>SJOL01003040.1:144636-195956 GCA_004794785.1 Opisthorchis felineus | reverse complement strand
ACTAGGTCCCCTCCCTCACCCACTCTTTTTCTCTTCTTTTCACTCTGGGGCTTTAAATATAATTAGACGAACCTTATGGTTGTACGGCAGTGAAGCATCAGTGTCAACACTGATGTTGCTGTCTTTGATGATGATGATGATGAACCTGACGTCAAGATAATTCATACTCACATCACTCTCGTTTGAACAGTCGCCCTCCTGTCCTGGTGCAATCATTCTGGTGAGGCTGCAATTCCCGCAACCACCTACAGCTAATCCAAAAATTGTCCAGCAGGTTTCAAGTGTCTGTAGCGCTGCCTGACTTGGAAGTCCTGACAGGCGGACCAATCGGGCGACACAATGAAATTATGTTACTGGGTCGTAGTTCGAGTTGTCGGGCCTACCAAGCACATCACTCAAGTGTGAACATGTTGGCCCGTTCAGGCGTGAAAATTCATTTGCGTCCAGCTTGCGCTGGTATAGTAGTGGTGATACGCGCACCTCACATGTCAGATGTGCGCAGTTCAGACCCCGGCACAGCTAAGGATATGTACTGTTAATGCGCTCAACAAGAGCGATACTTCCAAAAGGAAGAACCGTTGGTGTGGATTCACCATAATGGTTGCGTAAGGACGGGAAGACGACTGTCCAAACGAGTAATGTGAGTGGGAATCCTGCACATCCTGCAACCACCTACAACCAATCATGATAATTCCCCCATCCGTTTGCTTACTCCGCCCGTGTACTTTCGTTCGCCTGTTTTGCTCCTCCGTACCCGTTGTTCACCTTGCCGCAAAGGCCGTCCTGTCCGACACTGGCATACTAGCGTGTGTGATATCACTGACCTGCTTACTCGTGTGTGTTCGTGCCCCATTGCCGGGCCTGCTCTGATGTGTTCTGTCGCAATATCCGTATTACCGCACCACCAATCAGAATCACGAGACTGGCCTCGGGAGGGACGACCGCAACCCACACTGCCGAGCCAACATTCGGATCGCCGTTTCCTGGTTTGTGGACCTTGAAACTGCCCTGCACCAGCCACTAACAGACATTCGCACTTGTTGACGCCACGAATGGGGACAACTGTTTGTTGTATGGTTTTGCTTACCTTATGTAAGTAGTACCGTAGTCTTCTGAACCCAATTCTTCCTTTTGATATTCGGGATCGTCTAACCGATGCGTGACTCAAAGTTCCGTATGGGGAACCCCAACACAATGGATGCTTATTAGCACTTCACGCCACCGAACTGTGGCAGCTCCCCACCAAGTTTACCGTATCACTCATTAGAATCAACGCTCCTAGGGTCTTAATTCAGAATTGCTGTTATGTGCTAGCATTAGACTGCTGTCCGGAAATAACAAGATATAAGTGTTGTTTTATCCAAGTAGGGAATATTGTCTGATCGAGCGTCTGAACAAAAAGGTGCTGCGCTCGTGTGCTGCTCGATCACGACGTCAACTTTGCTATCGTGTCTGTTCCGTGTAACCTGAAACAAAGATTAGTTGCCTCCTCACAGGCTTCCCGAATAAATGATTGCCACGTTTAAGTTCTGAGCAGGCGACCAGGTGTCATTCAACAAACCTCTGTAGCTTCGGACAGATACATTTTCCTGTGTAAACCGTCTCTTTCTGGACTAGGCTTTGAAACTGACAACCGCTAGCGTCATATATGTCTGATATCGGATGTTCTGCCATGGTCCAGTGATTAGCGCCCCTGACAAAATCGCTTGACTGACGTAAAACAGGTGAATTAAATGATGTGAATTGCCTTCAAGCGGATACTGGGGTACCGTTTATCGTTCCGTCCTGTTTTGGTGTTCTGCAGTGAGCGGAATATTAACAAGGTTCTGCATGTAGCTTTAAAATATGTGCACGAGGTTTCCATCGGTTGGGTGTGGGATTATTAGGCTGACCGTTAGGCCTTTGGAGCATTCGGACGGTGATGATGATGTTTTCTTGTGGCTTCCTGTCAGCTACGGAACAAAGGTTGAGAGACTTTAACCGTTCGCTGTGTGGAATGCTTTGGAGGTCACGTATTAGTTTGATGGCTTCCCGCTACGCTTTCTCGGGAACTTTATCATCCACACTGAACATGATATTCTATGCCTCAACGTCATCTTTGACATATGGTCGAAGGAATACTGGTCTAAAGAAAGGCCTCTGGGCTCGGCTTAGGACGCCGGAATGTCTACGTTCAGTATTTGGCCATCGATGTCATCGGAGCATTGCCGAAATCCGATGGGAACACCGAATCAGCAAGGCTAAAGTGCGTCGAAAAGTTTTTGGAAGAAATAACTCGCCCAGAATAGATTGATTGATCACACTCCATAGGTCACGCTGATTTGTTCACGTGCTCTGTATGCCAATCGATCGACTTCCTCGAAGGACTCTGCGCACAATCACGTGAGGGTTGGAAACGAGCCAGGCGAGGTCAAGCAGTGACTTGGCAACGAGTCATGGAAGTCATTACCATCAAACTCAGCTGCGCTGGTTATTGCCACCGCCGTGGATGGGTACTTCGAGACGGGACTCATCAATGGTTAGAGACATTGTCGGACATGGCGCAGTCGCGCAATTAATGGTGAGCGTGCATCCACGGTGTTGCGTTCACTGCATAGCATCCCCCCGATCTCCCCAATGAAATATCCACTGATACCCCTGCGTCGATTATATCATCTACTACCTCCAATGCTTAGCTGTCTACCTCTATGTCCCCAAATCATCGGTGAACGTAACTGTGGCAGCGGTAACCGCTGTACAACAAGTACGTTGTTTTTTACCCACTGGACGTACTCTCCATCTCTTCTGGCAGATAGCGAGGTTGTAGTTGGCTCGGTCGCGTTAGAGTAGATGGCTGTTTTGGGGTTCTACTTGTCGCTGAGTCACAACTTCTGGGGTCATCAGGACTGAACGTATGTATATGGTTCAACTGGGGTCTCCAAGCCCCCTAAGCAGGCATGATTTGCGTTGGTTGAACCGAAAGAACTGAAACTGGTTAAAAACCTTCGTGATGAGGCATCGATCAGAGGTTTAGCCTCACCCCAATGGTAGGGTGGAGTTGGCGAGCGGACTTTTTGAGATTCTTAGTCATTTCACTCTCCTTTGCATCAGTGCCACAGCTCCGGTTCGGTACAGTATCCAAACTGTTATTTTGCCCACTTATTCCTAAACTTCATGAGGTGCTCAGTGTAGTATGGACTTAGGGTGGAGAAATAGCTCAAAGGCGAAGAACTGCAAAACCATGGGTTTTGCGTCCTTTGGATGTTTGCGAAATTCTGTAGCGTCCGGGTTAACATAAGTACAGTGGAGCAGTTCCCAGACTAAGTGCATTACGTAAATTCTACAGCAAGAGCACAGTTCGTTTGGCTCTAGATAGTTGGGCGCTTCTGACATCCGACATCCAAAGGATTGACTCTAAGGCACCATCGTGAGATTGGAAACTTCCGGGGTTTTCGCGCTACGTCCTGTGTTATTAGCTGTCAGCTTTCTGAGAAACGTGAAAATCCTGAAATTTTTTCTTCGTTTAGTGTTACTTGGTGAAAGTAGTGTTTTTTGTTCAGGTGTTGGAAAGTCTTTCCAATATGCTGAACTCCAGTTCGATTCGCCGAAGATGTTTTCCAACGCTTCCAAGGTACGTTGTAACAAAAATTGGGACTTGTATTAATTGTCTCTTTCTAAAGTGAGTCGCCTGGATGGAATTTTTTTAATAAAGAAGTATGGTATAACTGAAAATTACAAGTAGAGTGCTAAGACACACAGCAGAGCAAAAGTAGACAAATTTATCGCGTTCGATTATTGCATAGTTAAGCTACATGAAACACCATCTCTCACCCACGTGGAGTATCGTAGGTTCTTGCTCACATGCAAGCTGACCACAAACAACCCGGTCGCGGTCGGCAAAACAACATGACACCACACACTGAGTTCATTATCATCCGGTAAGTCAAACTGTCGCGCGTTGCTGGACTAACGGGTGTGCAAGCGTAGAGAACCCATCGAACCATTGCGTGTGCAGGGAAGACGGACCCCAATGAGAATGAAACAGCTATCCAATGGACACTAGGTTAGTCCAAATTCTTGATAACAGCTTAGTGACAGAAAAGGACGGGTAGCTTGAGTTCCAACAAACACTGTCTGCTGATGTGCGCGATAACTTCTGTTTTGAACTGTCCACATGTGCGAATGAAAGGGGTGCCAGAAAGTGTCAGGTTTAAACCGTTTGCATAGTAATTTTCTTAGTGGCCATTTGAGCACTACACTTATGGTTATGATAAAGACATATCTTGTTCAAAGAACCTGTCAATCTGGGACCCATTTTCAACCGCCTTCGAGCCAACTAGGAGTCCTTATTTATTAGCACTGCAATACAACATAAATGTATCCAGTTGCTTCACATATTACGTTGGCTGACTACGCTACTACTTGTAGTCAACCTGAAGGCCCTGGTTTTCGTTAGATGCGGGACAGTGATGAATGAACTAGGTCACGAACACCAGTCATATCAGCTGGTCAATGACTCCTTCTCACTTAGTATAGACAAAACCGTGAGATCAAGGGTTACAGTAGTGCACAGAGAAATGTGGATGATGAATATGGTGACCGTTCCGAAAAAAGGGAAGCAAATCAATTTAACGCCACAACAAACTCAATTCTTGGGCTGACACAGTAGATATAAAATAGATAAATTTGAATAAAAAGACTAACGTTAGTCTGTGGTATCCTTGGTTCCACTTTCGACTGCGGTAATTCCGCTATCCAGTATGTGTGTACAATTGGTGCAGCAAATACAAGACTGGCTTTGTATCATTTTGTCGATATCCAGTCAATCACACAACTGCGCCCACAGCATCGGGCTGTGACGCCTTCAGCTGATAATTGTTTTTCCCTGACAGCCAGTCTGCTACTTGGGTATGCACGCTTCTTAATTGAGCTTACAAAGAGTACGTTATGAAAGTGAGTGTGATTGGTTCAACAACCTGCCCGATCTTCTCCATCGTGTTTGTTGTGCCGACGACTTACCAAGTGATCCTTCAACGAAGTAGTATTTCTCTAGTTACTCTTCGTCCTCTACGAAATCCAGAATGAAATCCGGATTTGGGCGATGGAAATCAGGCTAAATTAGGCTAAACCGGGTGGGAAACTACCACTGGTCTACTAAAAGTGTAGCTGGGGGTACGGTCCCCCTCCAACCGGTGTTTTTTCGTGAGTGAAAATAAGTGAACGCATGGTGAATTAGTTTTGGGTGGTTTCGGGATATGTATTATTCATGCTCACATCACTGTCGTTTGAACGGTCGCCCTCCTGTCCTGGTGCAATAATTCTGGTGAGCTCACACCAAAGGGGGAAGCACTGGACTCGTGTTTCCCAGGCACCTCCATGGATATGCACTGCTGATGAGCTGTAATAAGAGTGAAACTCTAGTCCATTGCTTCCCCTCTAATGGTGAATTACCAACGGAATGTGCAGAGTATCAACCTACGGCGAAGAGGTTGTAACCACTGTACAGGACGCTCAAGTGAAGTGATCCCATCTGAAAATTCAAAGTACCACCCTCTAGAGTGAACTCTTCAACTGCAGTCCGAAAAGGAGCGACTCATTTAGAGATGTGTTGATTTTTAGCTATGAGGGGTTTAGTCGAGTTGTCCTCAAAAATATTCCCT
Organism: Opisthorchis felineus; assembly: GCA_004794785.1. NCBI lineage: Eukaryota > Metazoa > Platyhelminthes > Trematoda > Opisthorchiida > Opisthorchiidae > Opisthorchis > Opisthorchis felineus. The sequence goes on along the minus strand of SJOL01003040.1, from coordinate 190,317 downwards.
TTGTGGTCCTGATACCTACTTAGTGTAGGGCGATGTCACTCAAATGTTAAGAGTAAAGTTAACCATACGATGAGCATTACTTTCAAGTGTGACCGCATGCCTAAGCAGGAACTCTTCATAGAGAAAATATCTTGCGTTGTTCGAATCAGCTAATTAAACATGGTTTATTAGAATCTCCTAAAAGTTGCCACAGCTTTTCATGCTTTTTATAAATGATCACAGCCAGACGTCGCATTCTGCACTCACACGAATTAGTGGTGGTTGAAAAAACTTAACATAAAGGACATGACAAACCATAAGTAACACATTAATGACCAAATTGGCGGATTATGGTCTCAACAGTGAGACATATTTGACCGTAGTTGGTGGTAACGGGGTATATTTTTCTAAACGATAGACCATGTGCATAGAGGATTCTCTCAATAATAACAAAGCAAATTCAAATTCCTCCAATAAATGCAGCATATCTGGGGATAGTCCCGTCCAAGTATCGAAGTCCAGATGTGGCAACACGGTCGCTGTAGTGATAACGATATGTCCACCAACAAAGCCAAACCAGACAAAAAGAACCAGTGATGAGCTAGGCCGTTTTAACATACTGGTCGTGTTTCACTAACGAGACTTGTTACGTTGTGCTTCAAAAGACTGAGGGTGCGTGTCGACGTACGAACGTTTTCGGTCATTCTTATTTCAGTCAATAAGGTTGTACTTACAATAAAAGATCATCATACGGAAAGGAGCTGAGCTGTCTATTTTTTAGATAAAGATCAGTCTAAGAACCAATTGCAGGAGTTGACTTAGTCTACAGAAGTCACAATTCATTGGCTGGGCTGCCACTCTGTTTGTGGTCATTTCCGAAGGTTGACTTATTTCGACAAATTCGACGTTGTTCTCTATTGTTGCACCCATCCTTCAGAAGTGTTCATATCACTCCAGCTTCTTCGCTTCTTAGCTATGCCCATTTCGACTCACTGCCTAAGACAGAAAGCGAATGACTGGCATTCGTATTAAGCTTGACAGCTTGCTCGCTGTGCTACCGTACTATTATCCACTTCCGGTGGTTAGCTGGAGGGCACGGTATTGTTGTCCTGACTTTCTCATGACAAATCAAATCAAATATCATTTGACCACATATTGCAGACAAAATATACCATATGCAAACGTAACCTTAAAAGTAACTCGAACATTCCTGTTTATCTAGGAGGGTGAAGTTGATCTTGAATGCGTCCCACCCACAGGCTAGAGAACTTTGCTAGCCTCAGATCTAGTTATTTAATCCCCGTCGACAATTCTGAGTGGGTAGCTTTCGCGAGTTTGCAAGATGTTTGGTCCGAAATGCTGGACACAGTCTCGCTGCTGGTCAGTGAAACGACAATTTCTCACCCGGCGCAATTCGTTTTTATTCCAATCTCTATTTAGCCCAGCAGTCTTTCTGGCGTGTTAGCACCTTGCCGGATGGATGTCTATAAAAAAACTCACAGCATTGAGGACGGCCACCCAATATTTCTACTCCGGCATTCTATATTAACTTTTTTCGAAAGTAATTGGAAATTCTCACACAACCATAATGTACTCCCTCTCCCCATAATTGCTCATATAACTCAAGTGAATTTAATCTTAGCAAAGATGAGAGAGAACATGTGGATTGGATCAATACAAATGACTGCACGTGTGCATAAGTCACCCATGAGAACGTAATGCAAACAGTGAGGGAAGTTCAGTTTATCAAATTTCGAATTCAGCTTGCGAATGAAACCAGTCCATGCTGACGCGTAGTACCGCATTTAAATTGCACACACTAGGATGCACATATCCGCTGGCTCTGTTACGTTCCTTACAATGTTGTATGTGACTAAACACTTCAGATGCCGATCATCACGCGATGGACTTTCTACTCGAAAATTTCACCATTTTTCTGTTAACTGCATTTGGTTATTGGTCGCCTCACGGTGAACACTTTGCTCGTATATTTATCCGTCCGTCGAAAGTCGTATTCAAACACTTGACAACCAGGTTTGGTTTTCTGTATCCATCGACTATCTATCAAAACACCACGAGCGACACAGGACTGGATCTTCTAACACCTACAAAACCAGTGAGCCCGGTAAAAACGAATTACAAGGTCAGTTTTTGCTGTCGCTTCTGTCAACTTTTTATTCATTCGTTTGTTTTCCTATGAATTATGCATACTACCTAATATAAAAAACCACATAGCAGTCAGTTATGCCACCTTTTGGCCATCTGGATACTGATACATGTTTCTGGATGTTAGGATTATAGCTTCGTAATAGGAGTGTTGCCACCGAAGGCTCTTTGACTTCTTCAGGGCATGATAACCCTGAATAAAAACCTGCCTTTAGTACCTGAAATCAAAGCCAGGAGCATAAAAATGGGTATAATAACAGTGTAAGAGCCGAGAGAGTTCACTTGGACACACTTCCATACGGGAGACCAAAACCCAACTGCTCTTATTTGAAGGATGCCAGACAGCTAGTAATAGTTCAAGTGAAGCCACCATGCGCGAGCTGTGGATACGAGGCCTCCATTAAAGACCTACTGAAGGTCCAACCAATACTGTTTCCGAGGCAAGTCATGGGTTATTCAGATGCCATACACGAATGACAACTTGCTAGCCCCTCATTCCCCGCCGTCAAACAAGTAACGTGCATAGAAGGCGCATTGCCGATTTCGTCCGCAGCAATTGAGTTATCTGATTATAAGCACACGGACGCGCTATGAGAGCTCATTAGGAATTAGTTGGGAGCCAATACCACTTATCTTGCCGCTGAGATCGCAGCCATAAGAGACAAATTAGCTGACTTGAAAAAGGATCCCAGGCCCGACCCAAACGTACGAAAACGTCGCAAATTTAGGCTCTCAACTCGCTACCAGTGTCCCCTCTAACAGTACCAAGAGACGTCAGGTTACGCTGCGAGAAACTCTCTAACCGCTCAGGATTCGCCAGCCACGAGGTAACTAAAAAGCATGTACGCTGCCGCCTCGGTACAAATATATCTGGTAGACACACGGGATGAGGCCAGCATCGTAACCCTAACCGCAGGTATCTTTTGCCGTTGGCTCCTGAATGTCAGCTTAGAAATTCGCTATGAAGTTTGTTATTTTATCGCCGAGTTTTCGTTAGCTGTTCCGGTCATCGATTCCCCTCGGCACCTCTCTCTCTCCGTGGATACTTGTGGGGTGCACCTTACAACCATGCAGCCTGCCTCAGGGCAGGTATGCAGTGACCGCACAGACACTAAGTTTACCAGTCCAATGATTTTCATGACATACTGAACCAACACTTACAACGGGCTGCTCACCGAATAACCCAGTCCAATTTTACCGACAGCTGAACTGCCAAGCGCAACGGCAAGGGCCAAACATCTTATTTTCGCACGAAATTTACCGGTGCGTTGTCGTCCCTAAAACGCATCGCTTCATAGAACTGCCGATTCCAAGGTGGTGTCCGGTTATGTTTTGATCCGGAATCATTCGAACACCTGACGACCCTTAAGTATCACCGTTACACATGGTCTCCAAAAGGAACTCGAGTTACTGTTGCCCATGCGATGGCTAACTTGTGCTGAATAAGATTGAAATACCGGAATCCACTCGTTTCAACACATTTAGGACGTAAACGACAGTTTGAAATGTGCGCTTGTCCTCAGCAAGAGGGACCCAGTGTGAACCTACCAACAAATTCCAGTCACAGAGGTGGATATCCCTAAAACAGCGGTTGCGACACCGTTTTTTCAATTCTGCAGCATGAATTTTCACCTGCGCAATGCTACTAAGACATTTCAGCATTTCACTGATGGAACTTATCGCGTCTGCCATTTCGTCTCTCCATGTATAGAAGATATCCTGTCAGCCAGTGGGTCAGAGGACGAGCACCTCCAACACCTACATCAGCTGTTCTCCCGTCTTAGCCAGCACGATGTTATTGTCACTGCTGGCAAATGTGACCAGAGAGGATTTCACTAGAAGTACTCCGCAATCGAGTTTGACCTACTGCGATTGTAGCACTGATATCGAGTGGACAGGATATTATTGACTACCCGGCGCCAAGCTCATTTATGCAGCCGCGGAAATCCTGCATGTTAGTCACCTAGTACCGACGTTTCGTACCCGGATTTACTGCCATTATGCAAGTGCTTACTGACCTTCTGCGACCAATGGTCATCAGTCCTTAAGGCACCCGAACACAATTCACCTCCAATATAACCCCACTATGTCATTACGGCTCTGAAGTATTGTCGTATGCTACCACTGCCCCATTCGACCCAACCGTAGAAACAGTGTTACACAAACGCTCGTCGGTGAATTTTTCTCAAAAAATTAGCAACCATCTGAGATACAACACAGCGCTTCTACCACTTTAGACACATTATGAAAGACAGGCTCCTTATAGGGAACATCGAAAATAAGACAAACTTTTATGTCATTCACTCTGCATCCGATCGCTATTCGCTGCGAGTAACAAGGTGCCTAGACTACGTTGCGCATGTTACAAATGACATTCAGGTCTCATGTTTATCAAACAGCGTTGTTCACGCCGCTTCTAGAGGCTCCACACTGGCATGCCAGGCACTGGTTGATTTAGAAGTTATACACAGTGAGCTAATAAGGGGCATACACCTCAACAACTAGGTTAGATTGCAAGGGATTCTGCTCCGAAAGAACAATTATCCGTTAAACACTGCAGACAAAAGCTCTATCCGTGGTTCAGACCGCTTTCCTTTGCGTAGTTTCTTAGGCAATACACTGTCCACCTAACCCCGGTATACGTGCTTCAGTCAAGTTGATCGCCATCTGTTTGTTGTAGCCGAAGATGAACAGACGCTTTAAAACTTGGTCCACACCCATCTTCATTGTTAACCCTCTGAAATGCACCATTATGCCAGAAACCTCCTGAGGCAGGTTACGACACCCTATGCACTTTCTCACCAGGTGCACGTCGGCCTAGTTTTTATCTGATCGCGACTGACGCTGACCGTCTGCTTTCTAACTTGAACTGACTGTTTTTCAAGTGGCCAGAGACTATTTCACCAACGGATTGTTCCTCCGAAGTACTCGCGTGGCCATTCCTAGAACGTTAGGTGGCTCACTTCGACTGTCCAACCGTGGTAACTGCAGTTCATAGCTTGCCCCCCGAATTTGACTGTGACGATCTACTGAATAGGTTGCAAGCAGATCCAAGCATCCACCTACCAGGCAGTAGTCAACGGATTGGTCGAACACTCCTATCGACAGCTCCAGGCGGTACCCGCGCAAGTAGCAGTTCCTCGTGGCCGGAGGTTTTTACATTGATTTCACTGAGTCAGCAAAACTGTGTAAAAGTTGTTGTTCGAGGGACTTTAATCTTTGCACCTGGATAAGATAATTGTTTTGATTGTGGAGAATATGTCAAGCACTTAGATAATCAGATGCGACAACTGAAACCTGTACGCAGACAGCGCTCCACTGTACAGCCTACCATGTCCCATGTACAGCGTTAGGCAACCACTCCAAACCTCATACACTAGACCAAAACGTGTCCTTAAACGTCCTGACAGCATGTTTATCGTCAAAAATCGGTAGACTTGAAAACGTCAGGAGTGGCACCCTTGAGCCAGAATTTTTGAAAGTGTTCAATTCAAGCAGTTCTACAGCCTTTCCAGTCACTACGACCACACTCTAGCTCCTCTATATCTGCCGTCCCCGTGAATCCTCAGCCCCCGCAACAAACGCAACGCCTCGAAAACTATTTCCATATCACATCCATCTACTCAGCTCCATTTTTTCGACGCTAACCACGATTTACAATTAGCTGTTTTTCCTCCCACAGCAGGTCTGTATTTCCCACAGGCCTCGGCCATTTCTCCACCTTCCATATTAAAGTCACTTTGATCCCACCTTGCAGATACCCAAATCAAATATTTTGCCACTTCAGTGCTTTCTTACCTGGAATGAAGTCTTATCCCGCCCGGCTCACGATATGCATAGAGAGTAAATATCATCATGCTGCCAACCAGCTTGTTTTGAACGCACACTAAAACACCAAATCAACAACTCAATTGTAACATCCTAAGTTAGTGTACGAGGTATCACGTTGCGTCAAGACTCACTACTTCCTACTTTACACACTTGGCCCCACTTCAGGATAACTATTCTCAGCTTTCTCCTAGTTCATCCATCTTTCAGTTTCTCTTTCTCCTGTCTTTCCTGTGGCGCTTCCCGTGTACTACAATTTAGGAAGAAACCCATAAAGCACACCGGTGCACATCCATCTTCGCTAGCTGCAGTTTGCAAAATGCAGACTTGCAAAACCGAGTCCTTTATCTCTGAGATAAGGGTCTAGTCCCCAGCACCACCCAAACTTCATACCTGAGTAAGCCTAGGTAAACACTGTGGCCTCGGCATCTGCAGGACCCGAAAACGGTAGTGGCTTCAAGAGTTGGTGTTTGATGGAACAATTATTGGGAGCAGTATGTTGTCATTCATATTTCTGACGTGTGGAGACCCTTAAGGTGCGAAGCGACCTTAACAGCAGGCGGTCCGTATAAAGGTTCATGACCAACAGAAAGAGTCGCATCGTAAGGCACGTCAGGGCCAGCGGACAAGCCTCCACCGCGTAAGGCTTACATTCATCGCACGCCTCGTAACTAACCGCGTTCATGTGGCTCCCCCAGTCGCAGTGCAGTAGGTTTCTCCCTCCTTCTGAAAGCGTCACTTCACATATCTAGGATCTATTAAGTTATTTTTTCGGCTAGGTCCAAACAGTACCTTCGCATGTCCAGAAGCTAATCTGAGTTACTGAGCCAGTCTTCTCTTCTGATCTACGCGGTCCTGATCAAAGCCACCAAGTTTTGAGCAACTGTCAAGATCCAAAATGCTAATTGCCAGCTGGTTAACACTCGTTGAGTGAGCCAGACTTGTCATGGTCAGTATTGGGTCCGGGTAAGACTAGCCCCAACGACGGTCAGCCTTGGCTTGCGGCCCCTAAATCCTCCGCTTCACCCTCCTGAGTCGTTAGTATTCTTCCAACCAGGTACTCAAACTGTCTAGTTTGCATCCCATTCCAAAAATTCCCTGATGTTTGCTCGACCTCCGCAACATACGCAATTCCTCTGACACATGTGGTGCTTATTTCCCCAATTATATTCAAGGTCGACACCTACGCAGCACCAACCTTATGGGAACTGACCATGCAGTGGTGTTTAAACCGCGCACGCTCAGGCGTGTAACATCACTTACAGTACAACATATGATGTGACATTTGGTTATCCGTCAACAACGGAACCATTTACTGTGCAAAAATTCAGTTTGTTCATATTAGCCTTCACATGAAGTTGCTCATCTTGTTTCCTGGCGCAATTATTCGGTCAACTCCACACCAAACAGGAGAGGCAAAGGATTACAGCTTCGCTCATGTTACAGCTAATCGATAGTGTGTATCTTTGACTGCGCCTGGGTTCAAAAGCTGGACATCTGACACACGGTGCGTATTGCCATTGCTCGACAAACGCACGCTGGACGCACCTGAAGTGCCGCTTCCGAATAGGCGAAGTTGCTCACAGTTAAGCGGCTTGAGTGATGTGGATATGTTTGTTCGTGGTAGTTTTTTACTAGTTTTCTCTTTACGGTGTATAAAGCTCATCTGTGCATATCTCTACTCCGTGAAAAGCATTTTAATACACTTGTTCATGGAATTCGGTTTTTCTGCATTCAGCGGTCGTCTTAGGGAGACACGAGGGTGCATCTCCGAACGCCCACGGACATCCTGAATCGCTTGTGCACGTCGAACCGACATGTCTCTGGAAGGAGGCCCAGCACTTTAGCACTTCGCTAAAGATGGTTGACTAACCGCGCTAGTATCCCGTGATTGGTAACTTATGCTTCCAAAGTGCAAGGCAATCGTTCCCCGTTCAGCTACCCCTAGTCGAATGGTAGTGCTACGCCTAGTTGGATCACGTCAGTCTACCTTGGTTGATACACACATGATCGACTTATGGGGTGCCGTTACTTGACCTGACTCCAGTCTGACATTTCCCCGGAAACAGCAGTATGGAATGGAAGCTTTTCGTTGAAAACTGACAGTAATGTGATTATTCTGGATTTATTGTTGAGTGGATTGTGACAGACACCAAGCAGGTTGCTGAAGCTTACAACTGTCTGCACCTTACGCTGACCAGGTAGGCTTCTTTGTCATCGTATATATCATATCATATCATATCATCATATCATATCATCATATCATATCATATCATATCGTATATATCATATAAGTCGACCACCACTGTCGCTTCTAGGCCCATGTAACTGCTAAGGTCCCCGAATGGCATTCACCTGATGAAAAAGGGCGGATTATTAAACCCAAGTCACCGACCGGTAGTATAGCTTCTGGTCTCCGAACATTTTAAAGGACGTTGTAGAGTGGAATGCAAAAACTTCTGGTTCCCCCCTGTTAGCGGATGTGCAAAACAGAAAACGGGAAATTAGCTATTCACGTACTCATAGCGGATCACCCGACGGTATCCTGCTGACTCAGCAGCACACAAATTAACGTTGCCAGGTACCTACTTCAGAAATGTGAACTATGCAAGGTTCTTCGAAGTGTTAGTTGTCTAGATAGTTATTCACGAAGTCCTCAAGCAAGTAGCCAAAGTCGAATCGGCCAGACAACAAATATCAACTTAAGTGTCCTTCGCATACGTAGCCAAATTAGCCTATTATGTCATGTCTAGGTGTAGGAATATCCTATGAAGCAAGTGAAAGAGTAACCTACAGGATCGTCGAATGGTGACAGGGTTGTCGGCAGGACTTCGTGAACATTTTCCAGTGGCAAAAAAAGTCTTTGTTTTGAAAGGCACTGTGAAGTTAGCTAGAATTTATATGTCGAAGTTACATAGCAATGTTTCCGAGAAGATAAATAAATCCAGCTGTCCTGAGGAAGAGAATTCACTCAAGAAACCCCATCCCCAGAGTAGCGAGGTGACCATCAGAGTGCGAAATCCGCTGGAAGCTGGTTAGTGCGGCTTAGTTCATGTGCCTGAAGGCCAGTCACGACCGAATGTTTGCTGATCTACTGTTTTTATATGCCACGAATTTTGAGTGGGACGCTTCACCCGGATGATAGACCGTTGATTCCAATTTAATAGCAACGCACGTATAAATGTGTTCAGGATGTACAACAGCTGTACCAGTGTGTTTCTTGTTTTTAACTCGCCGTGATAAATGCAAGTTACATTCAAGAGTCTGTTTGAAGTCATCACATTCGGTTCATTATTCCAAATTAAAGCGTCCCCTCATTTTGTGGATACTAGTGCGTGGTTGTCACCACAAAACACATCCAGTCATTCGTTCAACAGATGGACTCTTTGTTTAACGGAGTCCGCGCAGTCAAATCACATAAATCAGAAGTACAAAGAAACATCTCCCGTAACTGACGTATAAAAAGGTACCATTTCTTTGTTCGACGCATTTGCTCACGAATGAGACTCCCGTGGAATGTGACGAAATTCCCAAGCACACTTTCCGGCTATATAATTTAGGCCGGAAAGGGAGTATCCTCACGTAACTTTCAAATAGCTGGAGAACGATACAAAGATAAATGTCCGTTTAAAACAAGCTCACAGTACTGCTTGTACGACAGCGCTATACAGAATTCTGCGAGTCTAATCGTCCTACTTTTTCGTCAGACTTTCGAATGATTTTATCTTCGTATCACTTATTTTTATTTGCATGATTTGTTCCGGTAAGCCACTTGCCAAAGCTACTGGTGTGCTTATCGCTGTGTTGATGTGACAGGGCTACCGACGTCGGACTGTGCACCAAATGGGCACCGAAACAGATAAGAAGAGAAATACCTTACACGATTTGGAACTATCCAATATTTTCTTCCGTTTTACTATAATATAAGTACAAATAATGCTTAAAAGGCATTTACCCTTAACCGCAAAGGCAAATACTCATGGACTTGAAACAGGTCCCACCACCTTTGGCGAAACGTGTGGATACATCGTAATCCAAAGTTGGTGCTTCACGTTTTTATTAATAGCTTTAAAATTATTCGTAACTGTACAACAAACTGCAAACTGTTCCAGCTCAGATCCACAATGCACGGTGGTATGCAACGTGCGATGACAGATTGTTCATCTACCACGGAAATATAAACTGTATTTCTCCAATAGCCCGTCTTTGGAAGAATCAGAACAGCCATTTACGAAGATCCACCCTATTCAAAAGACGTGTGAAGACACATTTGCTCCACGTTACAGCTGACCCGAGTTCTCTTGGGACCAACAACGTTGGATTGATTTTAAACAAGATTGACATCTTCCGCAAATTTCATAATATGCCTCTTTTGGATTTGGTCTCATAGCGATAATAATATGGATTTGGCTCACCGTATTCACAGTGGTTTCCTTGTGTATTCCTAATATTTCAGCTCACAAACTTGAACAAGCTAACTACAACCAGCTGAACTATCGAACAAATTCAATGTTAGACTGAGTCAATGGAAGTTGTTTGTTTAGTAAAGAGAGAAACCGCTCAGTGTAAGGTTCTACGTGAATGGAGCCGTTGACTGAGCATTCCTACCTTACAAAGAAAATAGTGGATAGCTGCTTCATCCTTATCCGGTCAGCACCAGCAAAGCGTGAGCAGTGAGTTTAGCTCAACGATTAAGCTTAAGGGAAGTGATGGGACGTGTTTACTTTATGATTGAGACCTGTGAGGTGTAGAACATCGGTAAGACTACAACATCCGTAGATTATTGCCAGACTTTTTAGCTTTGTCAAGATTTTATCCATAAAGTGCTGATCGGATGTCGCATACTTCCGAACACTTCTTGAGAGAACGTTTCACTGTCGATTCGTCAGATGTACCATTGAGGACCGCGAACGGTGAAAAATCAATCACACGTCAAAAATGACCACCAAAGCATAGACTAGCACTTTTCATCGAGTTTAAACTCAAAAAGCAAGACAGATTCGTCAACACAAAAGTGTTCTCAGTGGGCTTGAAGTCGCTAATGAGTGTTTTAAATGATACCAGGATACTTTAGAGTATAAGATGGTTTGAAAATTTTGCGGTTACACTCGTAGCCCAGAATTTTAGTCCATACACCGTCGAGGGTGTTTGCGATCGGCAGTAAAATGTTCTATCTCTGACTGCTCGAAGAAAAAGCTGCCTATCTTCCAAGCTGACGGCCTTCTTTCACAAGACTCTAGGGCCCAGAAGCACCGTAGTAATAGGAATCCGAAAAAATATCTTCACACTTTTGTTTCCCACACTAGACAAAGTATTTTGCGTTTGCCACCAGTTCTGCGTGGGTTTTCCACCAAGGAGTAACCGTTACCACATCAAGGAACGGGTATCCTTCCGATAGTTTGACCGAAAATTTCACGCTACCCCCTCTATCTAAGTTACTGCAAATGATTCCACGTGCATATAGCGTAGCAGGGTTGCCTCCAAACGGGTCACTAGGTCGATTTGGATACTAAATAGTTGCTCTATTCGTAGTACAAACCCCCCTATACAGAACGGGGTATTAAGTTGCCCAGTATTTCCCTCGTTCATTGGATCTATCGAATCGACTCATTGGTTATCTGAGACAAGTAAACTTAATTGCGCCACAAACTCACATTAGTTCAGAGGACTTATTTTAATGTGCTGACTTCCAAACCAATTCACATTGGCTTTCGTAACCGACAAGACCGTCCTATCCTACATCCGTTAGGCAACCCTCTGCCAAGAAATAATATTCCTGTTCTACAAAATCTGTTCACACAACATCCGGGCAGATGCAACATGGAAACCGTTGAGTGTATTATCGCTCGGGTTGACACCTGTCCCCCTTGGCGCACCATCGGCAGTGTCATACGTCTAGTCTGGCACAGGGACACCATCTGGAATGATAAGCTGTCTTGATAGAGAGTGTTCGTAATGAAGGGATAATCCGTGTCCGATGTTCTGGGTTGGAATTCAGACAAAATGGTTCCTTTATGAATCCGTCCGAAAATCGGCACATTGGGCAGGGATAACTGGGCGGCGAGAGGTTTCTTAATGTTTGCGAGTGGCCGGTTATGAAAGAACCTTCTGCTTTGAAGACTACTTTGGAAGAAATCAATGGCTATCGAATTCATTTGACTGGTAACAATAAGCCAATACCTCCACATGAATCTGGCATCCCATGCGAGAATGCATAACGGAGAAATATGCTACCATATATTATGAATGTGAGGACAGGCTAGTCGGCCAGAATACGCATACGCCTACGCAGAAAACCAAAGTCGGAATATACATAGAATACACACTTAGTTAAAGGGGGTGAACGTCACCAATTTCGGTTGAGTGCTGTGCGCATTGTGAGTGCGGGATCATGACGTTGTTATATGCACCCATCAGTGCTGAGGATGGCTCCGACTGAATCGGTCACGCACTCTCCACTCGGTACGCGTCAATCGATATAAAGATGCGTGTATATCAACGAGTTTCAACCAGAAACAAGCAAGTGTTTGGCTGAATGACTCTACTCGATTAGTGGAATACAAACTAATAGGAGTAATTGCAATCACAGGACGGTTTCAGAAGCAGTGCTGTTTAATAAGCTAGGAAGCACGAAGTTCTCCAATCCGACCATCCACAACGGGAGTTTGTGAAAAACATTTCGGTAAAACCCTGTTGCTTGCTTTGAGGTGGGATCCCCAGGCTTATCGATACGCCTATGATCCATGAGTTAGGCCCACTGGATGTAAAAATGGGTTTTGTTGGAACAAGGGTGTTATGATCAGCACTTTGAAAGGAACAAGGAAAAACGCATTGCTGCAATTTATGTGGGTTACACAGATTTTGGTTCCTCAATGTTACTGAGCACGACTCACCAGTTCACTCTCCTAATGAGCTAATGGCAATGTCAGCCGTGGTGTTTTGGTGCAGCTTCTCGCCGATGGACGCAACGAACAATATGTGATCACATGCCTGAGTAGCCAAAACTCAACACTACCAACACAAACAGGCATTTTACAAGGAGCTCTTCGTTCCCCGGTTTTCTCACCTGCTCGTCCATCACCCACTCGAAATAGCTGTGCTGATGACATTGAAGTTAGTTGTGATCATAGAAGTCCAGAAACTCGAATGGAAATACAAACCGGATTGAATGAACTTGCTATTGATGTCGGGAACCTCTCTCATCTCAAGATGTCTCAAGGTATTCTCTCCTCCATCAGTTGAGGTGAGCGCAATTGTAACCTTATTGAAAGTTTGCTATCGCTTATGGTTGATAACATGTCTTTCAAGACCTACTGATGTGAATTACCCTAGGGTGACCCTAGCCAAGGAACGCAGTTGGTCGCCGCACGTTCAAGTTATTTTTAAAGCACATCTTTTGGTGTCCTCAGGCTAAGGAGGCTACGCCACCTAAACCTCATTCGCAAACTAGTTACTTTATGTACTGGTGTACCTTTCCGTTGTCATATTCCTTGGCCTCATTTCCAGATCGTTGAAATACATCTAGAGATGGAATAGAATCTCCAGGAGCATCTTAGCTGACACATGCAGTAACTTATCGGTTAATATTCCCAATTTCATCTCACGCCATATCCGATTCCTGCATTTGGCTCAAGGAGAAACTTTTGCCCATGAGAACTAAGGCAAACCGGAATTCTGTGGTGCCCGAACTGGCCCGGTATCTCGTTAATCATGACTCGGTGCGTGATGCATTCCGATCACATATTCATGCTCAATGTACTTCCTTTATAGGTACTATTTACTATTTCTATGAGTACATGCCTACTTATAGATCGTCTAAGAGCTGGTGCGCTGAAAGTTCAACTCGCCGGGTGAATAAAACTATTTTTGACGCAGTTACAGGCCGTTGCAATGGCACAGGGACCAGGTCCAGTCGCATGTGACCCAACGTTTTGTTAAGCACCTGTTCAAACGGAAATTTATTTCTTATACAAGACTCACTGATCGGCGATGATATATAGGGTGTGGGGTGGAAAACTGGGTGGTTGGAAAACTACTCATCGGGCTGCACGATGAAAATACTTTTCAACATCGCGTCAGCCGTATGTGGATATCGAGAACCTAGATGTGGAAGTGTGGTACCGCGGTGTTGCAGGTGACTGCCAGCTCTAATCAGCGGTACTTTCCCCAGCGCTGTTCACACAGTTCTAAATCCTCATTAAGACTTAATCGGAGTAGTCCGAACACCAGAACCGCACCGACGTATATGTTGACTAACACATGGTCTGGGACATGTATTTGAGTTCACAGCACACTGGTCCCAAAAGTTGGACTGCTGACTGCGATAGTGTAGTCACCACCACTCAGACATGGGCAACCGCAACAGGAAACATTCATAAACCAAATAGTCACACAGATAGACGTCAACAAAGTTACAAAAAACTCTCATCTGCAGACCAATTTGGTTTTAAAGGGAGACTCACTTGAAGCCCAGTTGGACTCCTCGCTTATGATATCCTTCAACTGAATTTGCGGCATAAAGGCAGCCTAATATTTTAGTTCGGAAGATATTCGAAATATCATAACGCACTGTCTAGATGGAACACGCTACTCATAAAGTTACCGCCGAAGAGTTTTCAGTGACCTTATGAGTAACGTGTTTCGGTTAGGCAACAAACTTAATTCGGAGTGAGATCATCTATGAAGGGCTGATTGACATCTGATTGTTATCAGACTGGCCTGCTCTTTCGCCCAGTTTCACAACCGATAGGTAAAAAAACGGTTCAGATCTAACAACCTTTCGGTGCCTAGCTGCCATTCCACCCGAAGGAAACACGGGGGCTGGGATATTGCCAGGTTGCCGAAGCCTAGACAGATGAAGTCGAGAGGCAGAGGCCGGGTTCGAACCACGGACCTTCCGGCCAGGTGACAAAGATAAAACGGGTTTTTTATTCTGAAACACTTAGCCGAGCGACAGACACAAATTAGAGAAGCAACAGGGAAACACACACCGGTATCGCCCAGGCTAATCAACAGAACAGTAAAAAAATTCGATAGTGGTTCTAATCCTTGGAATCTCCGGTGCGTTTGCGTACTTCCAACTCCTCTGATTCATCTTGGTGCTCCCCTGATGCGTCCACTGATAACTTATGGGTGCCGGGCGTTAGTATTTCACGTTCCTCGGTTTTCTGGGTAGGCACAAGGTGGATGGCAAGAACAAAAATATAGAGCAAATAACAAACAAAATGGTCAATATTACGGCATTATGACAAGACATCTAACAAACAGCTAAGACCGAACATACGTGGAACCAGATTCTGTCGGTTCTGGTGATCGACTCGTTTGAAGTCCATCATAGTCTGCAATGGCTAAACGGAGCTGCCTTATTTGCACATTCGGAGGCGGAATTCCGGTTAATAATCACCGCATTTGCGAGAGGAGGATCTCGCTCTAGCTTAAACGCAAAAGCTTCCGAAGCACGTGCCTTTTATCAGCTTTCCCGGGGTCTACAACAACAGACGCCCTGTATCCATATTAATGGTCACAGCGTTGTTTGTTGTGAACACTTTGCCCACCTGGACAATATCTTCTCGGAGGACTCCAAAATCGATGTCCAACACAAACGGCAGCTTACTCGTACGCTGATTCCTGTTAAAATAATTTCTTTTGCACGATTGCTGTGATTTGACGTCACCTGACTATTACGAGAACAATTGCTGCAGAGTAACCGACCCGTCAAGTTTACACGATTTCAACTGCAACAGATGGGACAATGATTGATATTCGGTAACAAGTTGATCCTGACGGTCACGCGTAGGTATAAAATTTGTATTCCGGTACAGCAGCTACGATAGTGGGAAACCCGGAAGGAAGGGCCTGTTGGACCTATTCAACCTGGTTTGTTGAAGGATTCTCGGTGTCCTTTGGCACTGGATAAACCTGGATAAATCCTTCGAAACGTCAAACGAAAAAGAAGTCGATAAGTTCACAGCCTGCGATACTGATTGTGAGTTTATCTTGCTTCCCAATGAGGCATTCAAAATTGATTTCAGTGCATATGTAACAAGACCGTGGACAGGTATCTATGCTATATTTTGTGGAAATGCACTTTCTGAAGAGGAAAATATCAAAGGGAGGATAACCGTTGTCCGCAAACACAGAGGTGTGCCGGGATCGAAAGATGGGTAATTACCTAACTAGGCTGTCAAAGGCTGGAATCTAGGGTTGATCTCAAGGCAGCGAAACTACGACAGGAATCCACTTGTGATCGTACCAAGTTAATCAAACTCTCCCGTTTCATGTTTTCCTCGTGGATGAATGCCGGGAAGAACCATCGATGATGATTAACCTGTGTTGTCTTCCCAGTTTGTAGTTGTTCACTCTGGCGTCATATTCCAAATACGGTTCAAATCGCGCACGCCTTGAGTTGGTTCAGTCAGTCAACACGGGTATTATATAGATTCATGACTGGCCTAGTTCATCCCAATAGACGACTGTGTTTCCCCACACGTGACTGGTTGGTTGCCGTATTGATTTGCGTCACGGCTCTGCCCTCGCGCGTGACAGTTCATAATACAAGAAGTTCGGGTTCGGCGCGTTTTGATTCAGCTTTAAAGGCATTTGCAGCAAACACGGGTATCAGTGAATTGCTGCTGTATATCATGGCGGTCTGCTTGGAATTCCTTCAGTCCGAACAGCAGACAGTCTGAGGCACCATAGCACCCTTTGCTCGAGACACTAAAAAGACGCATGTCGCTGAAGCCAGTAGCTACTGCCTCATTAGTTCTGATGTCCGACACGTTCGTGCACAATATCACACAATTTCACTACCAAAGGGACGGTGACCTTACTTTCGAAGCTTGAGGACTCGTTGATGGTTGATGAGAGCGGCCTGGATGGTGACGCTCGAATACGTCTTCTTTTGAGGAAACTCGCTTCACAAAAGCATGAAAAACACTAATTACATTCTACCCAAAACTGTCCGACGGAGCTGAAACATCTCGACCGAGTTTTATAACCAAAAACTTCACTTTTCAAAGCACGATTCCGGGTGTTTTTAAACTGTTTAGTCCCAGGCGAATGATTCTATAGCCTATGCCGGTATCGCTATCGAAGGACGCCTCAAGCCTAACACGCTCGCAAGTGACCAGGTCAAAGGCCTCATTGTTGTTTAAAGGTTACTCTCCCTGAAAGGTACAGAGATCCACACTGGATTGCTATCAAGAAGAGAGTCGAACCCGAACATCACGAATGCTGTTCGCATAACAATTACGCCAAATTACCGGTCACTGCGGAAATATGTTGCCCCATGATAAACGTTGTTTCCGCTCGAATTGAACTGGGCACTGTTTCAGATATTACCAGAATTTCTGAGTTATAATGGGACAGTCCCGGTAGACATATGATCACATTTCACAAGTCTGCCACGACGAATCGGTTCGGAATTACCTCTTCTTGGACAGTTCGGATGTGGGATTGTGTTTCGGAAGTTGAATGCTGCACTTCATGAGTCCGTGAACATGTTGAATAAATAATATGAATCAACATGATGTACCTTTGGACGGTATGTGTGATAGCCCATTTTGTCGCAGGATTCCACCGACCTCACTTTTAAACAGGCAACTTTTCCATATCTTGAGTCTGAGTAAACCAATATTCTTGCAGAGTGACCCAGAATGTACTCTAAGATGGATACTGTGTTGTACCCTCGCCCGGTTTATGCCGTGTTCCGTCCAATGGGGCCGACACGCTTCTATGGGGGCAGTAAATGCAGAAACCAATCGAATACAATTCATGGGTATTACCAGGCAATACATCGTGGGTAACACCCACTGTGGTTAGCAAAAATCTTACTTATTAGTGCTGACTCTTCGACCGGATTAAACAATGCACTAGAAATGCATCAATATTCCTCACCAGTACCAAATTTATTCGCAAAGCTAACTAAACGGAGGAAGGCATTTCCTAAAATCGAGCTTGCTGATGTACACGTACATAAGATGGTAGAGGAATTGCCCACTATCATTACACTGACGCCTATAACACTGCAGCCGATTGCACTTCGGGATTGAATGCACTTCAGCGATAGCTCAGCAAATGGTGGAGGATATTCGTTCCGGAGTACAGTTTGCCATGGCATACTTGGATGATATGTACGTCGTAAGCCCCACCGTCGGAGATCACTGCGTACGTCTAAGCTAGATATTGGCCGGAATAGATTAATATGGGCTTCGTACACACCGGAAAAAGTGCCAAGTATCACTCACCTTGTCTCCGTTATCGACGGCTGCAGTCGTCGGCGCGACCCAAACAAAACAAAAGGCATCAGATTAATGCCCTATCGAGAACGGAGTCTCGTTTAAGTCCTCTTTGGGTCTGCTTAAGCATAATCATGACCTTTTCCCACAGATGTACCAGCTCACAGCCTCATTTCATGTGCATTTGTGGTGTTGGACATCCAGTGTCAGGAAACCTTTACATGAATTCAGCGAAGGTTATCAGCTGGTCCACTGGCAAATTACAGCCCAAAATTACCAATACTCGTTAGTGTCGATGAGCCGCAAAACTGCACTGGTGGTGCCTTCCTGCGCCGGATCTCGGGTTGGACATCAAGACGCAGCAATACGTGGTCACGCGTGTTGACAACAACGAAACGAAGAAAGAAGGGTTCGGTCTTGTTTTCAAAATCTTCCATCAATTGGTACACGATGGCAGATTTACACTGCACACCGGACTTTGTTTTCAATTTTCAGCACCCATAGTCCCATGACAAACAGACTACAATGTCAGGTTACCAACCCATACGACTTAAGTTTCTTTTAAAAAATCATCATCATTGTCAGCTGTAAGAACCGCGTACTTGTCGTACAGTTTCGTTCACCGATGATTTGGGGAGGTGAGGTAAGTAGCTGTGCAATGGAGGCGGGAGCTGATAAGTTGGTGCGTAAATACAGCACTGTTAGTGGACTGTCAAGTGGGGGATTGTTAAGGGAGCTATGGATTGAAGGCAATAGCTTGGATGCACGAGAGCCGTTGAGGGCGCGACTGGGCCATGTCTGACAACGTCTGTTACCATTGATGTGGCCCGTCTCGGGGTCCCCATCCAGGAAGACTGCAATGACCAGCGCACCTGAGTTCGCTGGTAATGGCTTTTATACTTCGCTGCCAAGTCATTCTTTGACCGCCTCTGGCTCGTTTCCACCCTTCACGTGATTGTGCAAAAAGAACCCTTCGAGGAAGTCGTTCGACTGGAATACGCAGCACGTGGCCAAGCCAGCGCAACCTATGCAGTGTGATCAGTTCATCTATCGAGGGTGAGTTATTTCTTCCGAATACCATTAACGTACTTCAGCATTGCTTATCCGATATTCCCACCAGACTCGGGCAATGCTTCCAAGACATCGATGGTCAAACACTGAAAGTCTTTTGACGTCCTCGCCGCGCAGCTGCCAGGTTTCTGATCCGTACAGCAGTATGGAGCACACCGCAGCATTGTAAACTCGACCCTTGACGGATAAGCTGATGTCACGCCTACACCACAGGTGACGCAGGTTCACGAAAGCTGCTCTGGCCTTCCCAATCCGGATGGGAATATCATCTTTCGCGAGACCACCGGGACTGATACAGCTGCCCAGGTAAACAAATTTGTCTACTACCTCAATCAGTTCACCCGCAAGCATGAGGCTAGGATTCGAGCCCACCCAGTCTTGCAGTAGCACTTTACACTTTACAGGTGTGAAGCGTATGCCAAACCGTGAGGTGGAATTATTTAGATTATTTAATATTGTTTGAATTACCATGGGGTCAGACCCAAGAAGAGCTATGTCGTTTGCGTACTCGATATCTGTGAGCGGTCGCCCCGGGAGCACTTCGTCCCCACAGGCATTAGAGGCTGATAGTAAGTCTTCCATGATCGTATCAATGACGAAGTTGATGAGGAAAGGTGAAAGAGGACAGCCCTGTCTGACACCACTTGGTGTGGTGAACTCAGGCGAGAGCTTCCCGTAGACCTTCACACGGCCGTGGGAGTTGGCGTACAGCGCCTTAAGGAGGGTAAAGAATTTATGGTGGACACCTTTGCTCCACAGACACTGCCATAGTGCCTGATGCTCCACAGAGTCAAAGGCAGCTTTCAGATCAAGAAACACAACCAATGTTGGTTGCTCGAAGCAGTGTCGCTATTCCAGAATTTGTCGGAGGGTGAAGATATGATCGATGCATCCTCTTGCAGGACGGAACCCAGCTTGGTTTTCACGGATCTGTCTCTCCCTGTGTTCAGTCAACCTTCGAAGGATAAGACCAGAGAGCACTTTCTATACCAGAGCTACCAGGCTGATGCCACGGTGGTATTCACACAGCGTCCGCGTACCCCTTTTGAAGACAGGAATAACCGTCAACATGCTCCAGTCTGCAGGCACTTTCTCTTCACTCCATATCGCACCAATGAACTTTGTCAGATGGGTCACCAGGGATTCTCCGCCTTCTTTGAAGAGGGCGGGATAGAGACCGTCCGGTCCTGGTGCCTTCTCACGTTTTAGCACGGATATTTCGCACTTTATTTCTTCTTCCGACGTGCGATTAAGGTTTACATTCTATTCGCCCGTATGCGCTATCTCCATAGGCTGGGTTGCAGCAGGCCAGCTGAACTGTTCTTCGAAGTGTTCGGCCCATCTTTCCAGTCGGCGTTTTTGCGAGTGAATTAATGAGCCATCTTTTTCACTTATCGTTTCACTGACCATTGCTTTCCTAGGGCCAGTCGATCGTATCGGTTGGTATAGAGCACGGCTGTTTCCCGTAGCAAAAGCCTTTTCCATCTCCCGAGCTTTCGATGTCCACCGGAGCTCTCGGTCTTTCCTTAGGCTCTTCACTATTTGGCGTTCGAGGGATTTGTGCACGCCTTCGTACTCGTTGCCTGCAGGTATCGATTTCCTGGCATCAATCATGGATAGCGATCTGGACGACATCCAGTGGTCTTGTGGTCGAATCGGAGAAGTCGGACAGACAGCACTGAACGCCGCTAACATAACTGCTTTCACATTTAGCCACGCTTCATCCACATGGTCACTGCCACCACAGTATTGGTTTACTGTGGAGAGTTGTTGGGCTAGCTCAGATCGGTACTGTTGAGCCATGGTCGTTCTTCGAAGATAACAGTTTGGCATGCTTCTTGCTGACTTGCGGGGGCCTGAAGGGAAGCGGACTGTCAGACGTGCACGCACCATGGCGTGATCGGAATCAAGTGGTGTGCCCCAGAAGGAAGGGCAGTCTTGAATTGTGGCTCTCCACCGGTGGCTGATGACCACGTGATCCAACTGGGTCCACAGTTGATTTGCAGTCGGTGGCCGCCAGGTTACGCGATGCGAACGTTTATGTTGAAAGTTCGTACTTGCCAGAAACAGTTCATGGTCAGCACAACTGAGGGAGTCGGTCTCCGTTGTCTGTACGGCGAGCATCTACTCCGAATCGACCATCCAAATGTAATTCCAACGAGCTCAGACGACCTACTTGAGCATTCATATCGCCTGCAATGATCACAATGTCAGTGCTTTTTGCTTGATGAATGAGCCCGGATAGCTCTCGATAGAAAGTATCCTTCTCAGCATCAGAACTGCAGTCCGTTGGCCGACACAGGCACCGCTTTTTATGCCGAGAAGCATTGAGCTTGATTGAACTGGATAACCGGACGACTGTTCACTGGGATCCAATCCAACAAAGCGCGTTCAGCTCTGGGGCTTAGTGCAACTTCCAAGCCATATATTCCACGAGCCATCGCTTCTGGGTCGCCGGACAAACGGGGGGAGAAATGTGAAAGCGCTGAGTTCATCCTTGGCGTTCTGAGATGCATAACCACGCTTGGGTCTTGTATGCGTGTTTCGGAGACACAGCATACATCAATTTTAAGGGAGTATAAGGTTTCAACAAGCATTGCCCGTTTGCCAGTTTGACATAGAGTACGGACGTTAAAAGCTCCTATATAGAAAGGATCTCGTGGATTTAGAAGGGTGTTATTTTGTTTACTGTTAATAGGCAGCAAGGAGCATAAGGCCCTTTGGTCAGATAACTGACAGTCAAGTGACCCAGTGACGTTTGCTTGTGTGGTGGGAAGGGGTTGGGGAGGGACATCGGTGGACTCCGAACTGTGCGGGCAAATGATACTTCCCGGTTGCCCAGGTCGAGGAAACGGGTTTGGTTGAGGTACCCCACCTTGAGCCTTTGACTCAAAAGTCTGACCCACAAGGCAGTGGGAGGATGTAGGGTTTTGTTCGGGAACCCTGCCCCTACCCTCTGACTTAAAATTCTGACCCACAAGGCAGTGGGAAATGTAGGGTTTTGTTCCGAGGCCCTGCCCCTAGCCTCTGACTCAAAAGTCTGACCTGCTCGGCTGCAGAGGGTTGGCCTAACCCGAGGGCTCAGGGAATAAGGCATTACTGTCTCATTCCTGAAGTGGCTGCGCACAGCAGGTGCAGCAGCACCGGACCCTTTGGTTTTAAAAGTATTTCGACCGTACTGGATAATGCGCCTGCGGTCACGGTCAACCGTTGGGCGGTCGGAGTGTGCGGTCTTTAGGGCCCAACTTTTCTAACCCGTCCTTCCTCGGGGGAAGGCAGCATCGTTGCTTCCATAAATATGGACATGCTGGTCGCCTGGGGGAAACACCTTACTGCCTTCACACTCCTGTCGCAGAGGACAGTACGACTTTACCCCCAGACCGCCTCGTAGCACGATTACTGGTAGTACGGGGTCTCGCTGCTCTTGGTCTGACTGTCTCCCATTGGCCTTCCTGGCATGGTTGCACCTTGTGGAACGACGTTCCAGCCAGTGTAGCCAGCAGGATCATTGCAGCACTCAAGCCCGACTACCACACCAAAGCGGCAGCTTTAGGTCGGGGGCTACTTTTAGTAAAAACAGATGTAGTTCCATTGGAAACGACGATAGAAAGTTCATGTCAACGTATTATGAGGTACCTCAGTGCTGGTCAGCCGATACATCCCTTGGGTATCCATAGTGAGAGTTTCCAAAGATGACGTGTGTCTTAACGGCAATTGGTGACCGTCTAATCTAATCTGAAAGGGATGTGTTCCTTAAAACTCCCTGAGAAAAGGTCTTTAGTCAGTTCGACGAAGGGTACTGCTGATCAGTGTGTGAAATCCGTAGCTCTCAGCTATGCTTACTAGTCGTTCATGGGCCACAAAATTGAAAAAGTTGTTCGTTCTTGTAACAACTGTGCTATGGCAGAAACAGTATCCATCAACTGTGAGATCGCCTTGGCCAACCCCAAGTTGACAGTGGTCTTCATCCATATTGATTGGCCGGACCTCTTGAAGGGTTCTGTTGCCTTCTAATTGTTGACGCTCACTCCAAGTGACCCTAAATCTTCCAGGTAAGTATATAACCACTTCTACCGTTTTACTGTATCTTGTTCCAGAATTTGGTGTGCCCTCAACATCTATTGCCAATAACGGCTTACATTTCATTTCTCGTGGATTTACCGACTCTTGCAACTTGCATACTATCCAGCGCATACGCTTCCTAGGGTGCCATCCGTAGTGAAAAAGGAAAGGCTGGATATTTGTAGAAACACTTAAGGGCGAGTTGAATAAAATATGAGGAAAATATATAAGAAATAATTGACGAATTTCCACAAGGGCCGTACGACGCAAGGCCCATCTTGGTGGAGTGTCAACACTACCTTTGGCGATCTGAACCAATCACCACACAACGAGAAACGGAACGTTAAAGCGAAGCAAGCTTTCAGGCACCATCAAGCTGCACGCACGCCGTATTTCATAACAGGTGATTGTCTGTACGTGAAGAAATCTCGTGCAGGAATCCCAAACTGGACTTGTCATTGTCATCAACCACACTGAACAGCCTACTCTCGAAACAGAAACTCTAGTAGGTGATCAGACGTACCAACAGGATAGCAGCGCCTTCGCATGGAACTGAGGATAACCAACGAAGTACGCTATGCGAGTCCGTGCTATTCAATCCAGCCTAGAAGAGGAAGGTTGTGAACAAAACCACGCACAATGATTAACTCGTATTATTTCCCAGCCCGTAATTGTTAACTCAGGTGTCTTATTCCAAGCTCAATTCACATCGTGCACGCCTTGAATTGGTTCACCTATTGATCAGTTAGTCAAGACGGGTGTTGTGTGTAGGATTAGGCTAGTTTGTTCAAGCAGGTAACTGTGTTTGCTTCGCATGATTAGCTGGTTTCCCTATTGCTTTGTGTCGCGAGTCTGTACTCTCACGTGCATCAGTTTGCAATACTGCACGTTCTCGTCTGATTCCGCTTCAAGGACATTGCAGTCATCAGGGGCTGCAACAAAATGCCACCCAGTCGCGGTCACCGAACCGCCATTTCGAAAAAGCTGTAACTCCATTCAAGGAAACCAACACCTCGTTGCTGGTGCTTATTCCTAAATTACAGCCATCTGGTGACGCCGAATTTAACGAGTGGCAACCCGCCATTAAAGCATCCCAGGAGACTTGACCTAAGAAACGGACCTGCCTGAAAACATCGATTTAAAAGCAGTTAATTAGGTGTGAGCAGCGGTAGCGAAACCTGATCAATAAGTGAATGATAATGTGTCGGAAACCCCAGGAGATTCGTAGAAATTGATACACAACACGTTACCTTAGTGGTGCTGGCTGACGGTGATATCGTTGATTTTCGTGGCTCCTCCCTCCTGGCGAAGAAACGGTAAATTTGTGGTCTTGGAGGCACGATGCAATCGAACAGAATGACAAGAATCTGGGTAAAAATAGGGAATAGCGTTTCTCAAGAATGAACTTACTGTTCCGAGCACAAGGCCAAAAATAATAGTCCCAGATCCGATGATTATAAAGGACAACCATGTGGGGTAGCCAGAGTCAAGCAGATACTGGTGAACGTTCTATTCAGAATGTTAACTGAACCGAAACAAAACTCACTGTGATTGTCATGCCGAGTTCCATAAACCGGAAGAATAACTGCATACTAACTACGTGGACAGAAGTACAAACAATCACTTACTGAAATGTTGATGGTGAGTAGTACCATGAGATAGGCTCAGTGTGGATATACTGTTTCTCGATCAGATACCGGTGCAGGTCGATGAAGTTTCGTGATCCATTGTAAAGCCTGAATACACCATCCTTTACGCTGTTTAGGTAGAGATAAAAGGAAGAAGAGTTAATTGTACACACGCGCAATTTCGATAGTATACCTGAAAAGAAAAACACCCCAGAAAGTTCCCCCGGCCCTCAGTTAACAAGTTTTCACCAGAGTGGACAGTAAGCACCAAGTCATCGTGTGCATCTAAGCAGATGATGAGTGGCGCTCTGTAGTATATTACAGCAGCAGATCTATCGTCTATAAATGAACCATTGTGTTCTGACCTGACAAAAATATCGGGTTCGTACTCGCCGCATGGCACGTGAAATATAAGCCTTTGGAGGTTTCCAAAATGGTTGTATATTATGTTCACTCGAAGTGTACCCGCCTCGATTAAGGCAATCTGGGTTTGACTGTTCAACGAAACATGGTGGCTCACTGTCCGCTGGCTGGCCGCTCGGAATAAGCGAACAGCATGTGGACTGGTCAAACCACAACAACTGGCGGAAACCCGAACACAGTTTCAGCAGGACAACTTCAAGTAATTTTACAACAAGGTTAGAAACAGTCTGAAGAAAGTGGAACGATGCCCGCTGAAACTCCGCTGAGCAGTATGTCGGTTAATACAACGTCTTCTTCCACAGATGCTGCTGCCACCACGATTATAGTGCGTAGTTCCGACCCTGAATCTGGGAAAACTTTCGAAAGTTGGAAAAAATGTGGTCATATTTCAAACAGAGTACGTTAAATTTGATGACGTATGGAAAGTTCAACTGTGGCTGCGGAAACTAGGGATAGCTATCAGTATGTCAACATGTCCAAGAAGGATAGTGACGTACACTGGTGTGAGCAACAAAGAATATGGACGCTTCAAGCAAAGCATAATGACTGAAGGTCAATTCAAGGGTCTCATATCCCTGACTGGTACTCATTCGGACCGAGCTGTTGAGTAGAACTGAACCAAACTCCGAGGTTTACATTTCAGAAGCTAACCGTCGAATGCCAAAATGCTATCAAGCACCGGCTTGACGTGGTAATTATTAGATATTCCCAGCAATCAGCCTGATACGGTATGCAAAGTAACCTCCAAAGGCAATCAAATTCCAAACAGACGCTCAGGAAACCGCCCACACCCTTTCGGTGTTGTGACGAACGGCACATTCCGCTCCAGTGTCCTTATCGGAAGCACACATATGACAACAAGTGTAATCGGAAAGACCACAAAGGATAACTCGGTAGAGCGATCTTCAAAACCTCGCGCAGATATTGGCCTTGCAAAAGAACGAACCGATGCATTTATCTTGTCATCTTGTCAACGCAAATTCGTTAGCGTGTGCATCAGTCGTACCGGTTACCCTCAAACTTGGTAGTTTCTGATATAATCCTCGTTTCAAAACGGACATGGAAGATGAATGGAAAACCATCAGTCGAGATCACAGAGTGTGCCGCTCGTAATTCTTCCAGTGGAAAGCTCGACTGACGGGTAAACTGATTTTCTTTATCAAGTTCAATGAGGTACGATTCAATGGTGCTTGTCATGTCACCACACGGGCCCCGGCTTATAATACCTGATTGGTGAGCTTCAAATTTTGCAGCAATCCCCAATACCGTTTGTAACAAAACGACTGCAGATGGTCGTAAGATGTTCACCCAAAAAGCCCATCCTGACGTTTTTATGGTCACTACCGTTTCAACCAAACCGAACTTAACACAATGGCTATATATATCGTGACGTCTAACACCGGTAGCCACCCCACTACAGTTCGTTTCGACGAAGTTTGTCAACAGCCAACAACGACTCAGACATCCATCCTTTAATTCATAGTCCCATGACAAGGAAGAGCGTCCCATTACTCTCCACAGAAAGTCCAAGGTGAGACACCGGAAGGAGATACATCACAGCAGTCCTACAATGAATCCTTCAGGGTTCTCGAGTTGCTAACGGACAGGAGAACTTCGATATATCTCCAAGATCGATATCACATTCAAGACCGAGTATCGGCAAAGCGCTCTAAGTTTTTGATGGCTCGCTGCCGCCAAGTCTATATATGTCCGGCTGCGCAAACCTGATCTCTGCGTACAAAAAGCCCTTAATTGTAGAAGTCAGGGTCACAAAGACTAATTTTACCGGCTTATTTTTGCCTAGGAGCTGGGATGATAAAGGCAACGTTGTGGCTTGAGGTGTTCCAAAGCCGAGCTGTTGACATTTCCTGTTTTATTTTGCATTAACCACACCGGTAAATGTTCTCCAGGTGAATTTGCGTGGGAATATGCATCTAAGCAGGCATTCGTGGACGAAATATAACTGTTGTCGCGTGCAAACCTGTTGGCAAAAAGTCCCTCATCAAAGAGCTGTTCTAAGCGTGCAACGCCCAGAGTTGTTGGCAATAAATATTAGTGTAAGGAGGAAAGCCCTTCGCTGCGGAGTTGCTTATCAGAAAACGCCAAATAAACAGTTACAGACTATTGGACAGGAAAGTTAAACTCTCATTTGCACGTTGTTTTTAAGAACTGAAGATCCGTGGTCGGTCGTTGGCTTGTTCGCTGAGCTGGGCAATTTGATTGCAAACGTTTCATCACCAATCGAGGTGACATCATCAGTGCGTTATTAGGGAGCGTAGTGGTGCGTAGCGGTGGGTTGGTGGTTGTGCCGTCTTCTACTTGAACGCGTCTTCTTGAACTCTCATAGATATTCATTGACTATCGCACAATTGCAAGCAAAAACTACAAAGTAGTTCCACATATTCCGTACTAAATCCCACCTTCCATTAGACCAAGGCGAAGTTACGAGAACACATACTACTCGCATGCGTCATCAGTAGTACCCACCGTTACATTAGTAGCTCGGGTGAGTGTATCGGCCGTTGATCAGGTGGCAGCCGATCTGTTCGACGAGCTTGACAATTGGCTTGCAGACGTTTCATCACCATGCTAGGAGACATCGTCAGTGCGCAGTTGAGTTAGCCAACCTAAGCTCGGCGAACAGATCGACCGCTACCTGATCGACCCACCCAAGCTACCAATATTTAGACACTGCCAAGTGTTCTCGGGTTCTCTTGATTGGTTATCTCGTAGTCTGGAGACGATGTGCAGCTGAACAAGAACGCTGGACCGCTGTAAGTCTGTGGTCAATGGAGAAACCACTGCTGATTTGCATGAAACGGAATGTGCTGCTATGCGTTGATATAAGCCCCTGAGAGTAAGATTTGTCCATAGACCAGCAGATCAATCTCAATGAGCCTAAGTACGCCTGTTCAGCACTCTACGCATTCAAAGTAATACCTTTACCATCCTCGTAGGTTATAACTATGACTTAGGACTCTCGCTTGAATAAACATCAACCCACGAATTGTAATAAATTGAGAGTTAATGACTCACTGGAACAGTGTCGGTAGTTGACGAACAAAAAAGACGAAGCTGAGTACGGGACTTTCCGTGACATCCACAGCTGCAATATGTACGCCAAGACCTGGCTCATCAGACAGCTGCTTCCACACGGCAGAAAACTGTCGACAGGCCGGACACCATGGGGCGAAACTGCGAAAGGAAGGGACGAAAGAAACTGGGTCAATTCAGACAGATGAGTTGTTTCAGTGATGACAGAATTTCCATTATTTTCCTGATAAGCCAACAGTCAACTACAACCAGATGATGAAATGGTAATCAAACACAAACTTATGTCAGGCACAATGACCCCGTTCATATCCACGTCAAAACACTATCACAACGCTAATTCATCCGAAAGGCAAGCATTCTTAACTAGCATTTGAAAACGACTTACGTAAGTCACCAGTTAACAAGATTGCAGACTAAAAACTTCGATGTATGGAATGAACAGTAGCACATAAATTTGTTCCTCACACGAAGTAGGGTGCCTATGCACCATGTAACGAAGGTGGCTCAAATAACACGACTGCACACTCAATGTACTTAGGACCTGAAACTATTTAATACCTCCAGACAATGTAAATTTACCGCATCTGGTGTAGTCTCGCTCTCGTTGGTAAGTGCTGAAAGGATGAACAATTTAAACAAAGTGGTTTACCAAACTTCAAAGACAATCTGCTCACTTTATTCGTAGGCCTTAGGTTAGTATTTTCGTCGGTACAGTCGTGTCCTCCAATCACAGTGTGAACATATTCATAACTGATCATCCCTATGTAGTATCTACCACATAGCTCCTGGTCCAAATGGCCTCCCACCGGTATTGTTCAAGGATAGGGAGAGGCTTGCAGTCAGTATTTATGATTCGTTTGACTGCATGTGGGAAAAGGTGACTGTCCGGACAACTGGGGAGAATCGGTAACTGTCTATTTTCAAAAGGGGGCCCGCAGTGAGTGAGGGATCAGTTTGAGTCTACTCCTAACGATATCGTTGCGTCACCTGTCCTTGGTTGCCTGATGGTGGAACATTGCCTCTAGAGCAGTAAGCGGAATTCCT
This sequence comes from Opisthorchis felineus, assembly GCA_004794785.1. Classification (NCBI taxonomy): domain Eukaryota; kingdom Metazoa; phylum Platyhelminthes; class Trematoda; order Opisthorchiida; family Opisthorchiidae; genus Opisthorchis; species Opisthorchis felineus. The sequence goes on along the minus strand of SJOL01003040.1, from coordinate 160,826 downwards.
GCCTGGTGTGGCTTGCGTTGATCCAATCTTCACAGTGCTATACGCATAGATGACCCATTGTTGGATCTCCAAGGCGCATTCAACTCGGTTAACCGGCCCACTTTAACACGGTTGCCCATCAAGGAACGATCCGGAAGTTTGTAAACATAATAGTCCTTTACATTATCAGACTTTTGGGCGTGTGAGAGTACAAGGAGAGCTCTCCAAAAGCTTCCGTATACAGAGCGGTGTCCGTTAGGGGGTGCACACTCTCTCCATTCCTCTTTACTTTCGTGACTGGAGAGATAATGAGACTAATGCTGGAAGTTTTTCAAAACATCGGTGCTCAAATAGCTGCTGACGATAACCTTTTCGATCTGTACTACATAAACACCGCTCTTGTCTTCGAAAAGGATAAACCACAGACGTTTTCTGATGAACTCACAAAAGTTATCCCGTCCTCTGGCATGCACTTTGTGCCCACAAAGTGTAAGGTCATGCTCCTGGACATGCAGTCACTGAACAAACCACTTAAAATCCAAGGAAAGGCAATCGAAGTTGCGCGGCGTTTTGCGTATCTTGGAAGTTATATTAGTTCTGATTGTAGTGTGACAGATGAGGTCAGTGCACGAATCTGCAAGCCTTGGGTCGGGTTCACTAACTTACGGCGGAAAACCGGGATATCTCTGAATCTCAAGGGACGTGTACATCAGACTAGAGTAGAAGTTGTTTGACTGTACGGCTGAGCAGCTGCGAGCAGCCCAACTGAGAAATCTTCAGGTCTTCTACGATCGCTGTCTCAGAACCATAGCTCGTGTAGGTTGGTGTCAACGAACATGCAGCAAAACAATTAGAAAACGAGTGTTCGGCTGCGCAACGGGGAATTCGATTGAAGGTTGTGTCCAGCACTGAAGGCTTCGGTGGTTCAGTCATGTACTGCGCATGCACAACTATCGTTTGCCCAGAGGAACGCTGCTTTTCGTGCCAAGTCCAAACCAGCAAAAGCAGGGACCTGGTCAACCTTTGACCTAGCAGAGAGGTATGAAAGTGATTATGACCAGTCTGGGTACTGTTGATGTGACTTTCCTTACAAGGGGAGACCTTATGACCTCTCCCGCACATGGTCGGAGACGCTGCAAGATATGACTGCTAATCGATATTCATGGCGTCCTAGTCGTCAATTTCTATCCAGGTTGTCTGAATTAGTCTGGAGGTGTAGGCACCCCGGAATGATTGTTGTGGACTACCACTGGGTCTCCTTCGCATCCACGTTTATCCATTTATTCACACTAAGGATTTCAAGTAAATTATGGTTGTATGACAGTGGAGTATCGGTGTTGAATGCTGATGTTGCATTGTAGATGATTACAATGACGATGAGCTAGTACTCACTCGAACAACTCGAACCATGTCCTACCGTCAGCACATATGATTGCCCATAAGAGTTAGGTGAACAAGCATAGCGGAAAATTTATCAATTACACCTACAGCAGAGCACCTAACGGACAGTTGGTGGTGCTACACTATGTCAGAACCCCACAGACCATTCGGCCAGTCGGCCGTTGGCCAGAGGGACGACCTCGCGTCGGGCTGAGAATGTAACCACCAAACGTTTAAGATGCCAGCCCTGTCATGGTTCGACCCTGTCGATATGGCTAGGCGACCACCACCGCATGCGTAGTCGGAACAGAGACCGAATCAACCGACTCTGCTTCCGATTGACCGGCCTGGGCCACCGTGACTCAGGTTCGCTTATGTTCAAACAAGAAAGACGTTAAGTAGATCTGATCGCGTCTTTTCGCGAATACCCAAATTGTCGCCCAAGGATGCTCATTCTGCTTACCATTACCTAGTTTAGTTGAAGTTACGTGGACCCCTGTGTTAACCTCTTACATTTAGAAAGGACATCTTCGATCGCCAGATACCGCCAGTTTCTGACGACCGACAGAGTCAAAAGCAGCTTTCAGATCAAGAGTGCGGAGTACAGACCATCCGTGCCAGGTGCCTTCTCCCGTTGGAGTATCGATATGTCACACTGGATTTGTTGTTGTTGGAGGGCTGATGTCCACGTTCCATTCAGGCCCGTTGGATTCATCCATTGGTTGTGTCACATGAGACCAGCTGAGCTTTTCTTTGAATTGCTCAGCCCATCGCTCAACACGACGAATGAGGGAGTGAATTGCCCTTCCGTCTTTTCCGCATATTGTTACACTGACCCCTGCATTCTTTTGACTGGTTGATTGAATCAGCTGAAATAGGGCGCGGCTGTCGCCTGCACCGAAAGCCCTCTCCAACTCCTGGGACTTTGTGATCCACCAGCGTTCTCTATCATTCTTCAAGCTCCTGGTTATCCAGTGCTTGAGGGATGTGCGTGCGCCATCACAGTCTCTAGTTTCTGGTATGACCTAGCTGGCAGCAATAAGATCTGCTGATCTCGACGACATCCAGCGTTCATTTAGTCGAGTCAGATGGCTTGGACAAACAGTTCTGAAAGCTGAAAGCATAGCTTCTTTAACCCACTTCCATTCAACCTCAAAGCAATCTTCGTCACTGGCATGACTGTAACTTTCTAGCCGGATCAGCTCCATACTACTGAGCTACTGAAACTTGTCGAAGTTGAGGAATGAAACTGCTCGGCTTTGGCTACTCAATGTGCTGGAAGTTCGTACTGACCAGGAACAGACGATGATCTGCACACAACTGAAACAGTCGCTCTGCATTATCCGTGCTCTGAGCATCGACTCCAAATCTACTTAATCGTCCACTTAATTGTGCTTTGAACGAAGTATGAAACGAAGTGTGAAAACACTAACCAGTAAACTTAGTCGGGTCGACAACTGCCGCCTCCCTTGATGGGGACGCCGGGACTCAACTCATCAATAGTTAGTGACACTGGCAGAAATGGCCCAATCGCACAGTCAGTGGAGCGCTTGCATCAAAGCTATCGCCTTCAATGAGTAGCTACCTAATTCCCAAACCAATGAACATGCCATCGCCTACAAGGCTTGGCTGCATGTCCCACACTCTCCCACTTTTCGGTGACCGAAACTGTAGCAGCTGGAACCAATATGCCTATGATACACGATTTACAGCTGACAAATTGTTTGATTGACCCCCTATATCCGAATGATTTTCTTATATTCTCATCGGTAGGTGTTATCACGGCAGTAGGTACTGTATTCTAATACGTTCCAGCGTTTGTCCTTCGAGCTTCTCAACGTAAAACCATTAGCGTTAGAAAAGAACAACCTTCAAGATAATCACAGAAACCATCTCCGTTAGGCAAGAAATGAACTCCTCCAGGTTCCAGTGACCATATGCTTCGCTTTAGCGAAGGATCGTGTGCAGTAACGTCACGGAGTGGACAGCAATGAAAGGGAATGTCAAGTGCATACTGTTCCTCCTACCTACTGACACAAACCAAAGTAGTTCGAGATTTACTTACCACCGAAGGTTAGTGCACCTCCAGATCATCTAACAGTTCGCTATTCCCGTCAGTCCTAGCGGACTAGATTCTCTCTTTACTATAATTCACCCCAAAAACGCGCAGTCTGAGATCTAGCGCAGGAGCAGAACAAAAACGGACAGCACAGCTGAACAGTTTCGTATCTATCCACACAACGAAGCACGCAAGAAGTAAGCCGAATATTGGGTAACACAGGAATAGTGCTTCTTTGGTGGAAACCGTTGGCATTATCACTGTAATCACCATCAACACCACGTAAGCAATACTGCGATCACAAGCATTGCCAGAATAAGCAGATAACTTTCGGATGCACCAAAGCCGTACGACCAGAAAAAGAGCCAGTAAAAATAAAGTGAAAAGCCCAGCTGCATTCAGCAGGTGGTTGAGATAGAACTAGGTGTGCTTTGGAATTATAGGAAGATCACCGAGCAGGTTAATGTTCTTTGGTAAGTGGACAAAAGTCCCCACTCACATCACAAGCAAATCCTGAGACGAAAAACTGGATTGCTGAAAGCCACTCAGACACACCGGACAAGTAATCGGAAAACAGCTTTTCAATAAGATGAAACGATACGGATTTCCATTCAGATTACCAGATTGACAGCGGCTGTAAATAACATGTTCTGCCAAAAGTAGTGCATCGAATTAGTGTACCAACGCAATTAGTGAAAATTAGTGGAAAGTGTTTGGATGAGATGCTATCTCGTTAATTAGAGCTACGAATCTAGGTTTGAGGAGTGAACGTTAGCTGTAGACTAGGCCAAAGAAAGCAGATGTTTGCCGATAAAACTCTTATACTTCGTCATCGGGTCAAGAACTAAGCTGATCAACCCCATTTCCACCCAACACATGCCAATGTGAAATGAGCTCTTCGAGAAATCCTTTCACTGGCACGACAACTATCTCAACTATCTAGGAGAATAACCAACAGCCACTGCACACTAGGATCATGCATTCTTTGCGGGATACTGCTTGTTGCGTCCAGGAGGGGAGTTGGTTGAAGAGTTGGTCTGTGTCGCTCAAAACCATTTGTATTCTGAGGGCACTTATACGCTGAAGGGACCAGTGTACTTAGCACCAGGGTGGAAATTCGAAGTCGAAATTGTTCAGCTGTAACATCCTTTCGGTACTTAGCTGCCATGCCACCCGAAGGAATCACGAGCGCTGGGATACTGCCAGGTCGCCCAAGCCTGGGCAGGATAGGTCGAGATGCAGAGGTCGGATTCGAACCACGGACCTTCCGGTCAGTAAATCTGCGCTCTAACCACTGAGACATTTCTTGGGAACTCACATGGAATTTAATTTCGAATCAGGAGGTGGATTCTAGCCAAACATCTGCTTACCCGACGGGTGATCCACCAAATGAGCTACCTTGGACCTTTCACTTAAAATTCACGCGTGATTCACGAAGTACGTTTATTCTATCGTATTTCACGGGGTAAGTTGGTGGTCACTTGTTTTGCGCGTAGAGTCCAAGCTTCGTTTGCATTGTGACTGAAAGAATACATCAATAGCTATTCATTGTGGGGTGCGCTTCTTCCTACATTTCGCAACCCAACCAATGTTATTAAAATACTATATTTAATATTTGAGTGGAGCCGGTGTTGGTCTTCCTGGACGAGTTCCCATGTAGGGCTTCCCAAAGTTAACGTTAAGATACTCACCCATACGTTAAGGTCTGTGTAAATACAGAATACGCTGTAAAACTTAGCGAAGAACAACAAACCACTATCAATGGTTGGTAGGCTCTGGCTGCTACGATTTCGTTCGCCTACAACAGGGAAGTGAGGAAGGGAAGCCAAGTGCTGGAGGCGATGATCTAGTCACTGAATATTCCGAGCTCATTTTGGTTTCTGGTTAGGGGATAGCTAAAAAATGGGGACAATAGATTTTATACAGCAGCACCTTGATTGCGTGGTGACCAATGTTATTAGCCATTGTTAAGCTTTGTCCCAGGGTTCCTATCCTGGAAGAGGTTGCAAACATGCTTCCAAACTTCGCCGTCGAGTCATAGGCTGACCACCTTTGGGTCGTTTCGATCCCACATGGCCAAGCAACAAACCATGAGTCAGCCCATACACTGTGAGCGTCGTGGACTAATAACCAAACCACTTAGAAGCATTGAACAATAGACGGAATGCTTCGTACAGTTCAACTTGCCTGCTGTCCATACAGTCATGTCCCAACCCAACTTTACCCGTCTGTGTGTATCCAGTGAGTGGTTACCAGTTAGAATAACCGTCTGAGGAGGAACAACACCCAGGGTCTATATGGGCTGCAAAGTTCATTATTCAAAGATAAGAACGGCGCTGCTAGGCCAGCTTCCCACCTTGTTGGACCCTTATCGAATGCATTTAAAAAGGAACCACGCAATAAATGTACAAACATGGGTGTGGGTAGAACCAAAGTTGCTCCCAAAATTTTGGCATTCCTAATTCTTTTCCGCCTAAGTCCAACTCCCGAAAAATTAGGCCATAAGAAATAGTCTAGTTTCCGCTCAAACCGAAAACGCATCAGCCACGATACTTGTGGAGCGACATCATACATGCAGAAGACCAACTGTGTTAGTCTTCCTCGATATGAAAATTGTCTTTTATGCCGTCGACAAAAGAGTCTAGTAAAAGTAGGAATCCCGGGCTCTTTTTGTTCACAATTCATGGCAATTTAGAGCTCACAGAGAGCATCCGTCTCCGTTTCGTTAGTTTCCATTTATCAGCTATTATCAACTATGTATCAAGGGTACTTAATGCCTGTCGGTGTGGATTTATCAGCATCAATCATGACTTGGGTATCGCCCTCAAGGATGACAGTGTCAGTGCTTCTTGTCTGACGAATAAACCCGCGTAAATATCCATATAAAGTACCGTCCTCAGCGTAGGAATGGCAGTCCGTTTGGGCTATATGCCGACACTACAAACAGGCAACGGCTTCTGTGCCGAGTGGCATTCAGCTCGATTAGGCTGGCGCAAGACAACTGACCACTGGAATTCACCCAAGCAGGGCGCTTAGCTCTTGAGCTGAGTGCAACCCTCATGCCATATAATCCACGAATCATTGCTTCTGGATGACCGAACACATGGAGAGCGAAATGTGAAAGAGCTGAGTTCGTCCTTGACGGTTTAGATGCACGACCACCCTTGAGTCTTGTATTCGTGATTTTGAGACAAAGCATACACCAATTCTAAGGGAATATAGGATTTGGGCAAGCACTACCTGTTTCCCAATTTGACATTTGCTGAAAGCTTCTATGCAGAGATGACATCGTATACAGGCACCTCAAAATGCTTGCGATAAGCTAGCGCCAATTCCATCATTCAACCACTCTCTTCTTTTCACTTCAAGGCTCTAAGTATAACCAAACTTTGTAGTTGTACGGAATAGAGGCATCAGAGTCAACAATGATGCTGCTGTCCCTGATGATGATAATCGTTTGTTGTTGATGGGCAGCGGAGTGTGAGACATACAGGTCAGACAAATCACAATCAAATGACCCAACAACGTTTGCTTGTATGATGGGAAGAGGTTGTGGACATTAGTGGTAAAAGTACCGTGCAGTAAATGATACGTTGCGAATGCCCAGGCCGATGAAGGGGGTTTAGTTGAGGTAACTCACCTGGGGCCTTTGACTCAAATATCTGATCCACAGGGTAGCGGGTAGTAGGTCTTCCTCAGTGAACTCTGCCAGGGACGGATGGCTTAATAGTTTGACCTGCTCGGTTGTAGGTGGTTGGCCTAGCCTGACAGCTCAGGATATAAGACACAGATGCCTCACTCCTGATGGTTCCACGTGAAACAAATGCGTTTGTAGCCACATCGGGTTCACATCAAGATTTATCTGTCTCATGACCGTATTGGATAATTCGCCGGTGGTTACGGTCAACCGTTGGGTTTTAGTGCTGACCTTTTCCAACCCATGATTCCTCAGGGGAAGACAGCACCGCGGACTCCCTAAAAATGGACATGCTGGTAGCCCGGAGAAGGCACTTTACTGCCTCCACACAACCATCGCAGACAGTAAATTTTATCCCCAGACCGCCTTGTGATATTACCACTCGTAGCTAGGGGCCTGCTGCTCTCAGTCTGACTATTCCCCTTGGCCTTCTTGACATGGTCGCATCTTGTGGAACGACGCTCCAGTCAGTGTGGCAGGCAGAATCATTGCAGCATTCAGATCTGACCAGCATGTTAGGGTGACTACTTTGGATTTTTGCTTAAGGCCCTCAGATCGTTACCAAACCAACTGTGCAAATGCAGTCAGCACGTTAACAGTTAACCAGGGCGTCTAAAACACCGTTCGCATATGTCCACTTGATAGGCCCGTAAACCCTCAACTGGACGAGGGCCACGCACAAAGGTTTTGAACAACTAACGTTTTCAAAAAAAATCGAAATCGTTCAGCTGTAACACCTTTTCGGTGCCTAGCTGCCATGCCAACGGAAGGAGGCACGAGGGCTGGGATGCTGCCAGGTTGCCCAAGCCTAGACAGGAGAAGTCGAGATGCAGAGGTCGGGTTCAAACCACGGACCTTCCGGTCAGTAAATTCGCGCTCTAACCAATGAGTCATCTCGCCCCCCAACTAACTTTTTCAACATCCCACGTTCGTGTGAACCTCTAGAGACTTCAGACACCGCAAGTTTGTCCATTAGACGTTCAGCCTTTTACCAGGGCAGCTGCCGGGGTACTGAGACTCGTAGTTTCCCTCATATGGTTTGGCTCACCTGTAGACCAGCATCGCGGAATGAGACCAGCATTGGTAACAACGAACTAAAAGTTAGCCGCGAGTAAGGTCGCTCTTGTGCTTCATGAGACGTGAATCTACCATAGGTGCGATACAGCCCTAACCGTCCTATAAACTCCGATCTTAAGTTTGAACGAGTAGCAAAACTGCACGATCTTGGAAGGTGGAAGACCAAAACGGAAGAGCGATCAACTTTAGTTCCGGCGAGTGAACCGGTGGATCATCGGTTATGGAGGGTGAGGGTAGTGCGACCTGGTCTTGTATTCGTCAAACAAATCCAGTTTGATACTTTAGAGAAAATGACGCAGGTGGCCGGGCACCGTTATGGTTTCATGTACCAAATATGAGGCATTTCTCATTTACCAGCAGGCCGTTCAAAGAGCGGATTGGTAATTGAGAATGACAAGGATGTTCCGATGCAGTTAAAAGCCAGACCGTATCAGTGCTAAGTGTCGATTAATTAGCATAAAACGGGTCGCATAGATTTTCGAATAGTGGCGACGGACTGACAAAACAGTACAGAACTGCACAGTCTCAATTAACCAATGAAGCAACTAAACATCCAGTTGCGATACCCTTTCGGTGCCTAGGTGCCATGCCTCTCGAAGGAAACACAACGGCTGAGATACTGCCAGGTTGTCCAGATCTGGACAGGAGCAATTAAGATACTAAGGTTGAGTTGGAAGCACGGACCTTCCTGTTAGTAGGTTCGTGCCTTAAGCATTGAGCTAAATCGATCTCAGCCAAACTGGTCGATCATATGGGTCATTTCTTAATGCATGCACGTCGCCCCAACTTCTTGTTGTATGGTCACAAAGGGGGATATTGAACCCTTATATGACAACTTCCGTGTCACCTAATCAAAGTATTAGCTGCGTTTCTGTGAGTGCAAGCATACACGATGATTGGGTTGTCAGTATCTCCAGTTTGCCAAGTTTGTTAAAGATTCTCGTAGCGTTAGTGAGAATGATTAAAACTTTTGGTGTTGGTTACTGCACTTGACCTGCAATGTATATCGCTCGAGACCCCTAGTGTCATGGCCGATGGTGCCAGCGACAGCAACAGCGTGCTTGGCCTTCGGGGCCTCAGCTGAATAACATGTGGCAATAGGTCAACTTGTCTGCTGGCTCAATGTTCAAGGAGTAATGTTAGGGAATCCTGTGGTCGATCAGTGAGTAAGTTCTTCTCATATGAACCATGTACCAAAGCAGAGTGGTCCCAGCTGCTGCTGCTCCATTTACCACGCACTGGAGGCGGTGTCCCAAACAGTCGGTTGGCTTTAGACCGTTGTCTGTCCGATATGGGTTGGGCGTGAGAGGGCTACGCATTGAAGGAAATAGCTTTGGTGCACGGTCGCCATGGGCTGTCCTAGTCTTCCCGAATCGGGACGTGATTTCATCCACCAGTCTACCCGGACTTATGCAGCTGCTTAGATAGACAAACCTATCTTCCATCTCGATCGGGTCATTTGGAAGCACGATGCGACCCAGTTGTGTAGTAGTGCCTTACACTTTGCGGAATGCGCACAAAATAAACTTTAAGACGATGAGTGCGTATGAACACTCCTCGTCCTAATTTCTGGTGGCCATGACTACTTTCAAGGACCTCAGGTGTTGCAGTTCGTCCCCGTGTGGGCAACCCAGGCAAAATAGCTTTACGCGTAGTGTGCAGGCGACGTGTTCCTGCCCAGAAACGAACCCTTTGGGTAGCTTCGTAATTCATGAGGGTCAATGGTTAGCCAACGAAACAAGTTGCGGTAGGTTCACCACGATGAGACATTTTTTCTCTGGACAGCTCGCCTCAGACAGCCACTTCCATATCAGCGTAGATAGTGGTCCCTTCTTGCGCGAGAACGGTGCCCTGTCTCCATCCGATAGTCCGATTGAAGCCGAGTTAGAAGTGACAACCCTGTGTGTATGTATGGCTCCACTGATTCTACCGGAAGTTGGACGATTGAAAGAAAGTCATGAGTTTTGGTCCGTCATCGATTTTAGGACGATCTGCCGTGGTACTGGCAGTGGGTTTTTGTTCAGAGCCCGTAGCTGTGGGTTGAACAGAAGGTCCAGGATGATCATCTGGGGGTCGTTCTTCAGAACAATCGCGCTTGAAAACTGGCACAGTCGCTCATTGGAGGTGTCGTAACAAAGCCCAAATACGAATCGCTTCACGTAGAATGGCTACGCGGAAAGGGAAGTGAGCGGAATTTCGGGCTTCTAGCTACAATCTCCTCCCCAACTGCCGTACAGAAGATCTTAGAGCGGGCTGTCAGTATTCAAAAGACCTTTTCAAAAATCAAGCGGTTATCTGAAGATCGCTTCCTAGAGGCGCGAAAACTGGGCCACACCGGTCCTAGAGGGGGGGCGAAACAAGCGTTCGCTTGGCAACAGATCAGCTGACCCCAAACTTATGACCAACCCGGTGGTAGCTATGGACTCTGGTACTCTTAAAAGCAAGCTGATGCGACCAGCCACGACCACAGATTGCAGTTTCTATCCAACCGTCGCAGACCCCTCTACTACCAACGACAATGATGATCGGGGTGAGGCAAGCCTCGCGAGGACACGGCGTTCAACATATGTGGAAGTATCATCACTCATTTCCTTAGCGGATGAAAATGCGAAACTGTCAGTCTCCAGCCCCACTCCGTCAAAAGCAACCTGTCTGACTGTGAACTCAGTCGTCACTCATGACCCTGATAGCCAAAGCCATAAACCCGACAACAGTGTGCTGAGTACGTCATGCTGATCGCGGACGACCTGGGAGTCAACACAAACGCAAAAGGAAAGCAACTGCAGCCAAATAAGTCACGTAAACTTCCCTCAATGGAAAAGCTGCTTGCTGGATTCAAGGTGCAGTCCTCTGCGAAAAAGAGCCTCTTGGGAGTGCCATCCAACGCACAAGCGACCTGACAGGGCCTCACAGAGACACCTTGCTAGTCAAACCGCGCGAGAAGGCCCAAGAAACCAAACGGACGCACGTTCAGCTCAAATCCTCGAAGAACAACAAATGCAGGCGTCCAAAAGGTGGTACTTCACGGGCTACAAGTAGTAGTCATCGAACTTTTCGATCACGGAGGGGAAAAGCTACATCCCCCAGAGGCAAAAAGCCCGCACCAACCGGTCTCTCAGGGGACGAAACGAAAAGTAGTTCTCGGAAGCACCAAGGTAAGAAGCAGACAAACACGCCACAGAGGCCCATTCGAAGCCTTGGACTCAAACCCGGCCTGCAGCTATTAAATCTGCTATCATCTTTGGTGGCACACCTCTCTTCTCCCCACCTACCGACGCAGCGGAGATGGTGTTGAATTGCTTGTCCACAAACTGCCTCAGTCTTTCAACAAACTTCGCCTTAAACAACCGACCATAATCGCACTTACAGAAACCTGGCTCACACCAGACGTCTCTGACGCATAGATCCCGATAGACGCCTACTCCATTTTCCGAGCTAACTCAAAACGCCCAAGACCAGGTGGGGTTGCAATACACTAACATGTGACCTTGCCCATCCCGCTTGTCCTCTCCAACACCACTGCTGCACCGATTTGTGATGCACTGTGGATTCAAATACCGCTGCACGGGACCGATTCTCTTCTCAGCGTGAACTATCGTTGCTCTTCAAATCCACCGGAAGATGACCGGTTCCTCAAACAAGCCCTTGAGCAACACACCTCAAGCTACCACTTCACGCATCTTTTGCTGATAGGTGTTTAACGCTCCCAAGGCCACCTGGATGGAGTTCCAACGTATCGGGTCTAGTGGACAATTCGCATCGACGCTGACCAAAGCGGTTCAACAGAGTGCTTGGACTCAGAATGTCGTCGGACCCACCAGATACCGCGCAGGCCAGCTGCCATTCCTACTGCATTTGGCTATCACCAATGAAAGACACTCATTTATCAAGTGTTAATTAAGGTTCCATTGGGACATAGTGACCACTGTGTGCTGACCTTTGATTTCATTTGCTACTGGGCCAGCAACCCGGAACCACAAACGTGGATTCGAAACTTCTGCCGTGCAAGCTTCTCAGAAGTGCGTATCTTCCTTGACCAACTTAAACTGGGACCAGCTTCAGTGGAGACATATAGAACCATTGTCCAGAAAATTCACGAGGCTGACGTCGTGTTCGTCCCAAAGAAACCAGCGCGCAGTCGAACGAGCCAAAAGCTACCCAATAGGATCCAGCATCTTCTGGAAACGAGGTCCCAGCTACTTTTCAAAAAGATAACTACACCAGACACAAAGGAGTTGGCAGTTCGTAAAATGTGTAGCCGCTGTAAATCAGAATATACGAAAACAAGACACATGCCCGGAAAAAGAACAAAAATGTACTATTGAAGTACACGAGACACTGCCGAGTAAATAAGCCAACCGCCTTCTCCTTGAGTAACAGAAACAGGGAACTCATGAGCGACCCAATAGTGGTATCTGAAGCCTACATAAAACACTATGCAGGCCTGTATTCTGCCCCAGAGACTTCGTCACACCCAATCTTACCAAGACGTAACTACGAAAGGCGGCTAACTGACTTAGTCTTCACGAAGGAGGACATTTGTCAACTCTTGCACAAGACAAACCCCTTCAGCTCGTTGGGGCCAGACGAGGTCTATCCAAGGAACTGAAGGAAACGTCGCTCACATCGGCAAAGCATTTTACTTCGTCGGCCGACGAAGGAAAACTTCCCTTTGCTCAGCGGGCAATATGGCTCAGTCGTTAGAGCGAAAATTTATTGACCGGAAGACCCATGCTTCGAAAATGACCTCCGAATTTCGACTTCCTCTTGCTAGGCTTGGACAACCTGGTAGTAACCCAGCGCATTGCTTCCATCGGGTGGCATGGCAGCTGGGGACCAAAAGGGTGCTACAGCTGAACATTTCCTTCCTTCTGCTTGGAAGAAAGCGACTGTCACGCTTACAGAACTGGTGACTGGCTATCGCCCGGCAGCTACAGGCCTATTAGCCCCACTAGCATGCCGTTCAAATTGTTGGAACGTATTCTGAAGCAGGCCATCTTAAATCGCCTCAGTACCAACAACGTGGCACGCCCTGTGCAACATGGATTCCTCCCGAACCGTTCTTGCGTGACAAACATGCTCGTATTTATGGACAGCTCAACCCAAGCTAAGGAAGAATAACTCATGTCAGATGCAATAGTTTTCGACTTCTCAAAAGCATTCGATCAAGTCGCACACGTACCGCTACTCCGCAAGTTCGAGTCTTTTGGAGCTCAAGGAGATATTCCACGTTGAATCAAGGTGTTTCTATCGGACAGAACATTCCGGGTGAAAGTAGGCTCGACCTACTCTTCTTCGGTACCAGTCTCCTTTGGAGTTCCTCAAGACTCCGTTTTTGGAACAGCATCTGTTCTGATCTAGGTCAACGACCTTTCAGATGTTCTTTCAAGTCCACGTCTAATTTTTGTGGATGACTTGAAATCCTGGAGTTTCAAATCCAGCGCCCTCCAAATGAACGTACACGCTGCAGAGCAGTGGTCACTGGGCTGATACGTTCCTCTGAATGACAAAAAGTTCGTCCATATGTCGTTCGGAGGAGACTCAGCGAACGTCTGTGTCGTGCATGGTGAGAATGGACCAGAAGAAATTACGAGGATAGATACCATCTGGCTCTCTTCAAACTTGTCTTTCTCACTTCACCATGAATAATCGGCTCAGAAGGCCTTCATCGTTCTACTGTCGATTAGGCGCACCTTCCCCCGTATTACTCGCATGAACCTCCAGATACTCTATGGGGCCTAAATCAGACCGCTTGCTGATTATGCCAACCAAGTTGTCCACTAAGGATGAAAGGAAGACGTAATCCCGATTGAGTGTGTCCAACGAGCTGCCACGAAAATGGTTGCCGGCCTTAAATCCGTTGATTATGAGACGCGTCGCGCGGTGCTTGAACTCTTTCCCCTGCAGTATCGGCACCTCCGAGAAGACCTAATGCTTACTTATGCCCTGTTTGAACAAGCTTCCACCAACAGGTTTTTCACCGTTGACCCAACTAACACACGGCGGGGACATGGTAAGAAGATTTTCAAGCTCAGAGTGCACACTTTTATTAGGCATTAATTTTTCTCATTTCAGGTAGCTGACGCGTGGAACAACCTTCCTCAGACGGTTGTCCACGCTGCACCTAGTACCAAGTTTAAAGCACTACTAGCCGCTATTTATGCGAATCCTCACGCTGGCAAACATACCGCCTTGCGCTGAGAACTTAAAGAGCAGTGCTACATCTTTTTTCGCTAGTGCCTTTCAGGTGAACGAGAGCCGCTGAACGACAAGATAAAACCCTACCTGGGAAGCTTGGGAAAAAGCCTGGATTCTGTGTATCAATTAGTGAATCCCTGATCGCGGACTCCACCGAAGGAGTCCGGCCAAGGTCACAAATCCTTCCTCTCTTATCTGGGTATCTGTTAAGCAGCTGGATCGGGATGTGCAGAGGCAATCTGACTTGAGAACAGCAATCCCTACAGTTGTAGTTCAGATGACGCTTATGAAGTTCCTTCAGGTTGACGGGTACTTCCCACTACTGGCCGTGAGCGCAGCACATAGCACTGAGGGGCCTGAAAACGCGCAGTCACTGTCCCGCCGCGACTCAAATAGGGAAGCACAGTCATCGCTGTCGTCGTGGCCAAGCGAAGGTTCCCTATGGAGCTAAGGCTACAGTATTTCGTAATGAGAATCTACCAGATTACGTGAAAATAACCACTCCATAAATATTTGAAGCAAAGATCCCAATCACGCCAGTGACTCAAAAGTGTACTGACATGATACGGACCTACCCTTTTGGTTATTTCACCAATTTTACAGCTTTCAAACTCTCAGGGGTTCTCAACAATCCAGCCTTAACATTCGAAATGATACGCTACTTAGTGATAATATTGAGGACTCACAATTCTAAAAACCACTCGTCGCTAAATGTTTGATGCCAGTTGGTGGAATTGATGTTGATTACGTTTCCGGAACAGAAAGTACACAGTAGGAACGGGGAAAACAGCAAACATAAGACAACCATCCCTGGCGGTATTATCACGTGAAAAACCAGCTGGCTCCAAAGGTCCGGTAAAACAATGATACTAAGTTCACAAAATTCTGTATTCACCACTCGTTTGGTAGACGGTCCGTTCGGTCCCCAACTCCTTATACCCTCATGAATACCTTTGACATCTTCTGATGCCCATTCCACATTCACAGATTCACGGATTGATACACAGGATCGAGGATTTTGTCCAAGTTTCCCGGGTCGGATTTGTTCTTGTCGTTCAGCGGCTGTCATGCACCTGAAAAGCACAAATGAAAAAAGAGTGTTGCACTGCTCTTTAATTACTCGGCGTGGGACAGTACGCTTGCCAGCACGAAGACTCGCATAAAAATGTGTCTATTAGTGCTTTGAACTGGGTTCAAGAAGGAGCGTGGACTACAGTCGGAGGAAGGTTATTCCACGCAGGTACTACCTGAAATGAGAAGAAATTTTGCCCAATGAAGGTGTGGGCTCTGAGCCTGAAGAACTTCTTACCATGTCCCCGCCGTGTGTGTGCTGGCTCAACGGTGAAAACCTGTTGGCCAAACCTTGTTCAAACAAGGCAAAAGAAAGAATTAGGTCCCCTCGGAGGCGGCGATCATCGAGAGGAAAGAGTTCAAGCGCCGCGAGACGCATTTTGTAGTCCACGGATTTAAAGCCGGCAACCATTTTCGTAGCAGCTCGCTGGACACGCTCAATGAGGGTTACGTCCTTCGTGCGTCCTGAGTAGACAACTTGGTTGGCGTATTCAAGAAGCGGTCTGACATTAGCCCCATAGAGCATTTGGAAGTGCATGCGAGTAATACGGATGAAGGTGCACCGGATCATCCGTAGAACGGCGAATGCCTTTTGGGCCGATTTCTCATGGTGCTGTGAGAAGGACATGTTTGAAGAGAGCCAGATACCCAAATCCGTTTTGGCATCTATCCTCGTGATGTCTTCTAGTCCATTCTCACCATGAACGACATAGGCGTTCGCTGAGTCTC
>SJOL01003040.1:91417-137040 GCA_004794785.1 Opisthorchis felineus | reverse complement strand
TCGCACACTTAAACAAATCATTAATGTAGGTAGGTAGGCATAATGCATGTACATGTACATTATACATAGACATTCTACATTATGAAGTGGCAACCCTGAAAACGTCGTTGCTTTCGAGAAATCGATTCCATTGTGCGAATAGCCAGCGGCGTCATTGGGACTTATTGAGCAAGTACTAAGTTCAAACTTATAGCGGTGCGAATCCAGCTTCGGCGTGGACACAGATCGGGAATAGTGGACAACGGGATTTATTAAGCACTTGGCGATTTAGCCAATACAACTTTGTCTAATTGTGTTTTTTATATACCAGTGTATACGAGTCGTAATTGATTAAACATTTTTCCTTTCGGAAACTGTCGAGTGAAAGTGGCTCCCTGAAACTGAGAGCTGGATTGACCACATATTACGTCTGTACCGATGAGACCAATAAATGGAATCATGATTTTCCAAGGGTGGTTGTGTATTTTTAAGGTATGGGCTTGGCAGACGGACGACATGTATGGATATGAAGGGCCGCCGTTAGTCGTTGGATTAGTCTATTATGTACTGTTGCACCTTATAGTCAGCTACGAGCGTGGGTACGGTTTCGGTGGTTAGTACGAATACCCGAATTAAGCGACGTCAAATCCATTTGAGTGTGACGGCCTCGTTGACGTTTAGGTTAGGATATCGCGCATAGTTTTTGTTCATTTTTATCGGACGCTATCGATAAATGCCTGGTTCTTAATATAAGCAGCAAAGACGATCAATAACCCCTGCAGTTATGAGCATGATAGGCCATCGTGCTCTAACAGTTGGCAATGGGCATTCTGTGGATGATATCTCATTTGTAAAGAACATTACAGGATGCCACAGTATGCTAAAGTGCGGTTTCGTGGTTTATCTCTCTTAAACGGGGCTCCTTGCCCGTACAATGCTCTTCGCTGTGAAACATTTGCGAGTGAAATAAAATATTTTACGCCAAAATGCTGCATTTTGTTGCGTATACGCCCAAATAAAAAATCAACCTGATCTATGGTCATGTGTTTGCAGCTCACCAAATTTGATTGTTCACTGATGCAATCATACCTGTGGCGGAAAAATTTCTGGTGAAATACTTCCCAGCACCACTGGGACACCTGGATGCCTAGATGGTGCTCAAAAGTTTGGACTGGTGTTCTGAACTCAACTGTCTCTCTATTTTAGTCCTTCAGGGACACGTAGTAACTTTCGAAAAGTCAATTCCATTGTGCGATTGCTGAGCGCCCTCGTAAAGCGGCAACAGAATACGAATGAGCGATGGTACGTGGCCTTGAAATTTCGCTCACTTAAACAAAATGCTATGAGCAACTTATCAGCGAAAGGTGCAGACTGATTACACCAACTCCCCGTAAAATTTACAACCTCGAAAACCCTATGGTTTCTGCGAAAATAATTTGGGTGTGCATCCGGCGATCCGCCCAGTGAACCGCAGGTGTCCACATAGTTCAAATCTAGTCGGGGTTGTGTTCTAATGCATCATATAAATCACATTATTTGGGCCGTATGGTTGGTGCCTTCCCTGTTTTTAAGCTTGGCAGTTTGGCCTTGAAGCAGGTCAGTAAGCCAATTGTGAGTTTTATGAAGCAGCGTGCCAAGTCTAGTTTGTTTTTCCGACAATACATCTGTCTCCCTCCGGCTCAGTGTAAGTCTGATTTAGCCAGGGGAGATCGAACAGTCGTTTTCAGTGTACCACATGTGGGAGACTCGGCTGAAATTACGGATATTGGGGTTGTCCAAGCCAAAAGAGGTTGCGAAATTGAGCGAAGATGCAGCCGCTGACCTTGGCGCGGAAATGTTGGGTGAAATTCTGATGTTTTGTTTCGGCGCAGTGATTCTATTTTATGAATACCGCAGACAAGCCCGAAAGGAGGCCAACAAAGAAGATAACATTCAGAAAACTTTCGATGAACTGACAAATCAGATTAACGAATTGTCAACCCTTATACAGATTCATGAAGCTAGATTACGGGAACACACTCGATTGATGGCGAAGATCACGTCCGATGAACATTGCGAATAACCCCTGTACATACGGCTTTGTAAAATTACCCTGTGAAGTTCCTTTAGCCAAGAATGTTTTCTCTGAACTCTTATTTTCTTCCACACTTGGGCTTACTGGTACCGTAAGGTAGCACCACCGGACTGTGCACTACCTTCGAACCGCAGCAACTGTCCGTGAAAATCGATCTCCATTCATGGTTATCAATTCCCGTAATAACGGATTGTCGTTTTCCTTTATAGCGCATGGCGCAACTTATTCTGGGAGTTGATTTTGGCAGTACCCATGCGTGTGCTCGTCTCTATTCTCAGGATTTGAAGGTAGTCGCCTGCAGCTCCTGCCGAGTGAGTTCCACGAAGAGAGGTTTTGCGATACTCGCATCGTGCCCATACATCTTTCCCTTTATAATCAGTTTACTTATTCTGGTGATGCTATTGACTCAGAGCGTAGTGGTGTACTACGTGACATTCCACCACATAATTCTACCGGTATTTGGTACATTTAGCCAAATTGTGATTTCAAGGGTTTTAAGGATGGCATGTGTGAGGTTACTCAATGTTTCATCTCATAGGTGAGCTGTGTGGGACGATACTTTGGGAACAAGTTAGCTTCCATGACTGTAACCATGCAAAAGGAAATACTGTAGACATCCCACGGTGTGTGAAGCAAATTTTACCCAACCCGTTCGCTCCTCTCCAGACGTAGCCCCCTCGTCCGTTTATCATGGTCTCTATCCTGTCAGACAGGATAGAGGCCGTCTGTTGGACCCAAACGACAGCTGAACAAGGTCAAGTCACGATGAACCGTATACATAGCTCGACAAGAGTTCATACAAACGAAATGTGACATAAGTGCATCAGAGGGATGGCGAAATGGCTTAGTGGTTAGAACGCGAATTAACTGACCGAAAGGTCCGTGGTTCGAACCCAGCCTCTGCATCTCGACTGCCCTCTAGGATTGGGGAGCCTGGCAGTATCACAGCCCTGGTCCTTCATTCGGGTGGCATGGCAGCTAGGCACCGAAAGTGTGTTACAGCTGAACCATTATTTTTTCGTATTATATTATCAGAGGGATACAGACGATAGACATGTAAATGTATTTAAGTTAGACACGCCAGATGCTTGGAGAAGCGGAACAATACGCGAAAACCCATTCAATCCAAAGCATGCAATACCCAGGATTTCATACCTTTCACCGAATTATTTCTATTCCCTCAGTAGTCCGTGACGATTGGGGACGATATTTCACAAGAAATTCCGTTGTTTCCAATGAAACGGGATGGATTTATGTCAACCGTATGAAAAACTGGGCTGTGCTGAACAGAAACTGCTACATCCGGTTGCCCGTTTCCTGGGGCCTGGTAACCTCAGACTGTTGTTACTTTTGAGGGTTAGGATGTCCAAAGCTCCGAATGAGATGTCCTACGTTTTCCTCCTTCAATGTTCACCACAAAGGTTAATAGGTTAATAGGTCACTCATTTCAAAGTAAATCAGACGGGGTAGATTTCTCCAACTTCGGGAGATTTATCTCTTGTGAAGTCAAACTGCTCGTGCTTCATACCTACGGCTTTTTATTAGCCCAACATTAAGTGGATCTATGGTATTACCCCCTTAATGGTTTGTTTGATCTACCTTGCTTAAACATCTGTCCGCTAACTATCCAGCTAGAATGGTTCCAGTGCACCCCTAAACGCAACTGCTATGTGAAGCGGGATTTTTTAGTACTTTTTCGCTTTGTCAAGCAAGCCTGTCAAGTGAGGTAATCTGAGGAATCATCTGGATACCTTCAATGAACCCCTCTTTCTGTTCGTCCTTGCTTACTGATTTTCTCGTTCAGCTGTCTACCCTGAAGACACCTGGCTTTATCAGACAACTATTACCAGCCTATCTACCTTAATGTTCTGAATTGGCATTCACCGCGATTTTTGTAGCTCCCATCACCCCCTGTGTTCTCTGTCCATCTGACGCTTGTCATGTCTCTGAAGCACGCATACAAAGGCCAAGCTTGGTCTTGCGCCTTAAACTACCTATCACGAACTAAATTTCCCACACTTCACACACCTGTTGGTCCTGGAAACCGTGATACATGCTATATGGAGGTTATACTCAAATCTGGGGTTGAACGCGCTCGGCTGGGTTGGATTTCGTAAAAAGCCGCCTTTTCGCACTCTGTCTTTCCGTCTCAGTCGAGATCGACGCCAACGGGCCTGGTAAACATTGCCGGTCGCTGTCACTCACGGATGCGAGATCTATTCTTTCGGATTGCAAGAGTGGTTCAGCCAGGTTTGTCAGGCGTCATCTTGGATGCGTGGATTGTTTAGCGTGATGGAACCAGCAGGCCCTGGAAGCAATTCATCTGGGAAGTTCACGAACAACAGGCCAAGGAACCGGTTGTCAGTGAGGTGATCAAAGATGATATTGAACATTTAACTCCAACGACAACCACCCTGAAAGCTGGTCGGAATACCCTTACTTACTTAGATGGCTATCACTGTACCCTTGTCCTTCACTGAACCCACCCAACCCCAACCGTTGTCTGTGAGTTCAGACCCTCCTACTCTTTCTGAAGTTCCAGTTTGCCCTTCTTTCTGGAAACGTCATTGGGCTGCAAACTCTGCGGTGTGCTTGCATTGGGCGAGGCTAACAATAGCAATAATGGTATTAATAATGGTATACTAATAATAATATATAATATTGGTATTAATAATAGTCGTTCGGACGTGGCACCCTTCTAGCGCATGGCTGTTGCGGAACTCGAAGCAAGACCGCGAGCCAATGTTGTTGACTTGCTCAAATCCAGACAGGAACTGTCGGAAAGCCAGGGATGGGTTTCAGCCACGAACTTTCCGGTCAATAGTTTCGAGTCGTAACCTTTGAGCTATCTCGTGTTCCCACTCTTTACTAAAGTCTTCTCTATGAATTTATTACAGCTAAGCACCGGTATTCGCTGCTGATGTATTACTGGTGGTGGTGATGATTTTGTATAATTGATGGAGTTGAGGGAAAATGTGGGCAATGAGCACCCTTGTCGGACGCCGTTTCGAGAACCTCCGTGCAACCGCACGTCCAATATGGAAGAGAATATGGATACAACATTCTGATTAGTTTCTTGCTCAGTACCGACAGCAACATCAATGTTGACACTGATTCTTCACTGCCCGACTGGCAGCCGGGCGTGCCCTTGATGCTGTCCTCAAACCTTACGGGGTGTTCACATGTGATTGATGCAGCCTCTACGCGCTCGAAATAGGGCTTGTTGCGTATGGGCTTCAACTTAGTGTATCAGGTGGAAATAGTCTAGGGTAGGTCAGGGTCATCATCATCATCGTCAGCTGTTAGAACCGCGTACTTGCCGTACAGTGGTTATAGCTGCCACAGTTTCGTTCACTGATGATTTGGAGAGGGGAGTAGATAGCTGCGCTCTGATGACAGTGGCTGATACAATAGATGCGTAAATGCAGAGTTGTCGGTAGACTTTTAATTGGTGGGATTGGGCAGGGGGCTAATCACTGAAGGCGATAGCTTGCATGCACGAGCTCCATTGAGAGTGCGACTGGGCTATATCTGACAATGTCTCTAACCATTGATGTGTCCCGTCTCGGGATCCCCATCCAGGGGGACGGCAATGACCAGCGCAGCTGAGTTTGGTGGTAGTGGCTTTCATACTTCACTGCCAAGTTATAGTTTGACCTCCGCTGGCTCCCCGGCATTTCCGAAGTCATTGAAGTGGTGATGCCTGTCCCCGAAAAATGATGGGTTAGAAGAAAAACTTACCGACTGTACGCAGACATCGTCCTAATCGTTGAAGACAAGAATGATGTACCTGCGCTGTTAGTAAGCTGACCACCTTCATACCATATTGGCGTGTACCCTGTACCTAAAAAAGCAGTCATGTTTCAGAATATGCAGTTCCTGAACATGCTTTTTGCAATTCCTGGAGGTTGTGGAGAATTTCACGTTCTGTAGCTGTATTAGCCGTGACGGAATTGTGTCTGATGAAGTCAGTGCATGAGTCTTAAAAATGCTAATCACTTTTGCCACTTTGCCTCACTTGTGGCGTCAAAAAAAACATGTCGCTAAGTTGTAAGAGTCGTCTACTAGACTCGATAAGCTTGGTGTATCCCGAAAACTGAAGAAGTGGAGGAGGCGAGAAACGCTGGGAATGTGAGTAAACTGTCCCAGCTGATACGCTTAATGGGCCCAAAGAAGTTCCAGCGTTGGAAACCATCATCAGGTCACCTATGTCTAAAAAATAAAAATGACAATCTTCGGGCCGAACACTGTCGACAAAAATTCAAGTGGCCACCTGCAGTTGCTCATGCGGATTGCCAATGCACAACGCCGTCTTGGACAGTGAATCTGGAACTGCCGACAACTTCGGAAATAAGCGGATGCCTTTTCCCCTCAAGGTTCACCGAGCTGCTAGTCCTGATGGACGTGAAGTCCTCAGTCTGCGTCGACAAATATTTTCGTCTTTCTGGTTGAAGGGACCGTGCCAACAAACGGATGAGTCCATAGCAGTGTCCATTTTCAAAAGAGGTGCCCGGAGTGAGGGTGGCAATCAGAGAGGAACTAGACTGACTCCATTTGTAGCCAGATTCTTTGCGTCGCTTATTATGCCTCAATGGTTAGGCTACCAACTTACTGCCCGCAAGGTCCGTGGTTCGAACCCAACTTCTGCATCTCGACTGCTTCTGTCTAGACTTGGGCAACCTGACAGTACTTAAGCCCTGGTGCTTTTGGGTGGCATGGCAGGTATGCACCAAAAGGATGATACAGCTGAACGATTATTATTATAAAGATTTATTCAGATAAATCGACATGGTTTTACGGCAGCGAAGCACTGATGTTTCTATCTGGTGCTACTGTCAATGATGATGATGATGACGACCGATCGCCATCCACTTGCTTCCGACCGCGCGCTTCTAACCGCTGCGGCAATATGTACAGGGGTCGGCATTGTTCTGAGTCACTGGGCAGAAGGCCCCTTGATTGACCGAGTACTCGGTTGACAGTCGTCTCTGTGCTGTTCGCCTGGTAACTTCCATGAAGGAGTCTCACAAGCGGAAATTCCATCGCTGTTTGTTTGTTGCGTCTGCTTGCAGCCCCAACCGACTGTGGCTCTGACACCATCAAAGACACCCTTAAATATGCATTGAGCGCTCTGTTTTGGAGGGTTATAAACTCATGTATCGGCGATTTTAATACACAGGTGGGCAGACTCAGCACATCTGGTAATCAGGCGGATGGGTGACTTCGATTGGACTAGGTGCACGCAGGTAACAGCGAACGACTGCTTTAGCTGTATGCTGACGCCAGACTTTTATGCAGTGCTAATGGACGAATTGCCGTTCCGTCACCGTCGCATATCGTTTGGCTGACACTTGCTTTCTTTTGGTCCGTTGTTCGGATCAGCTGAAATAGGGTGCGGCTGGTCCATGCAACAAAAGCCTTCTCCATCTCCTGGACCTTCGTAATCCTCCAGTGTTCTCTATCAATCTTCAAGTTCCTGAGGGATGTGCGTGCGCCATCAGTCTCTTGTTGTTAGTATGACCTTTCTGGCAGCAATAAGATCTGCTGATCTCGACGATATCCGATGTTCATTTAGTCGAGTCAGATGGCTTGGACAAACAGTTCTGAAAGCTGAGAGCATAGCTTCTTTAACTCGCTTCCATTCAATCTCTAAGCAATATTCGTTACCCGCATGACTGTGCGTTTCCAGTAGCTTTCTAGCCAGATCAGCTCGATACTCCTGAGCTACTGAAACTTGTTGATGATGGAGTTGACGAACGGAGCTGCTCTGCTTTGGCACGCGTATTGCTGACGAAAAGTGAGGTGATAATCGGGCCCGGAGGACGACATGATCAGAGTCAAGTTGCGTACCCCAGAAGGAACGACACTCCTTATTTGAGGCTCTCCATCGATAATTTATAGCCACATGGTCCCATTGAGTCCATGACTGTCCTGCGGCTGGTGGCCTCCAACTAACTCGATGTAAGCGTTTGTGTTGGAAGTTCGTACTGGCCAGGAGCAGATGATCTGCACACAAATGAAGCAGTCGCTCATTATCCGAACGCTGAGCATTGACTCCAAATCCACCAACTAATTTTGGTTCTTCCGGACTTAGTCATCCAGCTTGGGCATTCATATCGCCCGCCAGGATTACTATATCCATCCTTCTTGGTGACCGAAGCAGTCGTGACAGATGTTGATAAAACCCGTCCTTCTCGGTCTCAGAACTGCAGTCTATCGGAGCGTATGCTAATACGACAAATAAACCCGGGTAAAGCATCGACCTGCAGTGGTCTTAACTGCGCCATACAACCGCACAGCGCAAAGACAACCGTTTGCTGGGATACAGTCCGTTCAAGCGCTTACAGCCTTGGGCTGAGTGCAACTTCCACACCGTAGATACCACGAGCCATTGCGTCAGGATCACTGGATACCCGGAGAGTGAAATGTGGAACATTTGAGCTCGTTATGCGCGGTTTGAGGTGCACGACCGAAGTGGGGTCTTGTATGCGTGTTTCGGCGACACAACATACATCGACAGATAGGGAAAGCAAGGTTTCAGCAAGAGATACCTGTTGCCTAATTTGACACAGTATGGTCATTGAAGACTGCGACGTGGATAAGACCTCTTGAGGTTAGTAAGTGATTATTTTGGTTTATTTTTCTGGGCGATGGTTTAGACACGGAACACTGGCCACAGGACTGGCAGATGGGTTGGTTGCACTGCATCGTTCGATGGGTGGAGAAGGGGTGTTATACGGCAGCGAAGCAACAGTGTTGAACGCTGATGTCGTGCTGTCCATGATGACGACGATGATGATGATGATGAGGGAGTAAGGCATTACTGAATCAGTAGGCGCATTTCGAGCAGCATCGGACTCTTTGGCTTTAAAAGTACTTCGATCGTATTGAATAATGCGCCGGCGGTCACGGTCAACCGTTGGACGATCGGAGTGTGTGGTTTTTAGGGCAGACCTTCTCTAACCCGTCCTTCCTGGGGCAAGGCAGCATCGCCGCTTCCATAAATATGGACATGCTAATCGCCCTGGGGGAAACGCCGTACTGCCTCCACACTCCCGCCACACAGAACAGCAGAACACATAACTCACAGTACGGGGACTTGTTGTTCTTCGTCTAGCTGCTCCCCGTTGGGCTTTTTGGCATGGTTGAACCTTTACGAACTGAGTTCTAGCTAGTATAGCCTGAAGCATCATTGCGTCACAGAAACCCAACCATCCTGTCAAAGTGGCAGCTTTATTTCGGCTACCGGTGAGAATAATGACAGAGGATATGGAACGCAGCGGGCTGAGCTCAAGAAAGCGCACAGTTTGGTGCAAGGCAGCGATCAGGAAAGCAAGCATTATCACTTTGTTAGGCGGGGGTTCGTCCTATCCAGGTGGTGTATGTCGTTGCAGTCCAACGTTTAATCAGTTTATTTGCGCTTCTGTCAGACAATCTTGAGGTGCCGTTTATGTTGAAGTGTACTATGTGATGTGGTGGCTACAGCACTAGTATCCAATTACACTGGGATTGAAATCACTCAGTTGAGCACTGTAACTGTCTTTGAAGGTCCTATATGGATGAACCACTTTCCTCGCCAACGGTTCCACAACGATACGTTCATCCCCGCTTACAGTCGTTAGTTGAATGTTTCTTCTATCTCAGAGGCACCCGGACACGACCGGGGTTTCGCAGTCTGCCTTAAAGCTCTTGCGGATCTCTCGTTCCAGGATCAGGTGCGCTTCACTCTCTTCAATGATCAGTTCGCAATCCTCCTGAGACAACTAGAAGGAGCGAGCAGATATCGGATGATTTTTGGTAGGTTTGGTATAACCCCAACTGTCTAGCTCGGCGGAGTACATAGCAGATTTCAGTTGTGTCCAGTACAATTAAGAGCTTTCTGGTTACGGCAAGGTTGGATCGATCATCAGGTTAATTCGGTAGGCAAGTTGGAAGGTTTTTGAAACCCACTTTATTAACAGTTGCCTCTGGAGACCACTGAAATGATATTAGTAACGAGCGTGATTAAAGTCAACACCAGTTATCCAGTATGAAAATAGTCCCGAGTACATCCCTGGACAGCTAATGGCGATATGGCTGTGTTAGTGACGGCTAACGACAAAAAACACATCGATGATCCGAACGTCTATAGCTGGCACTGGTGGTGCCTTTCAACACGGACATTTATTAAATTTGCAGTTTTGCAACAACTGTCTTCATTAAGGGGTGATCGCTGCATGCGTGTAACATGTGGCGCCACGAAAGTAGCATTGTTGTGTTTCGAAGTCGTCTAGAAAACTTGAGACATTAGGTCGCTGAGTGCCTTGCCGTGATTATTTACGTCAAAAACATGGGTTTGTCATATTGCCAGTTTCAGTGTGTACGAACACCAACAACGTAATGGCACTTCTTCCTGACACATCCAACAACAACAGCATGTTGAGGTGTGCTGAAGCTGTTTGTTGATTCCGCCCCCGGTTAGTTTGGTCCACGTTACCGTGATGTGTCGTTGGATGCGGTCAACAGAGAGCTCGTCGATCTTTTATGAAGTGTATCGAAACGTATTTTAAATCACTAGGCTTGACGTTCTACGTCAGTTTTTTTATCCAGATTGGACGACCACCACAACTACTCGATTGCATTGCATTACTGGATACTGTTGTTTCTTCCTACCCTGTTTTATTTGCTTTGCCTCGTGTAAAACAGTTGGTACATTCTTTAATTTTGATATTTGTCTTATATAGGTTGTCCGGATCGAGGCAGATGATGGAACCTGTGAACTGGATCCGGAAGGTGTCTGGACATGCCTCTGCCAGGTCATAAAGGATGCATTATCAAGTAATCAAACAAACAAACAAACAACTGACCTGTTCTATTTTTTGAAGATGCTGGTGTTACGCCTGAAGATGTCAAGTGCGTCGGCATATCCGTTCAGAGGAACAGCTTACTTCTCTGGGACAAGTTTGTTGAATTTGACGGTTTTCCTAATAGCTTATCTGTAGGGACACATCCAAACCTCGAACAAATGTTATCACGTGGCAAGATTTGCGCGCTTCAAATGTGACAAAAAGATGGAACAACTCACTGGTCCTCCGAGTAAGTAATATCTGAACTGTGCGCGTAGGCTCCCCATAACCGTGGACATCTCGATCACTCCCGTGTAGACTCGGGCCTTGCGGCATTTACTCAACCTGCATGCTTCGGGATCGCACAGAGGCGCGGAACTCGTCTGGCCATTAAAAAGCTCTCGATCCCTAATGTGAAGCAAACTTACCAAAACCACCTTTTGTAGTCTCGTCCGGATAATCCGTCTTCGGATGTCGACTCGTACTGGAAAGCCGTG
This sequence comes from Opisthorchis felineus, assembly GCA_004794785.1. Classification (NCBI taxonomy): domain Eukaryota; kingdom Metazoa; phylum Platyhelminthes; class Trematoda; order Opisthorchiida; family Opisthorchiidae; genus Opisthorchis; species Opisthorchis felineus. Next base: position 125,665 of record SJOL01003040.1, on the reverse strand, counting down.
CACTGTCTGTGTAAGCAATACGTCACGGTAAAAGGGCATTCACTTTAGGGACTCTGGCACTTTCACAGCATTGCATGTAGTTAAATGCTAGCGTCTTCCGGGCAACAAGTATCGATAGCATCGTTTCACTCCTCTTATCCAAGTGTTTGGTTTGCGAATTTGACGACTAAACCCAATGGCGTGGAGCCAAATTGTAACATGGGGAACCAGTATCTTTTGGGTTCACAGATTATAGTCCCAAAACCCAAGCAAAGTGAAGTCTTCATTTTATTCTACGTCCATCCGTATAAAGCACTGTTGCTGCGCTTATTCTTTAATAATGACAGTTTCCTAACTTCCAGTAATTCACATGCCGCCTTATCATCTCGCCATCTTTTATGAAAGCCACACGGTTTTTTCGTGATGTTACCGCAATCAGTGATGTTGAGGTTTTTTGTCAGTAATTTTGGCAATATATCGAAATATTGGCATCTAGGGTGCATTGATTGGTCGTAGATCAGATAGCTCTGGACCTACAGCACCAGAGTTACCAGTATTTCAATGTATTACCAAAAACTTCTGTCGTTTTACACTCAAAACAGCTCATCAGTTGGAGACTCTCACTTGCCGGCAAACCTTCTCCTCCATTGCAATCAAGTTACCAAGCTCTGCAAACAGGTCAAAACCATGTGACTTACAAACAAAGATGGTGGTTTAGTGACTGAGAATAAGAGAAAAACACACGATGGCACCCGCTTTCGGGTCGTCGCAATGTAGCTGAGTTATTCCAAACATTGATTTGATGGACCTCTGTTATTCCGACCTCAAAGGTGAAATACAAGCGTGCGGCGAACACTATCAAAACCAAAAGGAAAACTAGATTTAACTAAGAATACAAGCGTTGTCTACAAAATTCAGTGCAAGGATTTCGCTAACACTATGTGGAACAAATGGACAGGAGACTATCAGCCAGAATCAACGAACACAAGCTTGCTGCTAGAAAGCACGATCAGTTCTCGTCCCCATTTGGGAAGACCAAGAAGGGTAAGAATTCAACTGGAGCAATGTCAACGCATCGGGTCAAGCAACAACAAAGAAGGAACGCGGATTTCTGGAAGCAAGGTACTCCGCCCGTATGGCAATAATCAAGCACATCGAGGTCAGCCCTGCCCATCGACTTCTGCAGACGAAAGAACTACAGAGGCATCAAACTGTGAGCCGTGCAATGAGCCGGAGGGGAAATTAACAGATCCAAAAGCAGAGGACCAATTGTTTGGGCCAGAAGGTATCACTCTCGACAACACGAGAACAAGGACCAGCAGACCGATAAACCGAACAAACCAAAGAGTGAGGCCTACCAAGAGAACTATGTAAATCAATCAGTCGGACCACCAAGCCTGAACAGACCAATCAGAATAAAGATCGAAAACTGCTAAAGCGGGAAGTGGCTGAATGACCAGTCAAGCAACAAGGAAGCGGACCACAACGCAACACAAGTCACCAGTGGACAAATCAGAAATGAATGAATGAACATAAAGGACGGTATCTAGTGTACCAGTAAAACGCAAGAAGGACTGGAAACAACGCAGTGCAGACCGCAAATGAAACAGTCAGAACAGGGGATGCTGGTTTTGAAAAAGGCCGTCGTGTTAGAAACTACTCTTCAAAAATTGTAAACGTCAGCGAGACAAAAGGAAATACCCACCCAAGGGGTACCGACGTACCCTCGAATGGTGACGAAGCGTTTGCAAACGAATTGCCAAGCTCGGTGAACAGCTCAAGTGAACCAACACCTATCAAACGCCGATTAACATGAACTACCAATATTTCAACATTTTGCCTTTATTAGACATACGTTCACAAAACCTCTGAAGAAAATACTCTCCACACTCAGTAGCACTTGATTATCTGGAGGATTTTCTTTATTGAGGTGTCTTGGTGTGGTAAATTTGCCAAAGTATGCCATGGGGGGCATAATTTAAGAGCACGCCGTGTCTGGCTTTGGAAGGCCATAGTAGGCTTGCAGTAAAAAATCCAAGCATGCCATGCGCTCAGTTGGTCCTTCAAGGTTTCATCCGAACGGTAACCCAGCTCCATGGAGATACCAGTGAGTGATAGCTTGTGTTTTATGGCAACTGTTGTGTCTCGCCATACCCTCTAACATGTCGTGCTGAAAAATATTGAGTACTTGACCACCAGTGCTCGATTTAGCAGATAGTTTCCTTGAGATTTCCGAGCAGTCGAAGTAAAACGGTTTACAATTAAAAAAAGTACATGCGTCTGTAGGGTACTAGTTCTCTTCTGAGTGCTCTTAGTAAAGTGCGAGCAGAACCTCCTTTCTGATTGCGCATTCGCCCTACTTTCTTCTGTCTGATTTGTGCTTATCAGCTGAAACATCACTTACCAGGACTTCTAGTACAGTACCGTTTGGAAGGCTGTTTAATGTGACCCATACAATTACGATGGGTTACTGATGAATTGGTATTTCGTTGTGGCAACGAAACATACGAACCGTACATTGTAACTTCGATCGATTTGGTTGCTGTTATCTCCATGAATGAAGACTCTAGGCGAACTTCTTGGATATGTGGCCCAGTTTGTACTAAAAGCTGTAGTCTTTTCCTAGCTATGTCTATTCCAATAGAAAAGTTCCTCAGTTGAGTACCGTCGTGGCGCTGTTTGACGGTCATTTCTCAGCTGGTTACCACTCCTCTCCGTGCGTCACTGTCCACCCTATATTTAGCAGCGAAACAATATCTGTAATCATGTACTTCGGATTTACAGCTGACCAACCGAAACTGAACGTGGCTTCCAATTCATGCAGTGTCCTTGAGACACCGTCGTGAGACACTAGTCATTTCAACATAGGAAAATCTCGCCATATACTGTCAGGTTTTGAACACTGCATTAATCGTTCGTTGAACCCACAGGTGTCTGTCATTATGGGGCGAGAGCACGCAGGGTATTCATTTGGGTTTAGGATGTTATTTGCAACCGTTGCCTTTTTGGATATTCACCATAAGTAGGCAGTTGGTTTAGGCAACGTTTGGTTAAGCACCTGCAGGAAACGGACCGCGATTAGGTTGCGGCCCTTAACAGACGAGCAGCGTACATTCTACCAGTTTCTGTTCGAATTGTGAAGATCTTTAAATGCAGTGCATAACTTTGGCTGTATCTGGAAGTGGGCCTCGGTCATTGAGATAATCATTTTGCAGAAACACACACGTCTGCTCAGACTTTATAATCCAGGTACCAACGCCGTGCATTGATGTGGCATCGACCGCATCGTCGACCAGATACCGGATCTCAAGTTGTTACGCGGTCACAGTTATTCACCGCTTCCCGAATAAGGCCAAGTATACTTAGTATGAACGAAGCACATGACTAGAGGTGGGAATCAGCTGGGTTTTGATTTCGCTGTGTTGGATGGGGGATGCAGTTTTCACAGCGACTCCCTGCTCACAATTGAGTGTGGAATGGTCAGAAATGCACACACGGGTCCAGGCATCACGCTACCTTCCCTCACTATAGTGGGTAAACTGATCACGTAATTTAATATTGGTTCGTGAGTTATCTGACTGTATCAGTATATCTGTTTTTATATCTGTTTGCTTTCATTTAGTTAACGTGATCAAAGTGGACCCCTTAGTTTTGACGAGAGGTCAGTCTGTGGAATTTTATCGTATGCTCACCGAATCACAGGAGACATTTACGGAGGTAGCTTTAGTTTATTGAGGAGTAGATCATGAAAGAATCAGTGATTGTGTCATGTGAAGATTATATTGTTCGTCTTCCATGATCGCATCTCCAACGGATTAGTCGATACCACTATCTGTAAACTTTTTGGAAGCCATGCATGCAAAAATTATTCACAGGAGAACCGACAAGTTTCAGAAAACTGTGACATTTTACTTCATTCAGAAAAGTGCGTTTCGCTACTCTGTTTCTGGTTTAGCTCACAACAACACTGAACATTCTCTATTGCCATAGCCTTCATCCTTCTTTTGTCGGCGAACACGGAAACCAAATCTGTTCGGTTTAGTCTCGCTATGCTCATTCTTTTGTCAGTGTTGGTAGAAGTGTAGTGTAGTGTGTGATATGTTGGACACTTGAAACCAAAATAAGGCTATTCGAGATTTGATACTCTTGTTCATTCTTTTCCGTTAACTTGGACGATGGTTTTTACCCACATCCAACTGCCAATTTTCCGTTTCATATGTTTCATGCCCAGCCTAATCAACTTCGCCGCTACTATTCTTCCATCTTTGGTGATTTTGATTAGCTTACCCAGTGATTCACATGCCGCTTTTTTGCTGGCGGTCAGACTGTTCACTGTGCTTATCTGTTCCTACACAGAGTATGAAGGCGGGCGGTCACGTTCTTTATTGGATGACAAGACTACCTCGGTTCAAGGCATTAGCTTCGTATCGGTTCAAAACTATTTTGGCCTGCATCCGTCTAAAGCATGTACTGGATGAACGGCCGTTGGTAAGTTCTTCATTTACACACTTTTTGGCGACCTCAAAGTGAATCCTCTCAATTAATGTATGTCCTAGTTTTTCGATCTTAGTCGCTGATGCTCTGAAGGGGCTATTTTGGGAATGGCGATTTTTCCTATCAGGTTCGGTTAAGTCACCTGACGCGATTGGAATCAATGGCACGCGATACCGTTAACCGATCAGTGAACTTAGATAATCATTGATGTTAACCAATATGCGATTTGTCAGTTAGGCGAATCATTGATTCACCATGGATATATTCAACAGAGTCTGAAAAAACCGGCTAACGGATAATGAGAATACCACTGTTTTGGTAAGAACCCGATTGACCACGGCACTCTTTGGTGGTTGAGTTTTTCGCTAAGCTTGGAAATTTTGTTGCCGGCGTTTCATTACCAATCGAGATGATATCACCAGTGAGTTGTGAAGTGGAACGAAGCTGGGCGTTGGACCTGAGCCACAAACCTTCTCTTCTGTATGGTAATCTTTTGAGGCACAGCTGTCAGCTGAAACAGGAGAATCACGAAGGTTGACATTCTGCCGGATCGCAAAACCGTTCAGCTTTGGTACGCTTCTGGTGCATACCTGCCGTACATTCCCTTGTGAACAAGGGAGCGGAGATACTGTGGGTTTGCACAGGAGTAGTCGAAAAATTTGCAATCGATTTGAACTGTGGGTATTTCATCCCCACCGTGTATCTCAACTGGTGAGCTAAAGCAAGCTCATCAAGAAGGCGCAGTCCCCTAGTTTCCGTTAACCGTATGTTCCGTTTGAACTCAAGTTGCACGAAATTCGACATATACACTCACTTGCATATTCATTTAGATTTCACAAGAGACTCACCTGGAACTCAGTTGATACCTCCGCTTACGATGTTCTTCTTCAACTGAATGTGCTGCACCAGACTGCGTCATGTTTCAGTTGGTACGATATTCGAGATATCACAACACGTTGAAGAAGACTACCATAAACAGGAGATTAATCTGGGTTTTAGGTAAGTCTCCGGTCGAGACTAAATTGGTATACAGATGAGTGTATTAGTCGAATTTCGCGCAATTTGGGTTCAAGCAGGACATAAGGTTGACGGAAACTCGGAGACTGTGCCTACTTGATGTGTCCCAAGAAGGGCGAAACCGATCGTGGTAGGATCATGGGCTGTCGAAAAGTTTTCAACAGCCTTATGAGTAGCATGTTACGTCTGTACAATGTGTCGCGACATCTCGAATATCTTACCAACTGAAACATGGGGCGATCTGGTGCAGCTCATTCAGTTGAAGAACATCTTAAACAAGAGATTCAGCTGTGATTCAGGTGAGTCTCTTGTGAAATCCAAATCGGTGTGCAACTAAGTGTATTTGTCGAATTACTTCACGTCTTTACTTGGGATGGTAAATGTAAATCGATACAGTTGTGGAGTGTGATCCTAGTCGAGCTGCAAATTACGGACTTTTGCAACTTTTCACTCCAATAGTAGCTCCGAGAACGATCTGATGCGTCACTACCCAGTAGTATGCACACAGGTGTCCACCGCACTCAAACAAATCAATAATTTAGAGCACTGACGTGATGTTTGCCTGCGTCTACGGTTTGGAATTTTGGCCTCCTCAATCTCTGTTTTTCGTGATGCGAATTGAAACACGTTCGCATTCTGTTTACCGCAGCCGTATTTTCCACGTTTCATGTGACCCACAAGTGATCATAATCCAAATCGTACAGTGCCTTCGTCGCATTCAGTTGCCTCGCACTTTTGGGTCGTAAATTACCACTGATTAGGCCGGTACAGTAGTGTAGGTCTCGATGTACCTGTGCACCATCCGGGTACTTTTGGTGATGTCAGTTAGTTTTAGGTTTCTCGCTGTTTAATCAGATACTATTTCTTCCATACACTGTCGCTTTCTACGACCGCCTATGTCAACCCGTTGTGTACGTCCCATTTCTAACTTTGCACTCTTTTCGCAAATTTGTGGACGTATCAGTTTGTCCCCTTTGGGAGACTCGCGGTTTTTGTTGTTCTGACTATTCGAGTTTGTGACTTGCTGAGGAAGTGCACCACAAACCCAGTGTCCCCTTTTTTGAACATCTCTTGTTGTAACGACTCCCCGGTCTTTAATTCTCACACATCACCTAAATTTCGTCTGTGGCTGAAAGCTCAGTTCAGCTTTTTTCAGCTATGGACGGCCTAGGTGTTGATGATTCAGCAGTATGCATGGGCTATCAAAACTTGGCTTTTCGATTGCTCCTGTCTAAGCTTGTGCTACCTGGCAGTATGTTAGCCCTCGTGCATCCTTCGAATTGCATGAAAGTTATTCACCGAGAAGGGTGCCACGCCTGTGTCACCGTTATTACTACCAATATTATTACTATTACTATTATTAGTAGATTACTCCAGTGCACAATTATGGGTAGCTGGAGCCATGAACCCTGCGTAATACTCGGCGACAAGCATTTGGAAGCAGGCCTGATGAGTGTGATACATGATACGACACCGGCAGTTCTGGTAAGCGGCTGTCGAGTCCCTTCTTCAGACTCTCATTTTTTGTTCGGGTGTTTCTGTGGCAGTAGTCATATTGAGTACCCAAAAAATTCACTCGGAGCCAGCTAGCCCCTCGGGTGTCGTGACTGCAGCCTGGTCATTTTTGGGGAATTTTCTACCCAACCATAAGCAGCAAGCATTTCACCGATTTGGGCACGATGGGGTGATGTTCTCAGCTCCCTTCCCGTGATTCGACTCACTGTTTGAGTGTGTAACTCCATCAGATACAAAAACGCCTAGATGGGACTCGTGGCTCTGAATTTTACTCACCATCCCCAATCACGTTGTTTAGGTTTCATCAGGACTTATCTAAAAATAATCGTTTATTTTTAGATCTCACTCCTCTGGTGGACTACGCAGACTCCTAGTCAGTTGCACACCCTGTTGATCCCGTCCACACAAGCGTCACTTTCGTTCACATGCGATCTTTTCATCTATTATTATATGGCTTTTAAATTGGTGCATTGTGTATCCTAATTGCTGGTTGGTTCCTTCGTACGAGACATCGGGCATTCAACTATTTGATGCGATGCCCCTCAGTTTGTCTGCACTATTAAATCGTGTTCTCGCACTGAATACCTTCTGCGGTAAATTGATCGGACTGACAGCAAATAATTGTTCGCCCCGTTGGTTACCACAGCACCACTGGTTGAATTCTCTCGAGTGGTGCATTTGCTCATAATGGTTTTGTAAACTGGTATTTTTAATACACTACTTACAAGGTTACTGAACACCCTTCGAAGAATATCACAGACGACGGATTCAGTTCAGCCTCCAGTTGACACAGACGTAATTTGCAAATGAGTGTACTTCGCCAATATACAGACCCCATTCGTTCAAGAGCTGTGAAACACCGTCCATTTCCATCCGGTGCGTCTGCTCAGTTGCTTTCATGACGCAAGTATGGGCTGTCTCCTCTAACAGACCAGTTTGTTCGTGGAATAGATGAGGTACATTACCCTTCCCAACGAAGGGTGTCAGGGTAGGCAAGGTTTTTGTTGGATTTCCGGTAGTCTTGTGTAAGCAGGAACAGAATCATACTTCTTGTTGATTACACTTCAGTGTTCGGCATCTGATTTTCAAATACACTACCCCGCGCACACTATCGCCGGTCAGTCGAGGCACTTCTTCCTTTCGGTTCGTGATACAGGCAATAATGCTGTTGATGTGACATTTAATTGAATGGCCTTATCAAGCCCTTAGGATCGTGTCTTTTTGATTCCGACCGATTTATAATATGAGCACATTTTGTCCAGGTATAGATGGTGTTAGATGCTTATACCCCCCACGTTTTTAGGAATATGGAAGTCTGAATTTCCTTGAAATCGTTGCATGTCGTACGTTGGTGTCATATAAAGGCGACTGCACACTATGGTACGCAAACACTCGGCTTTGGTGATACCGTTTCTTTACCGTTTTTTGCTACTTGTACTGTGCAAATGGTGCTGATGTTTTTCCTCCGGTGCTCAAGTTTACGGTAATATAGACTAACAAATTTGTCAGCTATATTTAAATCTGACTGCTTTTTTACAGCTTCTCGCCGAATGCCGTCGTGGTTCCGTTTACTATGGGTGTCTGGAAACTTGGTTTCTCTGGCGCTTGACCGGGGGTGAGGCATTTTGCACAGATGTCAGTTGTGCTAGTGTGTCAGGAATGTATGATCCTTTCACCGTAAGTCGCTTTTGCACTTTTTTGAATATATTGTTTGTTCGAATTAGGATGCATCTATTGAATTTGACGACCGTTGATTTTTGAGTTTTTCAAACCCGATGGCCTTCGCCGATTGAGAATGTGTGCGAACTTACTGCTGATCCCGTGGGTCTTTTGTCTAACCGACTAAGCTCAACCGGGCTACGGAACGGTGGATTGTGAAGGCCTTACGGTTATGAAGCGCTTGGACTCCATCGTGATGCGACTCCAGCAGTCCGCTAAGCTGTACCAGAGGGTGCCAATAAGGAATCTCTCACCCACCAGGTTGGTCAGTGGGCAGAAATCTAACAAACACGATCTGGTTTTTCATTTGAGGCTTTCTCCCTAAAAATTGAGCACTGTAGTAGTCTTATACCTACCACCGCTACCATACACTTGAGCTTTCAAGCCAAAGGTATCCCTATATAGGTTTTGCCCGTTTCCCCCTGATAGCATCTGAGCGTACACAACCACGACGTACACAATCAAAATAGTCGTCGTAACCTATTTGTTGCAGCAATGGATAATTATGCTGGCCAATTCGCCGGATGAAGAGAACTCTTTAAGCTACTAGACCCCATTGCGCCTCTCGCAAACATGTTTGTCCTTACGTTGGCATACGCCAACTACCATAACATTACGGTGACAACATGGCTGATAGAGCTTATCGTGCGAATGTCACTAGGTGTGAGTAGATTTTGGAGGCCAGGTGATGATAACCAGAAATCAGAACTATCCCTAATTTCTTTATGGATTACAAGTTAGCGAGACGTCATCGGTAGACAGGCTGATCTCATCCGGGCAACACTTTCGCACCCGGTAGATCAAAGGACCAGCGATCACTTCTTACGTTTCATCTTGTTATGAGGGACGAGAGTGCTTATTTGGCTATTCTCGTTGTGTTTAATGTTTTTTCTCCTCTGGGTTTCTTTTTTATTTGTTCTTCTAGGGAGACTTATGGCTCGTAATGAGTCAGGTCCACTAGAGCAGTAAATCTCATCTAGTTAAGGCGGTTCATCATCATCATCGACAGCATGACATCAGTGTTCAACACCGATGCTTCACTGCCGTAGATCTTCTCTACTAGAGGCTAACATAGGACAGGCTATGTCATGACAGTCCGAAGTGAAAGCGGCAGCTGTTAGACCAGGTGCTGTGGGATTGGGGATTCTTGGTATCCTACTTGTGATCTCCCGTTCTATTTCACTTTCTACTGGGGTTTTATTTCCTTTGATTTGTATGACAGTGAAACAGTATCTATCGCTGATGAATTTTTATCGAAGTTGATGACGACGATAACATTAACCAAGAAATTCAGTGATTTTATGGCTGTTGTTTTTACACGTAAGGATACTGGAAAAGAGTAACGGTAGTTAGCGATTCTCACAGTGGTGCATTCACTGGTGTTTCTGTTGCCCAACTAACCAGCCACATGTTTATTCTTACGAGTACCAGGCATGGCCGCTCAAGATAAACCTAACGCTCGCTGCCTTATGGATCGGTTTGTTGAAGTCCTAACAACCTTCACCTTACCGGTGACGGTAATCCAATGCGCCAGGCGAGGTACTCTACACAAACGTACATAGCTCTTCAGGCACCGATCGTACCACAGTCCCTCTTCGATCTTTAAGTAGGCTTATTTAAATTAATTGAGTATGCTCTACATGATCAACCAAGCAAGGGTCTCACTGAAGCTGAGAAGTGGCACAACTTTCGGTAGCTCGTAACGAATCACTAGCCATTCGACTCAACAATATTTGCTACGGTCCATGAGGCTTTTCGGTAACTTCCTCTTAATTCTCACATGAGTGTCTGCCGTCTAGTAATGTTTCGGATGCCAGATATATGCCCCTGTTTTTGTCCCCTTCTCGCAAAAACCTGCGATTATCGGTTGAAGTCCAATCGCCAAATAGTTTAACTTATCTGTGGGCAGATAACCTATTGATAATGTTCCAACTCGCAAGTCAATTACATGTTTCCTGAGTTGTTTTTCAGGGGGAAATGAGTTTTCTTTTATCTATGGGTTCACGATTGGATCCAAGCCGGTCTCAGTTGACTTTCACACAAATTGGGGCGCATTTTATTTACTGGGTCATTTCCTACCTCCTGTAACGTCCATCCCCACACAAATGCTGATTCCTGTTTTTTTGCCTGTTCTTGCATTACAGCGCAGATGGAGCGGTCCTATACTGTGTGCTCTTGGAATACCTAATGAAATCCTCCCGGAAGTTTTTCCTTCAAGGTAAGCTTCAAAGTATGGTGACCAATCCAAATGTCCACCTACTGGCGCCTGGATTACCTGTGGGGTTCCCACCCCCAACTTAGCGTCGCCTCGCACGCATTCTACGGGCGTTTGGAGTCGTAGTTCGACCGAGACTGCGTTATTTGTGCTTGATGTAGAATCTTGATATTTTGTCAAACCATCTGAACCCTAATTTGCAGTTGGTGTCGCACAAGGTTTTTTGGTGTTTCTCGACCCGTAGAGCACGAAACGTTACCGATTTCGACCAAACACCAGTCTGCGCTTGCCGGTAAGCGCGTTCACAATGGTAACCAAACATTATTCATGAACTTCAGTGATTCCGTTGATCCCCCCTCATATTCACATACTTCCGTGTTTTTTATAGCTAGCAACTGTTTGTTTTTTCCTAATTCTCATTGACTTCTGTTAAGAGTATTATTCTCTGTTTCATGATTTCCCAACTGATTAGTGTGGACTGAATGCTGCCTATTGTTCAGATTGTTTTACTTAAGATGTGTCACCTGAGAGGGAATCAGTCTGGCTGAACATTAAGTCAAAGCACACCTAACTTTCTGAATAAATATCTACTACTCTCTACTACTACTACTATCAGTTATCCAAACGATTGTCACACACTTTTCGTCCTTTATTAGCCGAGAGCACATAGTACAATTTCCCTTTCAAATATATCCTGGTAGTACACACCATGAGAGTAGCAAAACTGTATAGTTCGGATGCTTCCTGGTGGGCCAATTTCCGCATAACATGTAAAACGACCATAAATTGCTGGTCCACACGTACCACCACAGCTACTGCCCGCAGACTTACCTAGAAAATGAACTGACACCCTTCTTCAACCAGTTTGACGCACTATCAGTAGCCGACGGGTTCCTTTTATTTTCGGAGCGCGTTGTTATTCAAACGGACCTACATCCTCCGTACTGAAGCAGTTTAACAAAGGACACTGTGGAACAAACAACAAAAATCCTTGCGCGGAATTACGTCCACTGGCCTCCGATGGACTCCCAGATTAAACGTGTCTCCAAATCTTGCCTGCAGTGTGACGAAACAGCTAAGTCACCCGTGAAAACTTACCTACGATCGTGGCTGCCACGGACCAAACCCTGGTCTCGTTTTCTCATCAGCTATGCAGGTCCAGCTGGTGTTTAGGTTCTCCTGATCGTAGCCAACGCTGACGGTAAATGGCCGAAGATTCTACAGTGAAGATTCTCACAGTTACTGGAACTCAGTCGCTTTGGAACTCCGGAGACTATTGTATGCGACAACGGAAATTGGTTATCACCATGGGCGTTCGTAGAGTTTGTCAGAAGTTTGACGCCGTCGTATCATGCGCGGCTGAACGGCCAGTTGGATCTTTCGCTTCAGGAGTCCAAAGAGGAGGGACCGACAGGAGATTTCACAAAGCGCCTTTTGTCATACTGAGTGACGCCAAACCCATTTTTATCTGATTTAGTGTCACCAGCAGAGGCACTGCTTCGACAGAACTCCGCATGACGACATTCGGCCAAGGGAAAAGCCACTCGGTCATCGCACCATGCTGACAGAAAAGCAGTTCAACAAGCATCACGGCGTAACCACGCACTACTTCAGCGGTGACCCGAGTGTTCGTTTGCGACAACAGCAGCAGATGCCTCAAGTAGATAACAATATACATCCTTCGCTGTCGTGACAAAGTGCTGCTGGGACTCACGTAGGCCTAGTCAAGTGGATCTGACACACAAACCAAATGCAGCCGACCAATGCACAGATCCTGTCTCCCAAACAGCTACCTGAGTCCAGATGTGCTGCTTGGCACTTTCGATCTCGGCTCCACTGCGGAAACTCCAGCTGTTCCGTCTGAGGCCCAGCCCGAGCGTATATTTTAACCGTGACGCTGGGCAGACAGGATCCGCCAGCTAGTGAGGTCAATGCAAGTGAACCTCCGACTTCGAGGCTAAGTCAACAAACTTCAAAGGGATTTTGAAATCCTACACCAAAGCCGCCTTACCGTTCACAGTTAAGCGCCGCTACCGCCAATAAGCTTGTTGGGGAGATCGGGCCGCTAGCCTGTCCAGCATCAAGGCGAGCTCTGATTGGTCGAAGATGCGGACCCAGCAGCCAATCATATTTCACTCCTCTGAATGCCGATTGTCAGTGGAGCATCTAGAACGCGTCCGAATTTCCGGAATCTTGTCGTTGCACTTTAACTACGACATCCTCTAGTTAGGTTTTCGGACATTCTTCTGGACATTTACTACACTTCGTGCACCCTTCATGGCTCTTCTGTTGAAAACACTGGCTTGGGAGTATCAGACCGAGAACTGAGATGAGGCATCACCGCCGTTACACTGTCATGCTGCTTTCCATCCTTGTTTCCTCTCGAAGTCTTAACGAAAATTCCCTTATCGGCTCGTAACTGCTCCCCGAGTAACCAAGTTGGATTCGTCTGAAAGGCACCTTTCAATAAATTAGCCTGCTGTCAGCTATTTACGGTACTTGTAGTGCGTCACTCATTCCTCTTGAAGGAAACGATGCAAATTCATGGTAGAATCGTTCGGTATCATACTTCCCCTTAGGTATTAACCCCACCCTTAGGATTCTCTTTAGTAAGAAAGCATAACTCCGTCGCATTGTGCATAAAGTTCTCAAGCCACTGTGAAGTATCGTAAGCTCATGGTAATGCTCATGTACTTTATTTTGCGGCTGTTTTCACCCATCTGTAGTCACCTGTACGGCTATGTCCGCCATGGACCACTGAAGGTTCCAAGTGATGCCATGCCGGTTGCTGTCACAGCCCTCATTGGGGATGCTCAAGCAGCCACCTTAACGGAGGACTGTCTAGGACTTGGACAGGCGAAACTAACCTTGGGCACTGGCAGTTTTCTGAATATGAGTACCGGAAACAAGGCTTACGCACTTATGAGCGGTGAGCCCTTGAAATCTTGTTGTTTCCTTACCACTTCTGATACCAACGGAGGACAGATTAGCCTACCCGCTTTTTTCAAATGTCTTTTTCTGGAAATAGTAGAAGATACATCCCTCAGGGTAGCTCTTTTCCCGACAGTCAACAGACTTACCTCATGGATATGGTAACCTTAGTTGTGGTGACCAGTTCTCACTTGCCTTATCGTGCCAAATGATGTGAAGTGAATAAGAGTAAGAAACACGCGATATGACTGATGGAAAACAAAAAAAAACAGTTCACTGAATGTCGGGTGGTCGTGCGTAGGTTTGACCTTTTCCATTCTCGTTGCCTTCAGTGTACTTTTGCGTCTGACACATTTCGATGGACGTAGGAAGCTAAGATTTGCCTGTCAACCATCCTTTTGGCAGTCGTAGGATAGCGTGGAAGCAGTGCAGTGATGTCGGCTGTTCAAAGTTGTAGACTAAATTTGGATTTTCGCCCAACATCTATTGTGATCCTCTTGAGATTGTTTTTGCGACCCAGAAGCGCTTACCCTATTGTTCTCATTTTTCTACCTACTGGGACTAGCAATACAAAATGTGCATAACTTCAGAATCCGTTTCTCCATTTCCCCTTGTTGGTATGGGCATAGTAGCTTTGTACCGTTGTGAATAAAAGAACTGATTCTAAATTTGTTCTGTCTGTTTTGCGGTTGACTCATCACTCTTTGTTGCCGCGCTTGTTCTTCATTCAGGATTCTATCCCGTGATTGGATGGGCTTCCAGTTACCCGTCCGCAGACACAATGTCTGCAGTGGATGTCAGCTCTTGCGGTTCATCACCCTGTGCATCCAGTCATTCCTCGGACCTCACGTACTTACTGGAAGGGTCCCATCCAAATACGGGCACCATCATCGAGTGGCTCAGAACAGAGCGTAAGTTCCCGGTTTTTTTTCAGTAACGGTTAAAATACATGGCGATTGTTCAGCAAATAGCCATTTTTATTGGAACTAGTTGCCACCTACACCTTCTCTAACCAACCAACCACAACCACCGGGCCATCGCTACGCTCCACTACGCTCCCTAACAACGCACTGGTGATGTCACCTCGATTGGTGACGAAACATTTGCAATCAAATTGCCCAGCTCAGCGGACAAACCAACAACCACTCTTTCTAAACCTTAAGTTGAGGGACGGGTTTATAACAGTATCACTTTTTTAATTCACGGAGAATCTTCGTACTGTGGCATTCGCTCAACGTCTGCTCCTACAGAGGACAGCTGTGTTGACCATTCCCGTGTGCCGCGTGCCGATTTTGGTGTGTTCGGCAGGCTACTTTCGAACCACGGATACCGTTGTGTGTACTACCTTCTAGTACAGGCCAGTATCCCTTTAAACGATATGGACAAAACTGTGTCCCCACGCAACCGTTATTCGTTGGTTTGCTTACACCGCAGCATATTCGCACGTTTTGGTTTCTCACACAAATTTTTTTAACAAATAGCAAAAGCATGTGACCCTTTGAGTCACCCTTAAAACGAAGAAACGTAGTACGAACACTTCTGAACGTTTTTGCTTCGGAATCGGAGAAGCAAAACATCCTGCTAAGATTCCTTCTCGTAGTGAATTCTGTTATTTGATGTCACATTCCAATTGTTTTCATGCCTGGAGCTATTTATTTCGTTATTTGTCAGTAAAGCGATGAGGAAACCTTCTGATGTTTTGGGGATGCATGCTGTCCTCTATGGAAATTCCATGAGGTCACAATTGTAGATAGCAAGAAAATCATGAGTTATGTTCTGGTTACACACAACGTTCAGCCAGCTATGATCGACATCCGGCCGTTCTTGACCGTCCACAATTATCCACCACCGATAATATGTGACAAAGACAGCGTAGCTGAGCAAGAAACGGGTGATCATTTGAAAGTATGCATTTTCCGGACAATTCTGGTGCTGTTTGTTTTCGCGACTTGACCACGGCATCCTCTCGCCATTACTGCATACCATAGAATGCATGTGCGCTTTATGTTACAGGTCTTGTTAAGATGCTGCCACACATCCATACACACCTTTTCACTCGCCATCATTTCCATGATTAAAATAAACCACAGGGATAAGGTTACTCATCTCCTTACCCAGTACGCTGTTTTTTCTGTCTTTCTTCCGCCATAGGCTGGGCGCGCGGTAAACATTTATATTCCACGGCCGATGCCCGATTACTGTTCAGCCGCACCGATCCCACTGACCTTTCTACTCTCATTCGAGTGTCTTATCGGTTCCATGCTAGGGGGAAAGCATTTCTGTGGTTTTCTTAACGTATCATCCTACTCATAGAGCTGCTGAAGGCTCTTCAACCCCCAGGTTTAATCTTTTTTGGAGTACAACACCTAAAGGGGTCGGTTTTTCGCGTGTTATTGACAGCCGCTGGCCCTTCAAACTGATCTATCTTATCAAGGTTCTCTGTCATTCGGCTGCCTCACTTTTAACTCCCTTTTCAGATGTGTTTGACACTTACGCTGAACTGGAGCAACTTCTGGAACAAGGGGATCAACTTGGTAGGTTGTACTCGTGTACCACCTTAGTTCCGTTTTCCTGGTACGCTGATAATGGGTCGTGTACTAGTGACACTCGCAGTGTTGCGATCAGTGTATGGTTACATTGGTTAGCCAAAACTACGTGCGGTGAACTCTTTTTTTAGATCGTATGTACAGTTTCACACGTTGTCTAAGCTTATTTTGACGAAATACCAAACGCATTAACCTGACGTCACGCATTTTTTTGTGCTGACTGTGGTTGTGTATGCAGTATTTTGACTCCTTATATGACCGCGATGCTACACTGGACTGTCGCGATGCCTTAAAATACCTAGTATTGGCTGGGAGATATTAATTCGCTGTATAGCTAGCATACCGTGTTTTTGATGTTCATTCGTCAGTTCGTTGTAGCTGGTTGAAACAATAGTTGACTAGCGTGAACCTCTTCCACGTGCATTCCGACGAATCTGGCACATGACGCTTAGCTCATTGATCGGCGTTCGCGGGACATCGATCGATAAATGATGAGTCCCCGACCGTAAACGAACTCGGAGCGTAAAGGCCTAGCGAACCACAACCGATCGATGCACTAGAGCTTCAGACTCCTTGTGCCTACATTTGCTCATTGAACCCGTTAGTCAAACTGTAGACCTCGCAGTTCGGTAGCCATCTCGTCCGCCATGTAAACCTAAGCCAATGTGACATGTACGGCTCATGCTTGATCAGCGCTGGGGCAAATTCTATTCCCCACTGGAAACCCGGGAAGGCAATATGGAAATTGGCATTGCAAGGTGACTTGGGAATTTCTCAGTTGAGTGGTCGTCCTATAAGTGAAGCTAGTCTATGATGGAGAGCCGATAAGCACTGCACAGCTGTTTCATTGTTTCGAATCACCGGCGGTGCGCACCTCCTGAAACTCTAAGGAATTTCAAACCCACAAACTCGCTTCTAGTAGTTTGTACACTTAACTGTTCTGCGATCAGCATTGTGATTAACTCGTAGTTGGATAGGATTTAGTGCCACCCATCATACAGTCACGGAAACTACATCACGTGGTTGGGTATTGACCAGTTCCCCGATTGACGACTTCACAGGTGGATGCTTCACTCGTCTTGTGAAAGTCTTCATCCTCTGGGCTACTTATAGATTGTTGTAGTGTGAAGAGGAGCCAGTCAACACATGACCACGTGGTGGGGTTTCCGTGACTGAAGAAGGAGTGGCACTATATCCTGCCTAAGTGCGAGTTAATCACGTTCCCTGTCAGCCCTTCGGCGCCGATTGGTTAGCCGTTCAAACTACTAACCGCGGGTTCGATACTCCTTGAAGTTCCGTGAGACGCACGCTACTGATGTTTCCCAGTAAGTATGAAACAAGTGTAGTACTCGTTTTTTCAGCATAGGTGGTAGTGTGGGGAGATTTGGGAGTTTTTACTTGAGATTTCACCCTGTGAGTGAAGTCACTCTGTGCTGAAAAGCCGAGAAGCACCATACAGCAGTGTGTATCTCACAAAATAGATTCCCTTCATCTATGGAACGAAGTTTCACTTGAAAGAATATGAAAGTTTTTACTGCCGGATAACACTGTGATAATTTTCTACTCATACACGCGCTTGGAAATCCGTCACGGCTTTGCATCCGATCGGTTCCCGACCGTACAACCTGTCTACAGTCCATCGTTTATGCACTGGGTATTGTGGTCAGTCTGGTTGGTCAGGATACAGGGTCAATGAAAGCCCTGGTTTCATTCAAACACTGTTTGCAGCTATGCTGATTTCAACGTTGCTGGAAATTTCTGACATCATTCTCCTTCTAGTTCTTTATTATTTGGTAAAGTTTGGTTTCCGTATTGCAGCGATGTAGGTGGGTTAATTGACCTATGGCTCTGTACAGTAACTTGAAGCCGCAGTTGCTGGCTCAACAAGTGAGAATATGATTATTAATAGGCGGGATTTTGGGTAACGCAAGGCCTAACGCGTCGGAAGTTGGAGTTCCACTTAATTTATCAGAAATGATTTGAGTTGTACATAAATTATGAGGCTACAGCTATTTTTCCTTACCCATCATGCTAATGCCAATGTGATAGCGTTAATTGCCGGAACGTGGTCGGGTGTGGTGCTTAGCTCTTAACTTAACTGTTAACTCAGTAAATGCGTGATTCAGTATGTGACTAAGATGTTTACAAGAATCTGCAGCCTATTTTCTTATATAGTTACTCCATCACACAGCCTGCCAGTTATTAACCCCTATATGTTCTCTGTCTCTCATGCTCTAGAGCTTGATGATGAAGCGAAAACCGCCAATACCTTCTATGTGAATGTTCCACCTAACCATCTCAGACGTCATCAAGAGTTTCTGGAATACTCTGAGACCATTAAACGACGTAAATTTATCGGTCCAGACGGTGTGCTGGTTGGTGTCAATGAGAGTTCACCTGAATTAAACCGAATAATCACAGTACGTGCTGTAATGGAGTCTATCGCATTCACCATCCGACAGATGCTTGAGCAGTGTAGCAAGAAAGCTGGTACGTATCACTGCGATAATGCTACGCCTTTACTTGATGGCTAAATGACGCGTTGGAATCGTCCCGGCACTGACAGTGGTAGTATCTCAGCTCTCTTGCTGAGAGCAGCTATACACCGACAGGATACCACAACTAAACCATAGTCACTTGAAGGTAGCCGCTATGAGGGCGTGCTAGTTGTTCTCGTTTTCTAGCGGGATGCATCACAAAGACTGCTTTATCGTTACATATTTGAACGGTCGTTTCCTCAATGCCAATGACGGACGTCCGTAAATTTTCTGCCGAACTCAAATAGGCTTTTTGAGAGTTACCAACTACTACCGCATTTTTAACAACTCAGCGTACCTCTATCGGGATGAACTAGAGACAAATCTACTGCTCTGCTTACATTTCAGTAAAAAAAACTTAATTTGCTTGTTGCCTAACATTCCCGCCACCGTTTCTCCTTGAAACCATTGGCATATCTGTGCGGTGTGCAATAATGAACCTTTAAAATACTTGACCACTAAAGCCACCGTTCGTTGGAGTGGACAAAGCTTTGTCAGAACGTTTTTACTTCATCAACGCGTGTTTTACGTGTACGTGTGATGTACTAATCTTAAGTTAGTTGGTGATACATCCTACAGATCTTACTCCTTGCTCTCCCGCACAACCCTATTTTCCTGTCACCTTGTGAGAATGGTTTCGCTTTCGTATTCTGGCATAACTGGATGACAAACAAAACGAAACCTAAATGGATCAATAACAACCCAGTCATCCATAGTGTTAAAATTGTGAAGGGTACCAAAGTGACCTTGTTACAACAACAGTAACGGTAAGCTAAACGAACGACAAGGGCGCATTCATGTCTGTTAACCCACCGAATAAATCCACAGCTCGTCATCTGTGCACCAGTGGATACTTACGTCAAACCTGATGCTTCACCGAATGAGTCGTAAACATGCTTTGGGTGCGCACAGATTTTTGCCATTCCATGAACCTCATGTTAATACATGACATCAATTAGGAGATATATAACAAACTGTGAGATCTGCGACATTATCAAGCGAGCGCAATTCTGTGTTTGTTGCTTTGGAAAAGTGGTCGCTGCTGGAGTTCGAACAGTGGCCCTTCAATGTTATGGAGTCTGTTGCCCTTGGAAAATTTCACGAAAGGCATTATTAGTGAAGTCGTTGCTCCAGGGAAGACTATTCGCATGGGCTATGTTGTCAGTTTTTTTTACGGATGTTACAGACCCCTATTTTCTTTATACAATGTTTTTTAGTTTGCCCGTCTTACTTCCCTTTCATGACTTCTTTTTTGCTTCCTTCAGTAGTTTTTGTGCTCTTCTAACAGCAGAAAGAAGTTTCCATCATCCAGTAAGATTATCTAATACACATGGAATATCCGTTTTGTTTCATACACACAATCCTCATGCAGAAAGATCCGTTCACACTCTTCATGCCGTGCTATACTTTCAGGCCTTACTGCGCGCGAATTGCGAGTCAATGGCAATGTTTCACTCTCCGACTGGTTAATGCAGCGTCTGGCTGATACGACCGGCATTCCGATCGAACGCAGTGGTTTTGAGGAATCTAGTTGTTTGGGCGCTGCCATCGCGGCTGGTGTAGGTGCAGGTAAGTGATTTGGTCCGCACATAGTTGCATACAATATCAACCCGGTAGTGTTGTTTATCACCCCTCAAGCCTAAGTGCACGTGTACCGGTACCTCTGCACGTGGTGTGATTATTGCGCGCTGCCAACTGGTACATCTTGTAAAATGCTTAATTTCAAGTCTGTTCTTACTCCGTTGGTCTAATGATCGGGTTCAGTGTGTATATGAAATTACTTCATGACAGACAAGGTCTGTCAACTGTTTAATAGGCTATAAGTCGATCTCGGTATACCGGCCGTGATGCGTTGAGTCAGGACAAACCAGGGTAAACCAAACGCAAGTTAAATTAATTTCACTGCTTCGGAAAATATCCCTGTTCGGAAATGAGTAAATGTAATCGGATACACTTCCGTGGTATGGTCATGTTGATGAACACCTCCAACCTTTTCGGGTGAATATCTACTTCTGTATTCTTTCAGCGTAGTTTGGGTTGGTTCATTTCCAAATCAATTCTAGTTGGAACACGTGGAGAGCCTATTAGAAAAATGCTTCTCTTCGTCCGCATGCTCCCCCAATGACCTATCGCTGTCATGCACAGAGAGAATCTTCATATTGGTGGTTCTTTTTTTACTGGACTGACAGATCTATTCTTATTGTGCGACCACCATCCGGATTTAGCTCACCAGTCCCTTACCCTTCGTCACAGTGGGATTCAACTGTTTGATTTTCTTTACCTAGCTTGAATTTTGGACAGGCCATGTTTGATGAACTGTCTGGTCTTATTCCCTCGAATCAAGGAGCGTTCACATGGTTCAATACATGGCGCAGCACTAACAATGTTTGGAATTGCCTGACCTGTATCTGAGTTCATTGGTATCTTTTGACGAGGCAGGCAATTCAGAAAGAAATGCCTTCCCGCTTTTCTTGGCATGTTTGACCTTTTCGCGTACTTTTTTGGCATTTTCTCGCACACCTCTTGAGTCGTAGTCCCGGTATTATAATCCATCTTTTATCCTTTTCTTTATTGCCTAATTGGGACACTTCAGACCGTTCAATATGGCTTCAAATGAATGCTAAATGCCTCCACCTGAACGTTTCGCCCGTTTCCTTTTGCTTTGTTTTTTTAATGTGCGCCTACCCTAATTCACACTGTCACAAAGCTTCTCTGGACCTCCTGCACCTGGATTATTGTTCTTTCATAATTGTATTAGTGAATGCAATGGCCGGATCTAATTGGAAGAATTTTTATAGCAGTTTTGGCGTGACTTGGTCCGTGGCTTCGAAAGTCAACCTACGCATCTTTATGTTACTTTTGGTGGATAGACTGTGATTCCATTATCTCTGCTACAGTCAGCATAATGCTAGTATTCGCTGGTCACCACAGACCGTTTTACTAGAACCGAGAGCCACAGAGATTCGCCTCCAAGAAGTAATCTCTTAGAATTCCATATTCTAGAAGACCAAGTCCTTACTGTTTTCTTTTCCCTAGCTCCGAAGAGAAATTCAGAACTTGGCTTTATCACTTTTGAGGTGTTCGAGTATTCGCGATCTTTGTTGTCCTTAAACAAGTTGACTGAAATTGACAAGGGCAGTTATTTGCGCAGCTGATTGAGTAGCCAGCACTGGAGAGATCGCAATCGCATTTGTAGTTGTTCTTAGTATCTACGAAAGGTGTGTATTGATGTGCCGTTCCCCTCAAAGAATTACTCAAACCAGCTCGCTGGACACCACCGAAAGCGGAACACCTACAAAAAATTTCGGTTTCTGTTGTATCGTACATGCCATCTTACGATTACTTTTCCCGGTCATCGGTAGGTAGTACCAGCTCCCGTCTCGTGTTCACTACCACCGTTGTGTGGGTACCCATAGCTAAGCTGATATGAGGGTAAGCTTGCTGCATTTTTATTCCTTTTTGTACTCCAATGGTCTGCGTGCAACGTCTGGTCTTTTCCCAACACAGGTGTTTGGTCCACTTTTGCGGCAGCCACACAGATGTTGCACCACCGAATGAACACTGAGAATGGCCGGTTCCGCTCTTCATCACAGGTCAACTGGACATTACGCAGACACTTTCAGCCTCGACCAGACATAGTGCAACGGCTCCGCCGACGCTATCGACGCTGGTGCCAAGCTCGCCGTCGCTACATAAGACAGCTCCGGTCAGCTCGATTTATCGGTTTCACAGACTACCATCCAACAAGTCCACAAACTGACACTTCCGTGCCGCGCCTCACACCTAATACAACGTGCCGTATTGTGTTTTGATCAGATGGCTGTGGCTCAACATTCAGGTCTGTATGAGAGCAACATGGTATACGCGAGCACGCTTCCCAGAAAGGCCTCCGGCTCTATATTTTCTATTTTTTGGTCGTCTCACTGCTCTGAGTATTATTGTTGCAACCCTATTTTGATACCTTTGTCTCGTTTTCATTTTTTTACGCGAACCTCTGAGACCAAACGCAATCCACTGTATAATGCTGAATTCAGTGTTTTGGATTATGATCGTCGTGATGCAGGCAAGTGGAACTGGGTTTCATATTTTGCTCGTCCAACACATATGTGTCCCCTCCTCTCGCCGACGCACTGTCGATTTTCTTGCCCAATACAGTGTGCAATCTTCTTATTCCGTTTCATGTCTCGATTATTTAACTTCGGTTCCTTATTTGTCGTTTACTGACTATCATTGCTGCTTACCGGATATCAACCAGTGGGCTATCGGTTACGTTCCTTTCCAATCTGGTCGCATCAGAACATGATCCGCAGTCTTACCCGGTTTTTAAACCAGAGGAATTAATTTAAAAAAATGCTGGCATCGTAAGGAAAAGTCTCCAATATTGTATAAGAACCAACTCTCCGAGCTGGTTCTTGAACAGGCAGAACACAAGAGGAGTCTAAGCTGTAAGGGCAGTAGCGTGTGCACCGGCTTCTCCAGGTTAGTGTTAGTCTTCAACAAAAATGCCTTTTAACGATCCAGTCTACTTGTTGTGTTGCACAGATTGACGCCCGTTCGACTGCTATTCATCGAATACTTGTTTGGACGTGCAAAAGTGCATTGCCGCACCGAATCAAGGAGTTACTGATTGCGATTTAGATCCACACAAAAAACAGGAGAAAGTGACTGCTTGGTTATTTTCACAATAATGCTACGTATGATTGGTGAAGCAATTGATTGGAAAGGTTGTAGTATTTACTTGGGTTTCCAAAATGGGACAGAAGGATGCCCCGCAAACCCAACGTGTCAACACTTGCACAATCCCATAGTTCGATGTGTAGTGCACTTTGGAATTAAATCCGTTCGACGGTAAATCTCCAATCCAGTGTGGTTTAATCTCTGCGCTTGGATAAGATAGCGCGCTTATGTCTCTGGAACTACATGGAAGTTAAAAAGACTTTCGAAACTCAAGGAATACTAGGAAATAGTAATAAGAGCAGGGTGTTCTTATGGAAAAAGGTATAATCAGAAGGTTGCCTGGTCCCAAACCACACATGTGTGACTGAGCTCATCTAAAGGAGGTTGGCGCTGTTCTTTCACTTATCAGCTGGTGTTTTCTCAGAAAATGAATGGAGTTTACGCCAAATTGATCGGAAAACAATGACGTTTGTATGGAGATGCTGTATACGACCGCTCAAACAGGCTCACGTTGGTGGTACGTTGTCAGTTTATCCTGCATCCGTTAACATGTCATTCCATTGCGATATATATATATATATAATATTACGTCGTAGTGTTAAAGAGTAGATATCAACCGCTGCTCATTCACAGGCCTACTATTCCCACGGGCTCGTTTTTGATGGACTTGACTTCGCCAGTAATTGTCCGGAGGCCAGCCGTCCCTAATAAGCAAACATCACATCGATCGGACTGATGTGTCACGTGCGGGTTACGGACCAAACGAAGGCATGCCCTGATTGGTCAGAATGCCAGCCAGTCTGGATCGGGCATCTTCAACTCGACGCTTCTTGTCCCCTCACGTAGATTCTAGCGCGACCTTGTGGAACATTCTGTGATTACCCTATAAATACATTTGCAATAATCTTCCTTTGCCTCCATAGAGGGCTGTCTGAAGCTACCGTGCCTTCTGATATATCATAGTGGGTGGACCGACACAGAGTTGCACGACCGTTATGCATGTCCCAACAGTAGTGTGCTCTGCTTGCAAAGCACCCTTCGTTAGAATGTAGGTTTTAAGAGTGGGCGGTCTTCCCAGTACATCGGTCAATCGGATTGGCCGGTTCGCAGTAAGTCGTTCCTGGATTCCCTTTCGAACGTTTAACCTTTACCTGGCTAATCCATGTTTGCATTTATCGAGACGCGTTATTTGACATGCCACGTTGGTCGTCCAACATTTTTCGGGTGAAAGCTTTGGAGCCGACAAATCAGGTCAGTCAATTATTGGTGAGTTAGATGGTTGGTTCCCACTTACTTGCTTGAGCATGCCTGGAAGTACATGTAGCTTTACCTTGGTTAGTCCAGAAGTTCATGTTATTGGTCCGGAATGGTCGGAAACATTTCAGGGTGGTCATCGAACGCCAGGAAGAGCTTGCACACTTGTACGTATGGCGATATGATTTTGGGCTCGTGGCAGAAATCCATATTCCCGTGAACTCCTTTCACTAGGCCCCGAAATCTATTTTCGCCTCCTTTATTCTGCAGATTCGAAGCTCCATTCTAACTAGCAAGCAGGTTCCACTCAACACCAGTTCATGAGTAATCTATTCTGGTGTCTACTCGAATGGTTCGAGAAAATCCAGCGGCTGCCCGAAACGGTTTTTGCTTCGAGTTTGTTTCGTTTTTCCTACCTACTCCGGAGGTGATTTGATACATTCGTATCACAGGCGTACATTGGAACAAATGGAAGCAATGATCAGACTCTCTTTGCTTCTGTCATTCGAAATTTAACTTCCTCCGTAAACCTTGAGTTAGTAAAGTTGGTGAAAATAATATGGTAATCGGTACAACTTTGCCGCCTATACAAAGGTTACAGGTACGTTTATGATGACGACGAGCCATGTCATGGTTTGGTAGGCTGTTGACGGCAAGTAGATCGTCTTAGGGTAGTTCTTAATATTTGAGGTGGCAAGATTGGTGCGGAATTCTACGCAAACCTTGAAATTCGCTTGAATCATCTTGGTCAGTGTTACATACCGCAGGACAGGGATCAAAAGAAGTTTAACTTTTTCTCAATAACAGTCACACTAAGAGCATAGCAGGGTGAGTAATGAATAGAATAAGTGTGGTGGACTTAATCGGACCTAGTATGAACGTCATTGACACCACGCCCAGCACAGTCAGCAGTGATACGACACGTTAGTCTATGACGTACAAAATATTCGGTCAGATAAACTGGAATAATCAGCTGTGCGACTGTACATACTTAATGCATTACAGGTGATGCACAATTTTATCTCTAGGCTTTTGCATTCCATCATCATTCGAATGCTCTTGATAGCATGAACAGACTCATCCGCCGTAGAGTGATTAGAATTTGATGTCAGCAGTCCGACCGGTTATTGTCTTGGATTCGTATTTTTGTTGAAAATAAGCGTGAGCCACAAAATGTGGGAGAGACACCTGCCGATAACTGTACAACAAACAATACGACACAACTAAGGTAGGTTATTGTTTTCGCGTAAACACAATCCTTGAAAGAAGAAATGATACGAATCGCGTTAGAAATTTCAGAGCCTCTTAGTTCCGTAAAGAACGCGAAGACCAGTTCGACAGTAGGCAAAAGAATGGCGTCAATGGTTTGAAGAGTAAGGACGAGTGGTATGCCTGAAATTTTGAATGACACGACGGTAGATGCCATCTCAGAAGGGGTTTTCCCATGATATCAACGGTTCCACCTGTCCACTGAATGATGAGCCTATGGTTTTTATGGGGTAGGCGGAGTGGCAGTGGGATGAATGGTTTGAGCAAGTGCTAAAGAACCCCAGGATGACAGCAGTTTTCAGGGATTTGGCGAAACCAAATTGCTATAAAACCATGTTGGAAGAAAGCCTCAACATGAGTGAAAAGTAGGGGGAAGGATGGGGACTTGAGGCAAAGAAGCCTTATGTCTTCAGGAATGAGGTACCATCATCTTCGGATAGCAGTAAAATAAACATACCTGAGTACCGTGTCAAATTAAGGTGCGACAGCAAGGTTGACCCAGCGTCCTTTGCGAGCCTCCGACGAAGGACGAGCGCACGACGACAGGCGGACTTTAGCTAGACAGTCCGCTTCAGCGAAGTTCAATTCTGACGTCACATGTGACCCAAGTTCGCGAACGCTGCTCGCGCCTTGCCTGTTGGTGCATTAACTTCATCTGTTACAGCACAGTCATGGTTTGTACAGCTGCCGAGATATGTGAACCGACAAAAAACTCAAGCTCTTCATTTTGAAGTTTCAGAGGAGCACAAGAGATAGGAAATCTTGAAGTAAGACGTTGCACTTTGAAGATGGGGAACGAATGATAAAATTGGATCACTCCGGTATTCTGGTTAAGGTCGTGAAACAGCAAAACGGTGTCCAAATGCAAAACTACTAAATCCAATAATCTCTCTCCGGACGTGATTTCCATACCTGTATTGCGGTCCCTCGGAGTGTGCATTCCATGATGACGTCGGTGACAGACCTGAACAAAAAAGGAGAGGGGACAACCCTGACGAAATCCACTAGTTTTCAGGAAGCTACTTGACAGTTACCGGAGGTACGGCACGAAGAATGTCTACAAAATTTAAGCACATCCCTCCTCAGCCGAAAAAATCTAAGAGAGCTAATCTGTGCACAGAGTCGAAGGCCCCAATTCTCTGGAACGCGTTCTCGTTTCAGATTCATAAGAATAACTGAATCAGAGCGGGACAAAAAGATTCTCCTCCCTCTATCTTTGAACAAATCTGGGGTAAGGTCATCTGGCCCAGCAGCCTGATTGTGCCTCAAGAAAAGCATATTATTACATCAAAAACGGTATTTCAAATTCGGACCCTGACCCAAAATGGGCCGGTAGAATAGAAGCTATAGGCACATGTTACAGGATCGACTAAACGGTTAGAAATATTGTGCCTAAAGATCTAGACGCTATCCATTATATTTTAGACTTCTACAATTACCTTTGATTGACTCATGGAAAGACTTTTAGGTCCTGTTTTGCAGAGTAACTGGAATAGCTTGCATTCATTCCAACCGCGGTGGCTTCTTTCAATTCCTGATTCCACCACGTCTCACTATCCACGCACAGGCCACGTTTGATCTATCGTCTAATGGATAGTCCAACCAAATTGCATTCTGTGCTGAGAATGCAGAGCGTCTCGCATCGACGATTGATGGTGGCCATTCTGAAATCCAGTGGCTAGGAGGCAACACAGACAGTTCCTGGCTTCAGTTGTGGCTACCACATCCCGGTTGCAGTAAATGAACTCCGAGGAGGACATTCTTTTAACGCATTGCGTGATAGGCTTTGATATGCGTCCCCAGCTTGTGACCCACAAACATTCTTTACTGCGAAGTGAGAAGCTCATTTCTGAGGTCTGCCGGGAAATTTATTAAAAATCGGCACAGAATGAGGGCGTGGTCTGAATCACTCTGTGCATTCCAAAATGACTGGCAGTAAAGGGTTGAACAGTGCCATCGGTAGCTGATGGCAATGTGGTCAGTTTGACATCATGGTTGTTTAGTGCTAGTGTGGCGCCAAGTGTCAGCGGTGCGCAGCGTCTAAACATAGTACTGTTGAGAAACAACTGGTGATCGGTACAAATTCGCTAACAATTATCACTGCGTTTTGCTTCCAAATTACACATTCTTCCTAGACATCCCTCTGACGAACTGAGGCAAGACGGTTAAGGATAGGGAAGTGCCGTTGACGCGAAGTTAAGATAAAGTAGGGAGGGGAACTTCAGTGGTGATAGTGTGGTCGCTTGAGAGAACTTCGTACAGAGGCTCATGTGACAAGATTCTCGTAAAAGTTGCTGATCCAATTTATCAAAATGGGTTCAAGACAAACAGGACATTTTAAGAAATGATCAGCGTGGCAAAGATGACCAAAGGTTTTCGGGATAGCTAGGGCTAGGAAGTCGAGTTCATCAAAGGAATCGGGGCAGGAGTTCAGTAATGCGATAAGTACTTTTGTAGATTACTCAGGGAGCAATTACACCTGAGACTTCATTTAGGGGTGTGTTGTCTTCTAGATCTGGGAGGATTTGCTCGTGAAGCTTTATTCGTGGTCTTTGGCTATTTTAGCTATTGTCCATGTAGATCAGCGGTTGATCGGTTCAAATCGTCTGATACCTTTAATAACGGA
The DNA here is from genome assembly GCA_004794785.1 of Opisthorchis felineus. Classification (NCBI taxonomy): domain Eukaryota; kingdom Metazoa; phylum Platyhelminthes; class Trematoda; order Opisthorchiida; family Opisthorchiidae; genus Opisthorchis; species Opisthorchis felineus. The sequence continues at coordinate 96,886 of SJOL01003040.1, read as the reverse complement.
CAGAATATGGAATGGTTTCAGAGGTGTTAGAGGGGTGTGTCCAGAGGTAGAAAAATACTCATGGCTTTGGTGCGCATTACCGAATAGATCTCCGTGTGGATGTAACTTACGGAAGGGGCTTTGGAACATCGGGTTAGAGAAAATATCCGCAGACGTTGACCACGGTTACCATCAGAAGCGAAAAGTGGGAAGGAGATGTAAAGTAAGTTGGAACACCGACGAGAGGTTTAATGAGAGCAGTCTGAGAAGTGAAATGCAAACTATGATATATGTTATATATCAGCTTTCTACTGTGAGAAAGATCTAAAAAACGGTGTACATAGGGAGTGTGACAAGGTAGGTTACAAAATTGACAACTGCCGGCTTCTTCTGTGCTCCAGGATGAGCGGGTTTTGGTACAGGTATTGGAAAATTGGCTAGACTTATTGCTAATACACTTATCCGTTAATTTTTCACTGGTAACATTGTTGGCATTTCAGGCAAGCAGTTGAGTCGACGTTCTGGTTATTGTTCTTAATATAGAGGTACACTTTGCTTCAGCGAACGCACACATAAGCCCATCAATCACAACTAATTCGGCCGATTCACGATTTCCCACTTGATTTATTCACACCAGTATGTATACTAATACATACATTAGGGGTAGAAACATACAAACGCACAACTTGATTACTTATACATTGCTACTAAAGCCTTAATGAGAGGCTCTTCGTGATGGAGACCCAGTAGATTCTTGGCATACTGATTTGGCTGCCGATCCGCATGTACTCGGTTGGCAACGGTTGCTGGCTGAAGAAATGACATCATTGGATTTAGGACCACACACGGAAACCACGAAAAGGAAACAATGACTATAATTTTATGTGTAGATGAAAATGTTTTCATAAATCCATGTGAATCAAGTGGACCCCGCAAAACTTACGTCACGTATTTCTTATTGCAATTGTGGGATCTAGAAGTTATTGAAAATCAGTGTAACCCCATATGCATTTCTCTCTCTATCTGGCCTTAACTCTGTGGCTGACGGATAATTCAGGCTCACAGGACGCCATTCTGTCACCGATCACTAGAGTAACATAGTAAACCCCTCCTGACAAGATCCTGATGTCTGAATTTCCAAATAAACATTATTTTCATCTAATTCCACATTCAACCTTCAGTTTGACTTATGAATTCATGAGTGATTTTATTCAGACTCGTAAGTAACTGATCCAGTCTCTCTTGCCAACAAACTACGGACCACTACGTGAGGTGTGTTCACACTTCACACCCATCTTTGTTATCCCTGGTAGATATAGTCTAGTAGACACGTCAGGTTAGTTTCCGTTATCGATCGTCATCTCAACCGAAACAGGATAATATTTTCTCGCAAGTTGTGGTGAGATGCTGATATTTGTTAAAAGTACAAATGGGGTCAAACACTCTAATATCCTTGTACTTTAAAATGTTTGCAGTGTGTTTAGGGAACACACTACTCATAATGTTTCCCACAACCGGTTTCGGTCTCCTGGGGGCTCATCAAGTAGGCGCAGTCCGCGGGTGTCCGTAAAACTTATGTTCTACTTGAACCCAAATTAAACGAGATTTGACAAGTACAAATTTGGTTTTGACAGGAAATTCAAATGAATCCAGCCAGATAGCTCGTTTACGATGGCCTCCTTTCGCCTTCACTATCTTTGCTGCATTTTTGTATCTTTGTTATCAGCTCCGTTTCCAGCGTTTTGTATTCCGCACCCTTGCATGATGCTGTCTGCAAATGTCTTTGTTTAACTTCTCCAAATGGACCAGCAGCTATACTAGTTTGACATCCTATGAACAGTGCTACAGAGTCATTTAAGCATCGCCGGCTCCTACTGAAAAGGTCTAATGTGATTGTTGGATTCGTCTAAACGCAAGAAGTGGGTATGGCGAATCATGCTTGGTCCCCGAGCTACAACAAATGGACCGGCTCTTGATTAATGACGCAAAGTTTCTGCGTATTTTCAAATCGTCCCTGATGCCTTAGTGCGAAATACAGGTGGTTCCAAAAGCAAGAACTTGAAAATTTACAAATGAGCGGAATATTACTTAGCCCTACCTCATTTAAAAACTTATTCTGAGGCAAAAGTTTTCAAGAATAAAAGACGAATCATTCTGTTCAATGAGGAAGATTAGGAAGAAGAATTCCTATTGTCTCAGTCCATTCCGACTGAAAAATTGTTCACATGTTCTCCGATTAAGCTTTCACAGGTTGACAGCGGGTCATTTCTTTACGTTCTCACAAATGATCTATAGATGTGTAGCACTCTGCGCGCGGACTCCATACCATCACAAGCACCGAAGTAAAGGAAGCCGCACTCCCAATGAAAAAGTTAGTTACTCACTGTCATCATATTTCTCCTAAACTTGGTAGAACTACCCCCAATGCCGGTGCCACCAAACCAATCATTATGCATCCGGAATAGCAAACTTGGAATCGGGCGTAATTCTAGATACACTGTGGTGTTTGAAGGTGCCGGGGTATGCCCCAGTTTGCGGAAAGGTGTGCTGGACTTTTCGAACAATCACTGGTGCTTTGAAGATGGCTGCTCTAATGAAATGCCGAAATGGCTGCGCGTGGACATCCAACTTACGGGTTACAAACAATCGGTGGATCATGGGAAAAAATCATGGGTTGGCTCGATACAGTAGGTCTGGGTCGTGAGGTAGCCCGTACGCTATCAAAACAGTAAACCCGAGGAGGATCCGTAAGGTGGAATATGTGTCAGCTGCCGGCATAAGTTGCGTGTATTCAAAATATGTTGAAGTCATATGGATTAGTTAAAACGAAAGGGTACGCGATAACGTCACGGCAGGATATGACTTCGGTTGCCGGCATCAGCGGCTCCATTCTATCCATCAGCAAGACTTCCACTGGTTCTGCTTATCATAGTCATATCATCGCCTAAAGCAGCTAAGCTTTTGAGGCATGGAGCAAATAGCATGTCTTTTGTGCTCGGAGGCCTGGTACGCGTCCGTGACAAGTAAACTCTAGAGCCTGTACCTTTCCACCACAGAGGGATTGCTCTAAAAGACGGTTCGTTCTACTTGTTCCATCAGCGCGGTCCACTAAGTTCTGATGGGGAATATGAGACTGTAGCATGCTTCAACCAAACCGGACAGTAATAACGTGCGCAGTTCTAGTCCCTTCTCCTAGTGGGGGTCATATCATTTACCAAAATAAAATCCGGCCATCAGAAGCCCATTTGATGCGGCAGGTTAACAACTGGGCGGCGGCTAGTGGTCCCCGAATCATAAGGATATTCCGGGCACATGGGCTGCAAACTGACATAACTCAGAATATGGCGATCCGGATTTCTCAAGAGCTGCGCAGGCTCCCAAAACACACTCATTTATCCTATGCAAGGCAACCGTTACTCTATGACCATCAACTTGGTGGGAGGTGATTGAAAGACGGTGTTTATGCCATCTTGGGTAAAAACGGACCGGATACCCGGCGCCTCAGGTATGGGGCGCAAAGAATTCTTTTGCACACCTCTGATTCAACACCTGCTGCAAAAATAGAAAAATTGGATATTAGTAAGCCACAAACTGTTGGTATTTGAATGTAGGGTGACAAAAACAGCGTAATTATTCTCCATGTATTCCCTTAAATTTATTTTAGCAGCAAAGGGAGGAACCAACTTCTCCCCAAGTTTCTCCTTCGCAGACAGTTGCAACAAAAAATGGAGTGGCGTGGATGTGCAGTCGGCGGTACCCATTGGGACTCATCAGGCAGTTGTTTTTCGGAGAGAACTATTGCAAAATAGTGGGCGACATGGTGCTGCCGGCATTAACCCTCAAGTTCTGTTTGTACATTCCGGATTATTTTAAATTGGAATATCGATCTGATCGATCGATTGGCATTCGTTTTTTCTGCGGGTGTTGGCAAAATATAGCAGTTTCCAGTGTGCCAATACGAGACCGTTCTTGCCTACGAAGTGACATAACATATCAATGTACTGATACGTGATGGCCTATCTAGCCCAAAATTTTTACCAAAGAATGCTACTAGCCCATAGTAAATTACCACAGTGTGATCTGTCAGATGCATAATTATATCTAAACCCTACCCGTTTCGGCCTCAAACAAAACTGCGATGTAAACGCTTTGGTCAAGTTTATATTACTTGTGTTTAAATTTTATGTACCGTTTGGAAGATCACATGTACTTAGGGATGTTTTCTCCGCTTACTTATTCTACGGAGAAGTTGTTCTGATTCCCTTGCGCATAGAAAACCTTGTTTTGGTGCTGCAGTAAAGGGGATTCCAGTTTAATGGAGAATTTAACGACGGAGGAGGTGGATAATAATTTATCCTAGGACATATCAAACAAAGAAGGCGAAAGTTTATTTCCTTACTGGTATTGGAAGTAAAGCTACCCGCACCGCTCTCAATCCACGTGGATTTCCAAATGGATTAAAAATGTCGGTTAATCTTAGTCGGAATTTTGTCGTGTTGCTCCCTAACCAACCCAACTCCCGCTGGCCACGGAAATGCATATTTCTGGCTACCTGGACCAAGCCGCCACTGGAGCGGGTTCGTTTTGATCCGCTGAATCTCCTCATCAGATTTAATTATGTTGGTGTCCAACTGCACAAACATCCTGTCCAGCCCGCAAACTATGGTGTCCACTTGGTCCCACGCACTAGCAAAGCCCCCTCAACACAAAACGTTTTCACCCCTCACTCCCCTGCAACAACGAAACCGGCGGACTTATCCATTCTCAACGTGCCTTACAACCCTGTAGCTCAAAATGCTATTTATCAATACCGCGAATATCTCCAAATCGTCACTCCACTTCCAGGGCCTTGGCCGTCAACGCAACTGTCCGAATTTACCCAGTATCAGTTTCTGTCCAAAGCCGCTGACTTGGTCACTAAAATGCCCGAGTCTCTCCGGCCTCATTGTTTTAGTGTTTTGTTTTCCATAACATACACTTTCCTGCCACGTAAAAAGCGCGTCCCCGCCTGCCATTATCCGGCGAGTGTAAATGAACTGTTTTCGAGGTTTCCACTTCATAGGTGAAAATATCTATGTCCAAGGTTTTTCTAAAGATTCTTGGCAGTGCGATTTGTTTAAGTGACTAACTTCTCGGGGTCAACAAATATTCCGAACTAGATATTATATTATCTCAATTTTCCGGTAAATGTGATCCGCCTAAAACGGACGAATTTTGCAGGTAGTCATACAGTTGTGGAGTATTGTACCTTTCTTTCACTTTCATTATAACGTAACGTATTTCATCAATTCCATAAACGTTTTTTGTTTGAATACGCAAAACCACAAAAACGCGCATTTGTACAACTTACATACAATACAGGCGTGTTCACATGCTCCGACTTTCTCTTCTCATTTCGCTCGCGCTTACAGCGGTCATTCGCGAGCTTCATGGGCTAACTCTGGTATCAAAACCTTTCAGACTGTCTCCGGAGTTTATTGTATATGAGAG
>SJOL01003040.1:72267-87864 GCA_004794785.1 Opisthorchis felineus | reverse complement strand
CAAATGAACCCATCTTCATGGTCTTCTTCTTTACCCCTCATTTTGCTTGCTATTCGTTCCACTATTAAGGAGGATCTTCACTGTTCACCAGCCGAACTAGTATATGGTACAACTTTACGTTTACCTGGTGAACTGGTTTCCCCTTCTGGCGCAGAGCCCATTTCACCCATTACATTCGTCACCCGCCTGAAACAACACATGTCTGAACTTCGTGCGACGCCGACAAGACGATCAACACGAAAAGAGCACATCTCAACCGATCTCTCTTCTACACCATTTGTATTTGTCCGACATGACGCAACAAAGAAACCACTTCAACCTTGTTATGATGGTCCCTTCAGGGTCATCGAACGCCACTTCAAATACTTCCTTTTAGAGAGAACCGGAAAACATAATACAGTCTACATTGATCGTCTGAAGCCTGCCTTCATCGAAGCACCCAGGACCACATTCAGCAACCCTGCTAACCCACCAGCACCCGCACCTACTCCAGATACCTCTACCGCCAACCTAACCCCTTCCACTAGTCGTTCTGGACGACGGGTCCGTTTCCCTCAGCACTTAACTGATTACGAAACGTGAAGTGAGCAACTTTTTGACTCATTATTTTCACTATTCGAGCGTTTTCGCCTTTCATGGCCAACGCTCTAATGGGGGTAGTGTGGTTTTTTGTACCTTTCTTTTACTTTCATTATAACGTTACGTATTCCAGCAATTCCAAAAACGTTTTTTGTTTGAATACGTAACATTATAATGAAAGTAAAAGAAAGGTATAAAACACCACACTATTCAATTCAGTGTAATTATATTTATTTCTTTGCCACACACTCCTCAAAAAGTAGCTTTTTGGGGTGCCCAGACCACTACACAGTTATGATGCGTGGTGAACTTTTTTTATAGCCTACAGAACACCCACCGGCGCAAGTCATCTGAAGTTGTATTTGGATCGTTTGTCAGGGAAGCCTGTGTCCTCATAACTCCAGGAGTGTTATTCAGCGCCGTCATCGTGATAGAAGAGCTCGTTAACCCCTGATAATTCGTACGAGGTTGTAATAGGCTAATCCCTTCAACATGGCAGTTGTACTAACGTTATTCCATCAACTGAATAAGACACGCAAGTGTTGCCATAAATTGCATATGGCTTGTGCCTGTAGACCGAACTTTCACTGGAAAACTGCTGGAGATCACACTTGAAGCTTCCAAGACCAGTTTGCCGGCAGTAGATTCTTCCATTATAAATGGCGTTAACCTGTGTGCTGTGCAACGAGTATCGGAGAGCTACCATATGATTGGGTGTCAAGGATACATACTGTGAATTGCTTAATATGAATCCACCGATTAAAACCCGTCGTGGGCCAAGGGAGTATCCCAAGCAGCTAGTTCGAATTGCCTAACGAGGTTGTCGTTGTTCATTTAATTTAGCCAACCGAACCAAGCTCATGTACACGACCAAAATGCGCCTCGAGATTTTTGATGACTAGTCAGCCGATGAGGTGCAATTTCCGTCGAGCATAACGGGCAACTAAAGGAACCTATTAACACACGCGATGGACAGGTGACCATTCATCTCAACTAGGAGAAGTCAATGACATTAAAATTTGAGTATTATTACGCGTTTTGTTAATAACATTTTCTGGGCGGAGATTCCATGACTTACTCGGTGCGTATGATTCAGTGGGCTATTGGCGCCCTGAAATTAATAGATAAGGTTACTTAGATTATCAAAATATAACCAAGAAACGGTGTCGCTGACAACAAATTCATTCTTTTACTTAATAAAGTGACCCATTGAGGATAACATCCTCGTAGAGCCCTGCTTGGAGTCAATATCAGGTACTCCTTCATATTGTGTCATATCCCGTAGCTGACGACTATTGAGTATTAGGCCACAAGGAATAAAAAATCCTGGCATGCATGAAACTCCGGTACAGGACGAATGCATGAGAATCCAAATAGATGTCCGCTGCTTCTGAAGCTTGAACTGAAGGAGCGAATTGTCCTGCCGGATTATCGCCTACTTCGTTAAAACAAGGACGTTGCTACGATGCAGGCACTCCCCGCAATTGGTGTGGCCACTACTCAATAGCCTTCCTGGTTTGTTTCAACCTAGTGGGACGACGTTCCTACTAGTGTAGCCTGTAGGATCATGGCAGCGTACAAGCCTGACGACAGGTTGTCCGCCACAAACGTTGAAGTTAGGCGTATCATGACATGCCTCTGAGCCATTCAGTGCTTAAGAAAGCCTGCGGTTTATCCACCATTCGGTTAGATTATTTCCACAGGCCATTTAAAGGTGATGGCAGTAGCTCGGGAAAAAGCATAACAGACTTCCCTCGCTCCGGTCACTCTGATCCCGGCAGCCACTGTTGGTGGATGGAAAAGTACCCCGATAAAATATTCATGAACAATAGTTCTTACTGCCTGAAACGGGCCAGCCTCCGGTTACCAAGAACAAGTAGATACAAGGGAGGCACGTGTTAGTTCCAGCACGATGGCATTGCAGTTTGGTTGAACCAATTGCCTCAAGGCGATGGAAGGCGCAAGTGTTGTTATCCATTGGGCCACTTATGAAACGCTGCCGTCGGCCTCCAAGATTTCCCTCTGTTCAAAGTAACACGACGCATGCGTTCCATACTGCCGCACTATCCACTGCGTGTGCCGGCACACATTCATATGGCATGCTCGAATCAGTCTGGTATATCCGTTACCGTGACCCACAGCCTAGTTTGTATTGACCGCTTTTAGCCGTCGCTATTGGGCCGCGTGGCTGCACTCCGTTTCACGGACCCAACGTCCTCTTGTATTGTCAACCACTTGCTAGTGAAGGCACAGGTGAAACATGTTCTCGCTTCTGTTTGCTTTGGTGTCCATCGAAGCCCATTAAACCTCGTTCACTATCGTCTTCTAATGCTTATATCGGCTGGTAGTAGTGAACATTTCAACCGTGCCAGAACTGGTCGTTTTTCCAAGTCAGAATTCACCCCAAGACTTTCGGTCCAGCAAGCAGTGAACGTGAGCACGTCCTTCTTGTTCCTTAATCGGGTGACCGTATGTTATCAGCAGACATCCATCTTAAAGAACACGCGCATCGAAGGAAACCGAACTTGTGATGAATAAAATGATAGGATGCAACTGTCAATAAAAATGTATCTTAAAGATATATGGAGACAGAATCCTTTAACTAAAGTGTTCAATGAGTTTTACATTACCTGTACTCTGGGATCTTACAGAGATCTCATTTATTTCCCACCATTTCTGGGAAAAGCGAGGTATGGGGTTACAAAGGGTAGAGACAGCTCACGCACCAGGAGGATATTATTATCCATGTGTGATCGATTATCGTCGTTCCCTGCACAATAGTTTAAACCCAATCTCGCCACCTACCTCATTTTTGGAAAAAAACACAAATGAAGGCTAGTTGGTGGATTTTAAAGGCCTCGAAACAGACTCACTGATGCTGATTGTCCCACCCTATTTGGAGCAAATCTCTCCTAAAACATGATCCGCGTTATTCTCTCGGCTTTTGCTCAAACATTAGACACGACATGTAGGCCGTGAGATAGTTTGACCACTGACCAATCGGTCCAAGCAGTACCATATTTGTTCGTACCTAGAAAAGCCGTCACAGCAGACGGCCGTTTTTCCCTCGCGTAAGTGATTGGTCACCCCACCGAGTTGTGACGTGCTTCGTTATCGCCACGAATGCCACTAACGCAACGCAGGACCTTCCAGCCTGGTGCATTTTTCGGCGTCAAGAACATCACAGCGAATATAATAGAGGACGTCCTAACATCCACCTTCTTTGTTCGATGCATTGCAGTCATATTCAAGTATTATTCTAATTCTTGATCACCTCCGACGCTATTGGCTGGGTGCCTTCTGAAAAAAATTACTGGGCTACGAAACGCATAAAGCCTTTCACATTTGCTTCTTTTTTTGACGTCATGTGTTTTAAGTGCAAACTAGGCTTCTTGTTATCTGCTCACCCAGAACAAGATGTGGTGGTCACAAGCCTAACGAAGTGCACAGGCTGAATATCGGGGTACTACTTGACTTTGGCTTTCAATTTCCGTCCATAATAAACAGTAGGCAACGTGGCTACTGCAAGGGGATGGGTGGCAGCCTAGTGCTAGAAGCATAAGGCCGGGATATTCGGCGTATAAGGACATGATTCACTCTGTCTATTTGTCCGCCGCCACCGCGCGTTGATGTTTACCTCTATCCTTTAATTCAAGATATTCAGTTCTTTAACCACCGCTAAGCAGCCGAGCTAGCTTAAATCACTGAACCCACTGTTACTCCAGTACACCGATCAGTTAAGCTGGAGGGCCTTTCTTCGTGATCGTACTTCAGGCAAGAGAAGTTTCGGTGCCATCTGACGCTTTTTTATGTGACTCCTCGCGCTGGCGGGCTCATGCCCCGCGCTGAGAACATGAGGAGCAGTGCAACACCCTTTTTTCGCCTGTGCCTTTCAGATGAACGAAAGCCGCTGAATGGCAGGAACAAATCAGACCCAGGAAATTTGGGCAAAAGCCTCGATCTTGTGTATCAGTCTGTGAATCCGTGAGTCGTATATGCTACAAAGTCCTCAAAACCAGACCTCTTTGAGAAAGGTTTACTGCCCTGAGGGGAGTGCGGTTGCGTTTCACTTTGAAACTGTCCAGGTACATTGCTCAAAAGTTATTCCGCTGTTTCCGTCGGAGATTGGAATTTGATAATTTTCACGCCCACAAAAACTCAGACGCATAATGAATTTAGAAGATTAGTTATATACCTAATTTGCGGTGTTTGTGGGATGACCTCTGGATTTTGCACAACACAGCAGTTCTCGAACATCTTCAGGCAATGCCCGTTGGCATAGGGTTTAAGGCCCTGCCACCCCATAATCACTACCTTCGAACATCCTTAAAATATAGTCTTGTAAAATATCACATGGCAGTTACCTCAAGGAAAAATTCCCCTTATTTGGGGCCAAGTCCCCGAAGATACGTCGCATCACTTCTGACGGATCCGGATGGTGCGCGATCCACCGGAAGAAACACCGATCTCTAAAGAATTCCATCACCTTGTTCTAGCATACACTCTTTCATGTAGTTGTAACGATTGTCCAAAAATTCAGTTCTCGGAAGTTCTACGTGCCGCCGATGGCGTTGTCTTGGTTAGCGGCGTCAGTGGATTTCATTCTAAGGATCCCAAAAAGAGACACTATATATTTCAACATTTTTGGATACATGGGTTCAGATCAATACTACTTCAGAGGTCGGCGGGAAGGGGCTTATCAGTGAAAAAATCTGTCAATGTGGGATCATAATAGCAGCGGTTAGTTGCAGAGGTTTATCATCCTTCAACTATATTCGCCGAGCAACAAATCAGCAATTATGGGAAAAAACACTTTCGATACTATGGGAACGATACAAGCGTTGATTGTAAGTTGTTATATATTACAAATTCATATGGTCCACAGAAGGGTTTGATGTAACAAGATGGCCTGCGCCTCGAACGCTGAGCTTTACATTTGTTACTACTTTACACACTATTATGACGACGAGCATCAGGCAGGTTCCCCGGAACTGGAGAGGAATGACGATCGGTAACAATAACAACATTTGCTTTTAATCTGGTGTTGAAGGCTTGCCATTAGGAGCGGTCAGAGTAGTACCTACGGAAAAATCGGAGAACAAGCACCAATCGCCCCGGCGGGACGATGCAGAGAAGTAGAGTGGCTATCTAAGTACACGTAAGAACCAACACAAATGAGGGCGTAAAAATTGGCACGATCCGGCCATCAGTATTGAAACATGGCGTCTGTTGAGACGACGGTGGCAGTGATACACAAGTGACATGAGTACAGCACGATGAGAAGCTGCTATTTGGCAAAAACTGAATAATGGATACCGAAAACAAAAATGGCCAGATTTGAGAGTGGACCAGAAGACATCACGACGGTAGATGCCAAAAGGATTTGGGTATCTGGCTCTCTTCAAACATGTCCTCCACACTGCACCATGAGCAATCGGACCAAAAGGTAATCACCGTTCAACGGATGATTCGGCGCACCTTCACCCGTATTACTCGCCTAGACTTCCAAACACTCTATGGCGCCTACTTAAGACCGCTTCTTGAATGTGCCAACCAAATTGTCTACTCAGGGCGCACGAAGGACGTAACGCTGATTGAGCGTGTCCGGCGAGCTGCTAGGAAAATTGCTGCCGGCCTTAAATTCGAGAGCTATGAAACGAGTCTAGTGGTGCTTGACCTCTTTCCCCTGGAGTATCCTCGCCTCCGTGGGGTCTAATTCTTACTTACGCCCTGTTTGAACAAGGTTTGGCCAACGGGTTTTCATCGTTGAGCCAGCAAACACACGGCAAGGACATGGTGAGAAGATTTTCAAGCTCAGAGCGCACACTTTCATTAAGCAAAAAGTTTCTTCATTTCGGGTAGTACCTGCGTGGAATGACTTTCCTCCAACGGTAGTCCACGCTCCTTCTAGAATCCAGTTCAGGGAACTAGTAGACACATTTTTATGTGAGTCTTCGCGCTGGCAAGCGTACTGTCCAGCGCTGAGTACCTAAGGAGCAGCACGATACCCTTTTTACGCTTGTGTCTTTCAGGTGTATGACAGCTGCTGAACGACAAAAAAACGACGCTGGAAACTTGGGCAATTTGCCTCGATCCAGTGTATCAATCCATGAATCCGTGAAAATTGTTCGCTCTGAGGTTGAAAATCTTCTCACCATGTCCCCGCCATGTGTTTGCTGGTCAATGGCGAAAACCCGTTGGCCAAACCTTGTTTGAACAGAGCCTAATTAAGAATTAGGTCTCCTCGAAGGCTATGATATTCCAGGGGAAAGAGGCCAAGCACCACTAGACTCGTTCCATAGCCCTTGAATTTAAGGCCGGCAACAATTTTCCTAGCAGCTCGCTGGACACGCTCAATCAGCGTTACGTCCTTCGTGCGTCCTGAGTAGACAGCTTGGTTGGCGCATTCAAGAAGCGGTCTTAAGTAGGCACCATAGAGTGTTTGGAAGTCTAGGCGAGTAATACGAGTGAAGATGCGCCAGATCGTCCGTAGAACGGCGAATGCCTTTTGGACCGGAGTTCCATGGTGCAATGAGAAAGACATGCTTGAAGAGAGCCAGATACCCAAATCCTTTTGGAATCCACCGTCGTGATTTTGTCTGGCCCATTCTCACCATGCACGATATAGGCGTTCGCTGAGTCTCATCCGAATGACGTATAGATGCACTTTTCGCCATTCAGAGGAAGGCGCCAGTCCAACGACCACTGCTTTGCGGCGTCTGCATCCAGTTGGGGGGCCATGTCAATACAACTCCAGGATTTCAAGTCGCCCGCAAAAAGTAGACGTGGACTTGCAAGAACATCTGCAAGGTCGTTGACGTATTTCATAAACAGCAGTGGTCCCAAAACAGAGCCCTGGGGAACTCCAATGGAGACCGGCGCAAGAGATGAGTAGGTTGAGCCTACTTTCACACGGAATGTCTTGTCTGATAGGAACGCCTTAATCCAGTGAAGGGCTTTCCCGTAGGACTCGAGTTTGTGGAGCAGCGGGACGTGTGGGACTCAATCGAATGCTTTTGAGAAGTCGAAAAATATTGCATCCGATATGATTCCCTCGTGCTTGGCCTAGGTTAAACTGTTCATTAGTACTAGCATGTTCGTCGTGCAAGAACGGTTTGTGAGAAATCAGTGTTGGACTGGAGATATCAAATCGTTAGAGTTAAGGTGATCTAGGATGGCATGCTTCAGAACGCGTTCCATCACCTAGCACGGCACGCTGGTGAGGCTTATAGGCCCGTAGCTGCCGGGCGATAGTCGTCACCATTTTTGTAGGTTGGCGTGACAATCGCTCCCTTCCAAGCAGAGGGAAGGCGGCCTTCGTCAAGCGACTGACGAAACGCCAGATAGAAATTATTTGGCGGTGTGAACGACGTTTCCTTCAGGATCCTTCGACGGAATTCGTCGGGCCCCAATGCGCAGAACGGATTGATCTTGTGCAACAGTTGACGAATGTCCTCCACCGCGAAGACCAAGTTTGTTAGAGGCCATTCATAGTTCGCCTTGACAAGACTGGATGCGATGAGGGCGCTGAGGTTCAATATAAACCTGCATAGTGTTCTCTGTAGACCTCAGATACAACTATTGTGTCACTCGTGGGTTCCCCGTTCCTGACTCTCAAGTGGAACGCGGATGGCTTGTTTCTGCGTCGATGTCTCATTATTTCAAAAGCACATTTCTGTTTTCCTGGGAGAGGCCCAGAATGGTCGCTTGTTTTCGTATGTTCCATAGGCGGATGTCTGATTTACGGCGGTCCCGCATGTTACGAAATGCCAGCTCATCTTCTGTGTCTCCAGTAGTCAACTTTTTGAAAAAATTGTTGAGGCCTCTTATCCAGAAGACGCCGAATCCTTTTCGGTGGGTTGCGGCTCATCCGACTGCGTGCTCGTTTTCTTGGGACGAACATCGCGTCAGTCTCGTGAACTTTCTGGACAATGGTCCCATTTAAGCCTTCGACTGAAGCTGGTCCCAGTTTAACTTGTTCCAGAAAGATGCGCATTCCTGAGAGGTCTGCACGGCAGAAGTTTCGAATCCACGTTTTAGGTTCGGGGTTTCTGGCCCAATAGCAGATAAAAGCAAATATCAGCACACAGTGGTCACTGTCCCAGTGGAGCGTTAATTATCACCTGATCGACGAAGTGTTTTGCGTTGGTGATGACCAAATCCAGGAGAGATGGTAGTTGGCCTGCGCGGTATCCGATGGGTCCAAACGCTCTGTTGAACGACTTTGGTCAGCGCCGCTGAAAACGTTTCACCTGATGTGACGCGCTGGAGTTATATCCAGGAGGCCCTTGGAGCGTTAAAGTCACCTACCAGCAAGAGATGGGTGAAGTGGCAGCCGGAGGAGAGTTTCTCAGTGGTCCGTATGAGGAATTGGTCATCCTCAGGAGGACTCAAGAGGCAACGGTAGACCACACCGAGAGGGAGAGAATCGGACTTGCGCAGCGGTATTGGAATCCACTGTGCATCACAGAAAGATGCAGGAGGGGTATTGGTGAAGACAATCGGGATGGGCAGGGCCGCGTGTAGGTACAAAGCAACCCTACCAGCCCTCTCTCATTTTGAGTCATCTCGAAAAACAGAGTAGCCGTCTATCGAAATCTCCGAGTCAGAAATATCTGGAGTGAGCCAGGTCTCTGTGAGTGCGATTATGGATGGCTGTTTAAGGTAAACTGACTGGTTAATATCGCAAAGTTTGTCGAAAAGGCTAAGGCAGTTAGTGGACAAGCATTTCGACCCTGTCTCTGCTGCCTCCGAAGGTGAGGAGCCGAGAGGTGTGTAACCAGAGAGGATAGCAGACTTAATAGTTGTACGTCGGGTTTGAGTCCAAGGCTTCGAAGGGGCCTCTGCGGCATACTGGTTTGCTTCCCGTCTTGGTGGTTTCGAGGGCTGCTTTTCATGTGCAGGGTTTGTTTCGCCCCGTGGGAGCCCGATTTGCGCGGGCCTGTTATCTTTGGGGGACGGAGTTTTTTCCCCCGTGGGCGAAAATTTCGGCGGCTGCTAATTGTAACTCTTTCAATACCGCCTTTTGGACGACCAGGTTTGCTGTCGTTTAAGGACCTGGGGCAAACTTGCGTCTGTTTGGTTTTTTGGGCATTGGTGCGCGGTTTGATCGGAAAGGTGTCTCTGTGGGGCACTGAACGCTGGGTTGCAACACCGAGAGGTAGTTCTTTTGGTGGCGCTCCCATGAGGCTCGTTTTCGCAGAGAACTGCACCTTGAAGCCAGCCAGCAGCTTTCTGATTTGGCGAATCTTATGCGGCTTGCTTGGCTGCAGTCGCCTTTCTTTCGCGTTTGTGCGAACCCCCGAGTTGCCCGCGATCAGCGTCGCCAACTGGGTGTACGAGGGACTATCCGGCTCGTTGTGGTCAGGCTTATGGCTTTGGCTGTCGGGGTTCTGGGCGACGACTGAGTCCACAGTCGAAGAGATCACTTTCGACGGAGTGGAGCTGGAGATTGGCAGCTTCACATTCTCAGTGGCTCTAGGGTTTTTGCAGCATTCCCCGATGTCAAGGTCAACGCGTGTGGTTGATCTGTCGGTAGGCTTCGCCGCTTGTCTCCGCACGTCTGACCCAGTCCAGCTCAGAAGTTGTGGTTTGGGTGTGGGGATCACTGCTGATCCTTCATTGTCTGGTACGGAAAGAAGCGCTGATAGCTCTACGTACTTTGGGCACTGCGTCCTCGTGAGTTTCGCCTCCTCCAGAGCATCGCTGCCTTGGATAGCCAAGGGGTCTGCGGTGGTCGAGTGGAAGCTGCAATCCGGAGTCGCGGCCGGTTGTGTCGGCGTGCTTTCCGGAGCTATAGGGGCTATAACTACAAACGGTTTCGCCACAAGTTTGGGGTCGGCCGAACTGGCGCCAAGCGGAAACCATTTTCGCACCTCTCCCCTGGAACTGCTGTGGCCCAGCTTTCGCGCCTCTAGATGGCGATCCTCAGATATGCGCCTGAGACTTGGGCAGGCCTTTTGGATGCTTACAGCCCGCCCCAAGACCTTCTTTACGGCAGGTGGGGAGGAAAGGCTGACTAGAAGCCCGAGTGTTCGCTTGCTTTCCTTCTGGCGTAACCAATCTGCGTAAAGCGATTCGTGGTCGGGCTTTGGGAGGACAACACCAAGTAGCGACTGTACCTGCTTCGTTGGCGCCATTTTTCTGGAGAATGACCTCAAGATGATCAGCCTGCTCGCCCTTACGCACCTGTCCACTAGAGACGCCGTGGCGGTCTTTATTGCCGCATCAGAGAGCTGGGTGACCTTCTTCGCAGACAGCGGACCCGAATAGCGCGAGGTACTAGTTCAGCGAAGAATGTTCTTTATTAACTTTCTTCCAGGTCGCTGTGTTCTTTCTAGTTGCATCCTCCAGAGCTTTAGAAAGAAGCTCCAGTTTCGCGTTATGTATCTCGATTAAAGTGAGACATTCACACTGGCCTTTTCGATTTAGCAGTGGAGATTTGGTTTCGTTTTTGATGGTTTCCTTCTTAGTTGCAGAATGCATTGCACCTTTAGGGTGGAGGCAGCTGGCGCAGACAAACGGGTCAGGAGAGTTAGCTAGTTGGCTTACCTGGTCGTCCTGTAAACCCGTGCATTTAAAGTGTCACCAGGCCTTGCAGGTGTGGCATTGCATACCAAGTGTTACATTCGACGGACACAAATTTCGCTTACATCTGTTGTGGTCCATCGATGGCTGCAGAGAGCAGCCTGTATTGATGTGGATCATGACTGAGACTGGGTGAAAATAGTAACTGGGTGCAAAGCAACAGAGGTTATCACGTAAATGTTATGTTACAGTGAAAAAATTTAACAAATGACACATGTAAACCCCATAGCAGACTGTACAGTGAAAGAATTCTTTCACAACTTTTCACCACGGAAAACGAAGCCAGTTTTCGACGTCCCGCGCCGATATCAGGCAAAATTTTTCTCATTTTGGGTAGTTGCTTCGTGGAATAACCTTCCTCCGACGGTTGTCCACGCCCCATCTAGAACCCAGTTCAAAGCGCTGTTAGACAACTTTTCTGCGAGTTCTCGCGCTGGCAGGTTTACTGCCCCGCGCTGAGAACTTAAAGAGCAGTTCTACACCCTATTTCGCTTGTACCTTTCAGGTAAACTACAGCCGCTGAACGACAAGGACACAACCGACCCGGAAAACTTGGGCGAAAGCCTTGATCCAGTGTATCAATTCGTGAATCGGTGACCTGAATGAGATAACCGTGACTAAAAACTAGTGACCTTGGCTGTTAGTGTATTAGCTGAATCCACGGGTAGCCAGTTGTGGGTGACGAACACCCTGGCGATTGGGAAAATATGGAACGTAGGTTAGGTTAAAAACAGGAGAACTCTTTGGTTTTCAAGATTGTTGAGAGTCTTGCGATGTTATTGGGAGTTGTGTGCCGTCTGTAGGAACCATGCACTTGAGGCAGGTGAGGAAAGGGTCAGAAAGATTGGCTAGGACACACTACGGTTAGCAAACATCTTGCGGCCGGTTTAAGCTCATGGAAGCTTTGCCGGTTCCTAAAAATACGATAATCAGGGGGTACTGGAGTTCGATGGCCCCAGCGACGGTCTCCAGTGCGGTACTTCTTCGTTAATTCTGCGCCAGTAGGTAGTGTGGGCCTTGGAGGCTGTGCAATAGGGATACCTAAGCCGCTGTTGTTGGAATTATCGGTAGCTAGGTGTGGAAGCGGACTAGCTCGACTTCTTGGAGCGTGAGGAATGACGGTAGTCAACCAGAGTGAGCGGGTCCCATCATCGGCAATATGAGAACATTTTTCAGTGCTGATGCCTCGCTGAAACCCCAAACAGACTGGGTGTTGAGGATTGAAGATTGATTTCAGCGCTGGCTGACGGGCAGCTGTTGCTGCCAAAACCGATCCCGGGCGAACAGAGTCGCCAGTCCTAACTCACAGGCCAAAATTGCTCAGTGTTTGGAGCGCGAATTTACTGGCCGGAAGGTCCGTAGTTAGAACCCAACCTCTGCATCTCAACTGCTCCTGTCTATGCTAGGGCAACCTTGCAATATCTCAGCGCCCGTGCTTTCTTCGGGTGGTATGGCAGCTGGACACCGAAAAGCTGTCACTGCTGGACGATTATTTAATTATTGTGAATGGTCCACAGGGAAGGAGTCACTAATCGGGCGTGGGTGAGTGGGATGAGAAAGTGTGTCGAAGAAGAAGTAGAACGAAGGTGTCATAAGTAGCTTAGCCTCCCTGCTGTATGCAGCAGGTTAGGCTACCCATCTGATGGCACCACACGACGGCCAATGTGGCATGGGGGTATTGTTAGTTGTGTTATGGTTTTATATGGTTTGGGATACCGCCATGGCGTCCAGAACTAGGCAGTAGGACGATTAGGGCCCTCAGCCAAAACACTTGGCTCAAAAGGGCGACGGCAAGGCAGCAGCATTTGGCGTGAAATGCAGCTGAATTGCCAGTTTTACAGGGCAAGTAACCACACATGTCCCAACACTCAACCTGGAGGGCCAGGAAGCTGTGTTAGACCCGTACCCAGTGACCAAGCTGGTATGAGGGACTGCGAGTGTCTCTCGGACACCCTCCAGTATAGCTCAATGGGTCGCGGAGGCACACAAACCGCCATACCAAGATAAAGTCCAGTCTCTTCGTCACTGGTGAGCGTGTGACCGTGTGTGGCTTCTTGTGGGTAGTATGGAGGGCTTACACTTGTAAGATGGTACGCCGCCTGAATTGTAAAATGTCGTTCAGCTGTAGCACACATTCGGTGCCCAGCTGCCATGCCAACGGAAGGAGGCACGATGGCTGGGATACTGCCGGGTTGCCCAAGCCTAGACAGGAGCAGTCGAGATGTTGAGGCTTGGCTCCAACAACGGATCTTCCAGTCCGTAAGCTGGCGTCTTAGCCACTGAGCTATCTCAAGCTCAGTTGCGTCGCCCATACAGCAAGACAAGCAAATGGTTGGAGACCTCGAAATTGAGGTGTGGGCTTTGTAGAACGGAGTGCGTCTGAGAAGTCGCATATTTGCCTGTAGTCGGCTTGCAAACGCAACAGCATTTTTTATATTATATTCGATGTCGTGAATTCATAAGAGGAATTCATAATTTACAAGAGGGCTAGAATCAGAGTTAGCGTAAGTAATCGGCATAAGCATTCGACGAAGGTTTTTTGCTAGGTTTTCCGTATGCAAAGGCCATTGTCAGAACCGCGGCACCTAGTGAATTACCCACGCTACTAGAGGGATAGCGGGCATACGTATTCATCTGAGTGCAATGCATCAGAGTGACCCTCCACCACCTCGAGCTAGTTGCCGGATGTGAAATCTGGTGAACCATCACATTATCTTATTCTTAGCTTGTGAATTAGTAAACTTTAGCTTCCACATATTTTATCCTGTTGGGGGAAAAGCCACGCAAGTAATACGGTTCATTCAGACAAAGTAGGTACACAAGATATAATCGCTGTTTGAAACAAATCAAGGAAGTTGTGTAGGCTATATGTAGATCCCGAGGCGACAGAACGAGAAAGAACACAACAGGCTAAACCCCTCAGTGACACAACGCCGATTCGTCACGCACCTTTCTCATACTGGCAGGCCATGCTGGTATGTGCATGGTTGTGGCTTGGATGAATGAAGTGAGATTCTACTCAAAGGGTTTTGATTCATTTGGATTACTGTATATGAATGTACTGGGATTTCAGGAGGTTTGACAACTTTCGTTCATTTGCATAGAGTTTGTAAAGGAGAAGCGTTGGCGTGGCATTGCGCAGACAGTCGAGTCTGGGGATGCATGACATTTAGTGGTGGAATGTAATTATCTTAGCTGGTCCACAACAGCTAGGGTATGTGAACAAGACTAGAGGGCATAGACTTTAACTCACAGAGGGGATCAGGACGCAGGCGAATACCAAATAGGGCGGCAGCAAAATCACAAGTAAGGAACTTATTTGCCGGCTGAACAGAATAATGACGGTGTAGGCTGTCACGAATCTATTCAAAAAGATTGATCCAAATGGGTAGGTGGCAAACTAGAAAGAAGTGGTGATGCAATTAGTACGAGCGGGAGGGCAGACTAATAGGCTAGTGGAGTTCCGAAATGTATAACGACGATGGGGAGTTGGGCGGAGCCTCGTCTCTGCTACAGAAGCATTTTAATGCAACAATTGATGCTGGAAGTTGGTGGTAAACTCAAGCCTTGTGGGCCACAGTGGTGCACGGTCTAGAGATAAGCGGGTGTAGTGGTAGAAGAAGGGACTGGATCGTGGTGAAGGATTTCTGATCGCTTTCAACGGCTAGTCTGGTAATTTAGGTGTAAAAGGAAGAGAACACTGGACAAAATTTCATAACCGCTTGCATGCAATACTTGGAAATTGCTGTCTTTCAGTCTCTCGGGTCGAAGGATTGCTATATTCGAAAGCAGAACCTGCTTGTTTGGATGACCTGGAACTGAACTTGGTGGGAAAACTTAAATGTACATTAGTATCTGAGACCAAGGTCTCTAACTTCAGCGAAATAAGCGATAGGCTTATCGGTAAGCCTCAACGCTTTCACAAAGGAAGCAGCAACAGGAAGTTATTGGGGACTTGGCGGAAGGGAAGTTTGGTCTAGAGGCACTTCACACACGAGTGCGAGAGCTGGATCTGATGGAGGGTAGGAGTTTTGGTAGAGGGAGATATGTGTGGGTGATTTTTATATCGTCCTCAAAAGGGGAAAGGTTTGCCGTGAGACACCGCTGTGGAGAGGCTGAATTAGAATAGGAAGAGAGTGGGGTACAGCGCGCCACCTTGTCTCCAACAGTGTTCGGTAGTGCAGGCGACACCCTATCTCCAATGTGCCTAACATGGGTCCTCCTAGATAGGCATGAGGTAAGGAGATCCTGGACGAAGATTGAGACAGCTTGAACATTCCTTTCCAGGCCATCGCTCCTGTTATATCCTCTTTGATGAGGCATCAGTCAGACACGTCAGTTCACCGGAAAGAAGACAAACAACTTCGAGGAAGTTTTACTGCAAACAAGTGGATCGTTCCGAGATTTGGAATACAACTTAACCAGAATATA
>SJOL01003040.1:51263-65109 GCA_004794785.1 Opisthorchis felineus | reverse complement strand
CTGCGTTGGTTGGGACATGTGTTGCGTACGCCTAACTATCGTTTGCCGAAGAGGGTGCTGTTTTCCATGCCCAACTCAGAGTGGCGGAAGCAGAGAGGTGGCCAACCCTTGGACTGGTAGAGAGGTATGAAGGAGATTACGAAACGTTTGGGTGCTGTCGGTGCTACTCGCCTTCCAGGGTGGGGACCGCGTGATCCCCACTGCGCCTGGTTGGAGACACTGCAAGGTATGGCTGCCAACCGATGTCAGTGGCGATCTTGTCGTCGGTTTCTCTCCAGATTGCCTGATTGAGCGTCTGGAGGTGTAGGTACCTCGGAATGATTGTAGTAAGCTAGCACTAAGCCCCTTCTCCTTCCACCTTGATTCTTTTCTTCACAATAAGGCTTTCAAATAATTCATTGTTGTACGGCAGTGAAGCATCGGTGTTGAACACTGGTGTCATGCTGTCGATCATGACGATGATGATGATGATGTTCCTTACAGCACCGTGATATCGGTTGAACTGAACTTCCATATTTGTGTTTCTACCGGTTGGCGAATGTGCGAACGGATGACGTCAACGGGTAAACGGATCTTCCGGTTCATAAGTACCTCCGCCCGGGACTTACCTTGTGGAGCGTTAACATTTGATGTCGCTCTGTAACTCAGCAGAAATGTCCGGATTATTTCTGGTGTGGTCCTCTCCCCGTTGAGTTTTAGGAGTGCGCGTTTGAAAGTGCCCACAAATGTTTCCACTTGGCCATTTGATTGTGAATGGAATAGTGGTGATCGCACATGTATGCTATTTTCTTGACAGAAAGCGTTAGATTCAGTGGACGTGAATGCACTGCCGTTGTCAGAGACAATGATATTTCGAACTCCAAAGTGGCTAAACACGTGTTGTAGTTTTGAAATGGCAGCACAAGCAGTAACGTGGTTCATGCTAAACACTTCTGGCCATTTGCTGTAGGCATCTACTAGGGGCAGATATTGTTGGCCGTTGATTGGTCCCGCAAAATCAACGTGAAGTCGTGACCATGGGGTTCCTGGAACAGGCCATGAACATTATTTTGTTTTCCGAGGGGTTTTGCAGATAGTTGGCATTTTGGGCACTTGCGTACAAGTTCTAACTGCTTACCCATGCTCGGCCAGTAGACATAGCTAGTTAGCGCCTTCATGCGGTAAATACCGGGATGTCTAAAATGAAGTTGTTTAAGGACATCGCTCTGTAATTCCGGGGGCACAGTTACCCGTCCTGCGAAGAGTATGCAACCATCAACCTCGGACAGTGAGGATCGACGTTGGTAGAACGGTTGAAGTTGTTTATCAGAACATACTGCAGGCCAGTGTGTGGGGTGAAAATGGAGTACCTTTTGAAGTAATGGATCACGAGAAGTGGCGTCGCGAACCATGGCAGAAGTAACTGCAAGTACACGGAGTGTAGTAGCAAGCACTGCGTTAACTTCTGGTTCCACCGTTATTGGGGCAACAACAGCATCCTCGGGTTTTTGATGTTGAGAATCCATGAGTCTTGGTAATGCATCAGCTTGGCCAATAGCATCAGTAGACTGGTACTTGATGGAGAAGTCGTAGCCCAGAAGCATTGTAGCCCAACGTTCCGAACGGTTGGCTGTGTAAACAGGGATGCCTTTCTTCGATCCGACAACGCCGAGAAGCGGCTTATGGTCGGTGAGGCGAGGGGGGGGGGCGAGATGGCTCAGGTGGTTAGAGCGCGAATTTACTGATCGGAAGGTCCGTGGTTTGAACCCGACCTCTGCCTCTCGACTTCCCCTGTCTGGACTTGGGCAACCTGGCAGTATTTCAGCCCTCGTGCTTCCTTCGGGTGGCATGGCAGCTAGGCACCGGAAGGGTGCTACAGCTGAACGATTTATTTTCGATTTTATGAGCGTAAAATGACGTCCATAGAGCGTTTTGTGGAACTTCTGGATGACGAAGATCATCGCTAAAGCTTCTTCGATCTGACCATAATTGCGCTCGGTAATTGTTAGGGATCTAGCTGCATGGACAATTGCTTTTTCGTTTCCGTCGGGGAAGACGTGAGAGATGACAGCTCCAGTACCATAGTTGGATGCGTCTGAAACAACAGTAATGTCCAGCGCTGGATTGTAATGTGTGAGTAGCAGATCAGAGCTGAGAAGTGACTTTACTTTGTCAAAAGCGGACTGGCACTCATGTGACCAGTTCCAAGGCACATCCTTTTTAAAAAGATGATTTAATGGTTCACGGACACGATGCATGTCTGGCAAAAATGAATTGTAATGGCTTATCAAACTGAGGAATGAGGGCAAGGTTGCTAAATCCGTCGGTACTGGCATTTGTTGTATGGCAGAAATATTTTCTGGGTCTGGATGGCGACCATTTTCGTCAGAAATAAATCCAAGATATTTGATGGAAGTGGGAAAAAATGCACATTTTTCTGCACGTAGACGAAAACCATATTGCTGAATTCGTTCGAGTACACAATGCAAACGGTGCAAAAGTTATTCTTGACTAGAATCTGTGAGAATGACGTCATCCAAATAGCAGCAACCCCTGGTAAACCGTTCAGTATGACATCCATTGTTTGTTGAAATACTGCTGGTGCATATTTTACCCCGAATGGCAGACGGTTAAATTGAAACAAACCGCGATGTGTGTTAATTGTCAGAAGTTCTGTGGAGTCATCAGAGACTTCTATTTGAAGGTAAGCAAAGCGAGATCCAGCTTTGCGAAACATTTTCCACCATTGAGCTTGGCGAACAGATCTCCTTGTACCGGTAATGGATATTGGTGAGAGTCTAACACGGCGTTTATTCCAGTGGAATAATCAGCACATATGCGCACGTTGCCATTTGCTTTTTCGATGGCAACAACTAGTACAAGTTTATTCTCCACATTTGCGAGAGTGGCAAATGATACGGGACGCTTCGGTTTGAAAATTGGTCTGTAATCTGGTCGGAGTTTGAGGCTTGTCTTTGATTTGGTACAGCATCCAAGGCCACTTTGGAAGACATCGTCGAATGTTGTCTTGAGTGTGTTAGTAAAGCGCTCTGCAATGTCTGAGGAGGATTAAAATTTTAGAGCACTGCACACATGATAAAGATACATTGGAAAGATCAAGTTTCTCAATCCAATCAAGTCCAAGAATGTTCAAATTAGGAAAGTTAGTGAGACAACAAGTTCCTGAGAAATGCAAATTTTTTAAGGATACATTACAGGCTAACTTGCCAGTCAGTAGTAGGATAGTGCCAGATGCACTTTGGGCCCGATGATTCGTGAATGACACAACAGGTTTTCCTGTCAACTCTCAATTGGAACGTGAGATCAACGTAATATCTGAAGCTGTGTCGAGTTGCAGACGGATTGGAATTTTGTTGATGAAAACTGTAAGGTATTTCCTTCGGGACTCAAATTCAACTTGGAATGTTGCAAACACAAATCTGGACTGCGGACGTTTCCTGTACGACTGCTTTTTGACTGTGTTGCTGATTGGACTTTTGAAGCTCTTTTGGTTTTTGGGTACGACAGAAACCTTCTTTGTGGCCCCACTGATGACAAGTCTGGCACTGGTGCTTCTTGAATGGACAGAAACGTGCATAATGCCGCCCGCCACAGGACCAACACGCTGTTGGCGGTTTTTTTCATGGGAAACAGTGGTTCGTTTCAGTGCCATGACACCACTGGGATTAGTAGGTGTGACGTCTGCTGTACCACTGCGGTATCGTGTTTAAGATTGCACAAACGTTGGCACTCGGTGGTGAGTACTTTTCACGGCAATATCCTTGTGATCAAGCTTGGAAAGCAATCGAGTGCGAATATCTGATTCCTGCGGAGACTGAAGACCAGCAACGAAAATTAGACACTTGAACTGATTTTCTGTAAGTGACTGCAATTGAAATTTTTCACACGGTTGACAACACCGGCAAAAGTGACGTAATCGTCGACATCGCGCTTGGCCAATTTGGGACAATTGCATCGAACATTAAAAAAATGAGTGCTGCTCACCGAAAATTTTGCGGATTTGTTCCACTGTTTGTGCAAAGTTTAGATCCTTTGGATGTTTGGGAAGAAGGAGGTTCGTGAACCGACCGTGCTCGAGGGTTCCAAGTTTCCAGACCAAGAGACGGGATTTCCACGCATCATCTTTGTCGGTAAACTCATTCTGGAAAGTATCTTCGAGGCGACTGTACCATGAATCGAACGTGAGACCAGATGCCGGTTCGTAGAGAAATTCGGTAACAGCTGCTGCGTTAGAATCGGCAAAGGATAATGAAGTGTATCAGGCTACATTGCGGGCTGTTTTGTTGTATGGCTGTGAGACGGCCTGTTAAAGCAGCGGAACTGAGACGTTTTCAGGTGTTCGACAATCGTTATTCCAGGTCCATGGCTCGTGTGGTTTGGTGTCGGAGAATCCCCAACGAGGCAATAAGAAAGCGAGTTTTCGGTTGTGCGATGAGAACTTTCGTTGAGGAATGTGTCCAGCTCCCGAAGCTGCGTCGGTTAGGCCATGTATTGCATATGCCGGACCATCGTTTGCCGAAGAGAGTACTGTTTTCCGTGCCTAATTCACAGTGGCAGAAGCAGAGTGTTAGGTGGAATTCCACACCGATACGGCTTTACCGCGCACAGATAGGCCGATAAGCCTATCCCGACTGGCCAACATTTCGGCCGCTTGCCGGTCTGGTATCAAGTTGATCTGTGATTGATCGAAAGCCTCGACTCAACAGCCAATCATGATTCAGGATTCGCCGAATGCAGGTTGCATCCAGAAGACGTCGGAATTTCCGGAATGTTGTCGCGGCATACACTTTATATACGACTCGCTGTATAGGGGTTTTCGACCTCATTTAGGGCACCTTTGGTGGTTATCTTTGACGGTAATTCTAGCTTGGGGGGTTCAGACAAAACTAAGCAGAGGAAAATACTGCCATCGCACGGAGAGGTGGCCCACCGTTGACCTGCCAGAGGGGTGTGAAAGAGATTACGAAACGTTTGGGTGCTGTCGCCTTCCAGGATGGGGACCTTGTGACTCCATGCAGTTGCGCTCTTGAAACAGAATGTTAAACCACATGACTAGTTGTGACTAATTATCTTGCTGTTGACGACGCGGAATTCTTGGTCTCGCCTCCACGTGCATAGTTGGATCTTAAATGCAACCTGTGCGGCTCTCGGACGATCACAGCGATGTTACAGGTAAAAGTGCTTTAACGCACATATAAAGTGTATCCAGTTTTTTTCATACATTTTTGTACGGTTTCACTGGTAAGTCCAAAACGGGGCGAAACACACCGTGCAGTCCAGCAGTACCTTCGGAACACATCAAGTAAGAGTGAGGAGCTGCTGGACAAAAATTAACACCAAATTAACGCGTCTGGATTTTCCGAACACCAGGATAATCGGACCAACAATCGACATTCCAGTGATTGTCTTCGACCCCGAGAACCATTCTCTGAGACTTAAAGGCCGTTTTGACAGCAGCTGCTGGCACTGCCTTTCCTTTCACTTTACAATGATCTTTCGCTCTTGACTATATATCATTTAACCGCTAATTTTTCTACTGATGTGTCGCCCTGCATGATGGTGATTGACGCTGGTGACATCTGTACCACGAACTGTTCCTTTGGAATCACTGGATTGGGTTACAAATTCGAACCTTGTTTCGAAAACAGTATGTGTTGATTACGATGGATGTGTTCACAGTGAACAGTTTTTTAGCCAGGTTGGGGTTGAAGGGTGAGTCGAGATATCTATCGTCCGAGGGGATTCCTGGAGTTATTAGTTTGATTGGTTTCACATGTTTTTTTGCCTAATCGTCTATCGATCTCTCCTTTAGGTTCGTGAATTCTTGTTTGTCCCCTCTCTGTTTATCGTTCGGACCGTCTTGGATGTCTGATAAAGTTTGCCTGTCACTTTTAGTATGTTTCAAGTTAGTAGTCATCAAGTTACGTCCTCAACCTACGAGGCCTACCCTATTCTACAAAGGAGGCAGAGGTGGCATCGTTTTTCACTGGTACGCTGTTTTCGGTAAGCACAATCGTTGTAGGTGTCAACTTAAGGGAGATTCATCTGCTATATACTCCTGATGGTTTGCTTCAAGGAGAGGCTTATATCGTGGTGGGAAGTGAGGATGATTTACATTCCGCTTTACTGCGTAATGGAGGTGCTATTGGCGACCGGTTCATCGAAAGCAAGTTGATAATTTTGCTGATTGTTGTTTCACTCATAGTTCGACGATCGTCCTTGGAACAAATGAACTGGTATCTGAATCGAAGACCTAAGCCAGATGGAACGTTGCGACTGTTTGGGTTACCTTTCAGTGTGACAAAAGCTCAGATTCAAGCATTCTTCGAAGGTGGACTGGACGTTGTTTTCACCCAAAACATTTGATAACACTTTTGATCTTTCAGGCTTCGAAATTGTTAAGGATGGAATCGGTCTTTTAACCGACCACCATGGTCGACCTACAGGAGAGGCATTCGTACAGTTTGTATCTCCTGAAGTCGCTAGACTTGCCGCTGGGAAGCACAAACATCTGATCGATGGAAGGTTTGTGTTTCACACGTTGCATTGTTCCACAGGCCATAATAAAAACTCTGCCCTGAATTGGTACTGATTAACCAGTGTTCTTCTACGGAATTTGTGCGCTATCTTCAAGCGCCGTCTTATACCCCGCATGTCCCTCCAGCAATTCTATGTAGGTACATAGTGAGAATTATGCATTTTATTGAAGCCTAATAAAGTCTATGTGAGCCTACCTGCTTATCCTAAACTGTTTTTGTACTGGATCAAAGGAATCCAGTTGAATGGGCTCAGTTGAGTTTGAGATAGCTCAGCGGTTGAGGCGCGAGGCTACTAACTGGAGATCCTGCTGTTTGAACCTAGCCCCGGATTTCGGTTGCTCCTGTTTAGGCTTGGTCAGTCTGACATTATCTCCTTTCGCGTTGCATAACAGGTGTAGTGAACAATCGTTATTATTTTGTCGTTATTATTATTATTGTTATTACTATCTAGATGTCTCTCATGAAATCCCGACTGACTTTCACTTGTTTCGAAGGCATCCAACTTGTGAAGTGAAGTCTTAAGGGTTGCGCGCACTCCAGTCATTTTAGTTCGCCTGCGAAACAGCACACTATTTCTGTCAGCACATAAAATTCATACTGGAGTATTCTAGTAAAGTATCGGGGTACCTTAACGGGTCCACTCGGAGTAAGCACACAATACATTTAGCTGTTGAACGTTTGTTCACAGATTTTGTTGCGTATATTCCAACTAAAATCATGTAATCCCTCTACAGATATGTGGAAATCTCCTTCAGCACTTTGAAGGCTGCGAATCAAGCTATAGAACGACAGATGTACATCAACATGGGAAGTGAGTTTTGTTTTCGAACAGTCTTGGTTCTCTGTGGCATGTTACATCCATTCAACATATCCGTTCCAGGAACTCTTGTATGCTCATATCCTAGTCGTCTTTGTATTTTTTCAAAACGGTATGAAGTTCAGTTGTAATTTCAGCAGCTTTCTGTAGGGTACCACGTGATTACTCCAGAGATTCCGGGCTTTGCTTGTTTGGCGTGATTTATATGGCTGTCTCACTAGAACATATAAACAACGCACTGCTTTTGCAATACCTGACCTGTCTGTCACGAAATCCGTCGTACTCTGAAAACCGTCCCTGGAGTGTAAGTGTCGCTATATGCACGTAGTTCGAAATTTCGGTCTTAAAAAAGGAGGAGCTCATGCGGAGACAATTCCTATTGGCATCCGTTACATCAGGCCATCGTACGTTAAAATGATGTTCACCACTTAGCGGATGGTGGAGTTGCGAAGGATGGCCGATAAGATGCAAAACTCAGAATGCTTCCAAAATGTTATTATTGTCAACACATGTTAGTATTCCTCTTTTGGTAGGAATCGAAGTTCCTATCGAAAGCATATTCTACTCAAATCCTTCTTGGGCGTATGCTTCACAGGTCCGATCTCTAGGAATTCCGAGAGGAAGGCGGACAAACATTAGATTCAATTGGATCCAATGCACGTATCGATGGGTAAGATGACAGGTAAAGTCGGGCGGCCCAAAAAGATCACTACCAAACCTTTACACAAATAAACAGATTGCATTAAAGAGATCAGCGGGAATACTGTATAAAATCATACCCAGATGTTTGAAAGTGGAACATTATTAACGCTGGGAGGTGGGGACCTGTCACAAAAGTCGCTTGGACGCTCAACTGAATATAGCAGCAGAAATGTGTGCTCCTCTCACTGATATATTGACAACTTCTGAAATCGGCTGCAATTTTTATAATGATTCCAGATTATTGTTTCCACAGAGACCGTTCTACGGTAAGTGGTGCGGGGCTTATCCATCCTAATCGGTTTTCACTTTCTCACCACCATTTAAGGCTTACCTATAACGGGACAGATTTGGTGTCATTTGCTTCACTCTGGGTGTTTTGTGAATTCTTTGGCCAGAAGACATTAACCATATAGAATGTGGTGTTTCGTTGGGCATTTTTCTGCCAGTGTGATTTTGCTCAGTGTGGTTATGGCCCTGGAACCATATGGAAGTGATCATGCGCTATCGAAGAATAGAGGTCAGGTATGACAGAGCATACTGGCCAGCAGTTGATAAGAAAGTTGGTGCTTCCTTCGAGTGGTATGGCAGCTAGGCATCGAAAGGGTATTACAGCTGAACGATTGTTATTTATTATTATTATCATTGTTATTATTATTATAGGTAGGATGTTTACACTCGTTTTGTGTGGTCTATTGCTGTTCTTAGGACTCCAGTTGGATGTAGAGGGATCCGTCCGATGCCATCATAGTTCAGACTCCATACTATTGAAATGTGGAACATTTGTTCGCC
Source organism: Opisthorchis felineus (assembly GCA_004794785.1). Taxonomy (NCBI): domain Eukaryota; kingdom Metazoa; phylum Platyhelminthes; class Trematoda; order Opisthorchiida; family Opisthorchiidae; genus Opisthorchis; species Opisthorchis felineus. Next base: position 56,262 of record SJOL01003040.1, on the reverse strand, counting down.
AGCCAGTCAGCTGGACCCATTAGTGAACCGCTTGACCTGATTATGAATGATTATTCACACATTCCGAAATCACCAGCTTTCCTGTAACGATCCCGACCAAGTTGAACACACAACTCAACTGACCATGGCTAGTTATGTCACCTGGGCAAGTAAACAACTGTGCATCACATTCGCTTCAATTCAATCACCTGTTTGACTTATTGAGAACCATCTGGTTCCTAAAAAAGTCCACTTTTGAGGACAAGATTACACTAGCACTCTTCATAGTTAATCAGTTAAAATGGATGCGTGGTACTCCTGCACATCTTACATCCACCCTGGAGTTACTTATCTGTACAGGAGCTACTTGATGTCATCCGGTGGTATTTCACGTTTTTTTGTTTCATGCTGCCGTAATCGAATAGCAAAAAATATTTCTTCGAAGAAATATCTTATTCTCTTGATAGCTGTATGTTTGACCCCCTCAGAATAATCTTGTACAGAAACAATTTACTGGAACATCAGTGCTTTATTCCTGAAAAACTATCTCAGCTTATTTAGGAATACGATGAGGTCGTCCCGTGTTGTTGTGCGGTCACTACTTCTGTTTCAATGCTCAGAATGGCTTTTATCGAGTTTGGGATTGCGGTTCGGCTACTGAAACCTCGTTCACGTTTTTCCTGTTGTCAGTGGTTCCACCTGACCCAAAGTCTTCGACACGTACGTGGACGAATCCTTACTGGATGAAACGTCCTTTGCCAAGTGAAAATCCGTCCTCCTCACCACAGAACCATCCGGAATTCTTAAGTGGGTTTTCTATGTGCTCTTACTATTCACACTTGTGCTTGTTTTGTAAATCACAGTTTATCAGAATGAACGAGCAACAGCTACTCCAAGAATAATAGCTAACTGACTCCTGAATATGGACAGTCCTAAATAGAAGTGCTCGTGGGTGCAGAGCCTTGCGCAGTATTCGCTGACCACTTATGCAGATTTGTTATTTTCCCTTCAAAATTCTAGCTGATGGAAGCCTACAGTAATACTCTTAATTGGTTGGCTCATTGCGGACACGACTGTTGCCCCTTTTTCTCCGTGCACACGAGTGGTGACTGTTGGTTGCAATGGCTCAAGAAAACGCCGCAGCTTGAGCCGTCCACTCACGGCGGCCACTTGGATGAAGGAGTAACCGAAATGAAAGCTGATGAAGATGGCTAGACTCTAACCATTCTAGTGTGGTTCATACGGTAAATAGAACATTTTTCGTATCCTCACAACAACTGTACGACCGGTTTGCTTCAAAGGGACAATAATAGATTCGAGTTCCTTTCACATTTGACACTCTTCTGATAGGCCGACAGAATTCGAACTCCGTTCTCCTAGCCCGGGAACTCAAAACGTTTGACCATTGCTCCATCAACAGTTAATGGGGGTCTCCGAACTGGTGCAATATGATGTTCTTAGTCTTGTGCTCCCTACTGGGTTTCAGTTAACCAAGATTGATAACGTCTTGCAGGTGCCCTATCTATTAACGATTCTTACTCGAAAATTAGGTGGTCTTTACTAGAGACTAAGTGACCAGAAAGAAGTGCCCTCAATTTAATGCCCACTCACAGCCACTTTATTGGGAAAATGGCTCTTGCTATTGTGGCATGGTGTTGCGGTGAAGTCGTCAGTCACCACTTGTCCAACTTGCTCCGACCGTCAAGACCAACTAGGACGAGCCTATAATATTTTTAAAAGTGTTCTCAGCGGTGGTGGCGATCACAAGCTTATCAGCTTGTTCCCTTTGTGAAGTCACGAGATATCACATGATTCAAAAGTGGGATTTCGATTCGTGAGTGATGTGTGGACCACGTATGCACACTCATTCGAGTGCTAGACTAATGGCTTATACTTCGGCGTCCCACATAACATCATGGTGTTCCTTGACTCCAATGGTGTGCGTGGTCGGTGCGCTTTTCTGAAACTACTTTAACTTCAGGATATATTCAAGATGTTTGTGAATATTGTACATTCTTTGCCTTTACTGACTTTCTGTCCGTATGAATGTACGGCGAACGCCTCGATGATCCCTTGAAATTCGTGGTGTCCAACAAGGGTGACTACTCTGCCCGTTACTGTTTTTTTTATTTTTCAACTATTGATACAGTGATGTTCATTCTTTTCTTCTGTTCTTGTGTACAATAGGAGTCCTCGTTTTGTTTGCTTTTTCTACCCATTTCTCCTCTGCTTGTTTTTGACCTTGGCATCACGCGCCCTTGTTCAATACAACCACGTTGGCTTCATCATCTTTTGGCCTTTTTGTCTTATCTCTGTGTAAACTTTGGGTAGGGGTACTGTTTCCTATTTTTTTTAAATAATTTTACATGATCCCGTTTGGAATTGTCAGTACTTAATCCGATGTACAGAAGCCGGCGTAATCGCACAGTCAATTATTGATTGTTTCCAGCAATCAGATGGGTCACTTTGAGTTGCGCGCAAAACTCGAAAGTTCGATTCGTTCGAATGGAGGTTTATCACGAATGAGTTACTATGAATACACCAATAAACTAATAAGATGGTACAAACCTCAGATCGTGGAATTAAGCCGGTTTCTATATACTTTGTCAAGTACTGATCATTCCAAATGGGAACACTTACAATAAAATAGGTAGGAAACAATACGCCTACCCAAAGTTCACACCGAGCCAAGACAAAGTGGCCACAGGATGACGAAGCCAATATGGTTGTATTGAACTAGGCGCGTGATGCCAAGGTCCAAGGGCGGTTTACGTTCAGGTCAAAAATAAGAAGAGGGGATGTGGGCACAAAATGGAAACAACAAAACGAGGAATCCGGTTGTACACAATAAGAAATCAGCACGCCCCCAAGGCCAGCATGGCTTCCCCTAATCTGGCCCCTTCATCCACCGCACACAAGAAATGGCATCAATATGACTGGTACAATTGCTCTAGCCAAAAGCGCCCCCCATCTAGTGCTTTTCTACTCCTTCCAGCAGGCAGATGCGACGTATATCACAACCAACGATATCCCAAGCAATCCTTACTAACCCCCCTCCCCCGAATATGGACATTTCCGGGCTTGACCTCCACTATGGTGCCCTTTTCCCGATGGCCGCGACTTGGATTTTCTCCACTGAATACTACAAAGTCTCCAAATTCCCGGTCTTTTCGCGACCACTTATGTCGTAATTGTTAAAGTTGAATTTACTCTTTTAACCGTCGACGCCAAATGGTATCGGTCAACACTTGCTCCTGCCTCCAACATCGAATATATCGGTCGCGTATGTTGGCTACATCACCTGACACATCCGGCTGTTCCCAAAATAACAACAAACGACTTAGCTTCAGTACTTTTAAGGCGTCTGGATCATCATGTCTCATCGGATCGCCGAAAGCAATCAACAGTGCACAATTGTGCTTGTGAGACTGGATTGACAACCCAGTCTATTTAACGCTGCATCACATTTACAGTTTTGGCATGGATCCGTTCCTGCCTGGTAGCATTCTGGCTCAGCTGGACGAAGCACTTTCTCCTCGGTGTTCCCACCACTATGGTCTAAAGACTGGACATGTTAGCCCAAACGTGGGAGAATATTGCCGAATTGGACGAGGAGGCTCGGAAATTGCCTCGGGAGTAGGAACTGATAAGACAGAGACACGAAACCAAACAGGATTTCATTATGACTCTCAAGTCTTGGAAGGAGGACGCAACGTCTGTCCCCATTACCTCAGAGGGGGATGAAGCCCGTCAGACTACTTCTATCCGGAGTGCGCTCCGATAACTAATGATGAGGAAGCTGTGTCACAAGAGGACAATCGTCCATTAGCCTGCGGTTCTTTGGAGTGTGCTCCAATAACTGTCGACAACGACGCTTTATCAGAGCGTGACGGTGCTCATTCACTTCTCGGGTCTTTGGAGTGCACTTCACTAACCGCCCGAGAACAAACCGTTCCAAGGACAGTCAACTTTTACTGATCATGGATGTAATGGAATCAGTGTGCGGTGCCGAGTAAGTATATCCATCAGCGGAAACTGTGTATGTTTGGATTATCAAAGCCCAGTCTTTAAGTGCTTTAGGCTATTGAAGTTGCTGACCTGGAGAAGGCGTTTCAAAACATGGCTCCGCGGTTTATATATTTGTTTGTGTACTCTGCGATGTGACCCGGTTAAGGCAGTCAGTCGGGGATTATATTGTACCAACTTTGAGTGCCCTCCACCATTGCTCTCCTACAATCTAGTATTTGCTAGCCGCACGTATTGGAGTTTGTCAATACACACATACACAATACACTGTTCCCTGCGTTATACTCTGACTAACTTCCCTCAGCATTGTACTCAGTGTGCTATTGATGTATGCATTTGAGGTGCGTATTATTGTTGTCCCCCTTTGCCCTTGTCATGTTGCGTTGTGAGTTATGGGGTGATTATGGCGGGTGGTAGCGAATCCAACTTGATATCTTGACATCGTTCACTTGCCTACACCACCCGTGAGCTTATCGATCTCCAGCTGTTTTGCCCCGTCACGTCCTCCATACCCTCTCCCACGAAGTTCACTCCGTCCAACACTAGTATGCTAGCGTGTGTGTTGTGTGTATTGTGTCACTGACCTGCTTACCCATACGCGTTCATGCTCCGTCTGCTGGGCCTGCTCTGACTTGTTCTGTCGGAACGTCCGTGTAATCGCACCGCTAGTCAGAATCACGAAATTGGCTTCGGAAGCGACAACAATCACCCACACCCCCGAGCCAACATTCGGCTCAGCGTTATCTAGTGTGCCGACTTCGAAGCTGCGCTGTGCCGGTCACTGACAGACTTTTGCACTGGTTAAAGCCACAAACGTGGAAAATGAAGTCCCGTTGAGGCTCCCGATACGGAACTTTGAGTCACGCGTATATTTGACGATCCCGAATATCAGAAGGAAGAATTGGAAGAATTCGAAAGTCTGCATAACGAGTTGGCCGGTTTAAAATTCTTGGTCTCGTCGAAACGTGATCCTCCTGTGAAGGATTTGTATACC
>SJOL01003040.1:24439-40710 GCA_004794785.1 Opisthorchis felineus | reverse complement strand
TTCCTTCACAATAAGGCTTTCAAATAAATCATGGTTGTACGGTAGCGAAGCATCAGTGTTTAACCCTGATATCATGCTGTCGATGATGATCATGATTGTCTCCGAGACATCACTGCCATTGTGCAAACAAACCTGATTTGCGTGAGTCTATCTTCGCTCATACTGATAAAACCCGCTTACTTTGGCTAGGCAGTAAATAGGTTTCTTTCAGGCCTCAATAGGGTAATCATGGCCTATTGAGAGAAAGTAATCATGATGGTTCATACCACAGGTAAAATGGCTGAGTTCATCCAATGGAAGTTGAAGTTGTTTTGTTATTTATTGTTTGATGTATCGTCCGGTTTTCCAGTCCATAAAATTTTCCTTGATCCTGATTTCCTGGGGGCATAAATCATCCGTCTTTTCAATACAGTGTACTTTGTAGGGCTATAGGGAGGTAGCACGGGCGAGATCCCGCCAACACTGCTTTTTGTTTTGAGTGCTTGTCGGTTTAAAGGAGACGCTAATTAACCGATTTTATAGGGCACCAGCGTGTTGAATTTGTTCTCATCACATGCCATGCTTTGCATGTGGATTCCCTTTAGGTCGTGCTACTCGTCAGTCACTTCTTTACGGTATTCAGTCTAGTTGTTGGTCCGTTCGGTGAGATGAGCAGTTTGGTTGCAACCGAAATTCCAAGCTTACCAGACAGACGAACAGCCACCCGTACAACTTGAACCGCGAGCATCTTTTTCAGTAGGTACCTGCTCTCCTACTCCGTGCATCAGGTCAGCGAGTGCTAAAAATACGTCATTTTGGTGCGTATTTTGGTAGACGCGATTGTGAGATGGCTGCATGCTCCTCTACTGTCTTCCAGATACTCCATTCACCTCCTCATCCGGACAAAGCCAGCTGGGTTGTCGTCCCTTCTTTTCGGCGATACTCGAAGCAGCCGGTCTGGCGTACTGTGCTCCAGTGGTAGAACAAAGCTGGGCGTGTCAGTACCCGTCACTGGATGTAAACGGCTGCAATATAACATATACCATGCCGGCTTTCGATAACCAGAGGTCAACAGGATCTAGTCGGACGCAGCGACACATACGTATGCGCGGCCTGCCATTCGCGGCTACTGTGAATGATATACTCGACTTTTTTCGACCGATCCAGCCACTAACTGTCACTATGAGAACTCACAAGGTAAGATTACCAGTAATGTTCAGAAACCTTTTGTCGGCCAACATAAATACAGTCGTTCCTCAGAAGATGGACTTTTACTGGGGAAACGGCGATGTGGCCTCTCTTCGTAGATGATGCATATGATCCGGTGTGCCAGGAGCTGGCAGACTGCACAAAGTTGTAGGAGTATTCAAAATTGATTTTTTAACAGCATACTCAGCAGTGTTCGATTGCGCATGCATTCAGTGCAACTCTTACTGATATTCTTTGGTTTTCAACAGAGCCACTTCTTGTCGTTTCAAAGTGAGCTTCTTGAGTCACCCAGAAAAATAAATGACGCCTGTTAACTTCAATTCCAGGTTGTTTCGATTGATACTGAAACTTCATACATTACCAAATTCTTTTTGGTTCCGAATCGTCTGTCTGTAATGCACATCAGCTGATTGGAAAGCTGCAAAATCTCAAATGTCCATAGAATGATTGGCAATCGAGAACGGGCTTGTTTTAGTCACATTTTTCCAACTGGACGTTGATAGTGCAGTGGCTAGTAGATGTCCGCGACGTCTACCTCAACTTGGAGGTTTAAGTGCTGGTATCCTGGTTTCATTAGCATTCGGGGCATCGCTCCTCGGAATCCTTTAGTAGTGATTATTCTACGATGAGCAACTATCATCTGACGACTAATCTCGAGGTCGAAAGGCTAAGAATTTAGTCTTGCCAAGGAGAACTATGGCTTGATGTTGTCTACTGCAACCTGAGGGCAAGTTTAACAGTCGCCGACGGATCGCAATGGGTTTCTTCCTTCGCGTTTGAGACCATCGTCTAACTAGGTTAGTCAGGTTTCAGACAGTTTGAAAGCAGTTTTTTCCTCAGAACAGATGTTAGGGTGCGAAGCAGTTGCGGAAAATATTTAGTGCCACAAACTGCGTAGAACCGATAACGAGTATTGAACATGCCTGTCAAACGGTCGTGACACTATTCACGGAGCACATCTTCAGGTAACTGAAGAAATTCCGTTCATTCCTCCCGGGCCTCACGTATCCGGAGAGGTCTACACTTCATAGCCTGAGACTGAATCTCCCAGAGTAATCTCTACTGTCGCCTTGAGAATGTGGAAACCCAGTACACGTAGTGGGGACGAAAAAACTGGCTTAAATATTAGCTTGAACCACCGACTTACAGTGGCAAGCGGGACTTCGCATTTCCATTATTGACCAAATCCTTTTCCATTCGATTTAATACAGCCTTCTGGAGCACACGAATTTCGTTTTGGTTGACCAGACTGGCGCCAACACCTTTTGTGATTGCACCACGAGTAAAGCGGTGGACTTAGTGTTGCGCGCCTCAGCCGTTCTGGTAGGACTTGTTTACTTCAGTTAGTCGAAAGCAGTCATTTGATGGAGGGGTTAAGCAAGATAGTTCATTCAAATCTTGTTCCAAACTTTAACGCGCCTTCATGTGCATACCGGTTACTGGGTGGACAAGGCATGCTTTGTAGGACAGCGTACACAGCTGGCGGGCCGCGTTCACTTATCAGTTGTCTCTGTTTTCAGTCCTAATTTGATCTTCTGGTGCGTGTGACATGAAAATCTCTAATTTGTTATGTTCACCCAGTGGGGAAGTCGGGTTTCAGCTTCAGTCCGCTTGTTGCACACAACAATGCCTGTTTATACAAAAGTGCATGCACCCGATGTGTGTTTATGTCCAACTTCGCGCACTCGGGCCATTAGCCGTGTCATCAGCTGCGCTGCCTACTCGGATTCTGTAGAAGCGCGTACTATGCACACAACCCAAGACTACCGACTTAACTTTCCTATAAACTATCTCTACTCTCCAAAGACGATGCATGCTTTGAAAAGACTTACAAGTGAGGTCATTCTCAAGCATTATTTCTTTCGTTGTCCATCAGAATGGAAAACCGAACGGGATGGCGGACGTCTATTTTGCTACCGTAGAGGACACCAAGGAAGCAATGAAGCGTCATAAGGCTCCAATGGGCTTTCGGTACATAGAGTTATTCTCCTCCGTACAGGAATCTTGACCAAGTAAGTTTCGTTATAAAGCTATCGTTCCACCTTCCACAGCTGAAGTACGAATGTGTTCATAAACCACTCGTTGAAATCATTGTGGTGTTAAGTGTTTTGTGGACTGTGATAAAGTTCGTATCCAGATCATATGAACCTGGTTGCGAGTTAGGCCATCAACAAAACTTAACGGTTGACTGCCACTAAACCCCTAGCCTGAGCCAACTGTATCTGTCTTTCTGGAGGAAAGTGCTTCAACTTTGGGGCCAAACCCAATTTCTAAAGGACCATAGTCAGTCGCACCAAACGCGCTTGTATCGCATGGTTATTCTTCTGACTAGATTTGGACGCATTCGTCGACCACACAAAACACGTCCCTTCGGATCATGAAGTAAATTTCAATACACCTAGCAGTTTGCAGCGGCAACTGACTCGCAACTTTTAAGCAGATCAAGAGATTGTTAATTCTTTGAGAAATTTAACCTGCTTGAGGGCCTAACACAAATTTGGAGTTGTACTCATTCTCCGTGCGAGGTTCCCACAAAGGACGTATTGGGGCCCTTCTTTTCCCCTCTCCCTAGTAAACCTCTCTGTGGAAATAGGCAGGAAAACGCTCCGCAAGGACCACCCAACCCGTGTAGGAAAAAAGATTCTATGGGTCATCACATACACCTGGTGATTCTGCATGTGGCTGTTCCTAGTGTACCAACAATCCTTTCCATATTCCCTCACCTCCGACTAGGCGTATTTCCTGTCCAATGTCTGTAAACGTTTCAGGGCAATGTGCATTGTGTGGTGCGTCACAGTGCAATTTGTAGCTGGCGCAAGCCATCATTACCCAGAAACAGATTGTATATGCTGAAGTTCACTCCTGCTAAGGTACACAAGACTATTCTTGATTTGGTTCATGCGGACATATCTAATGTATCGTGGTCTGCTTTCAGACTTAGAAGCTGATAATGAATATCCCCCCACTCTTTTACGAAGAAATGCGCCGAATAATCGCCCTAAAACCGCATGTGTGAGCCTTACGCATGCCGCAGCGATCAATGCTGCTACCACCATGTATCACTTGTTTTGACAATAACCATATAAATTGGGAGTGCAATTCCTTTCAATGTTCACTCCCACCTTGTGCACACACGTGTCCTTGTAGTAGTATGGTATTGTAAATTCAGTAAGCAAACTCATGGCCACACCGGACTTGTCGAGCGACTGTTACGCCCCAAATCTAGTGAGACGGCTTCGGCTACGTTTTTGTGTCAACTCCTCTTTTCCAAGCAGTTGTGTGGCGACCACACCCCATTATGTTCGACGCCGAACTTACAGGATCACTGCGAGTGCTCCACCAAAATCATAGTAACAGGTGCTGCATAAATATGTACCAGACACATCATCAGGAATGTCTCACCAAGCCTTAGCATTCGCGTAGTGCAGAATCGCTCGTCGGATCTTGCAATCTACCTGTTTATTTGAGTTAGTCATCTGAGGTTTGCAGTTAGTTGTATTCGGTTCCGATAATATCCAGCGCGATCGACTCTCAAAGGCCAAGTGTAACTGATAAATTTTTCCGGCTGTACGCACTGTATGGATTTGTTGATAGCACCAATGTAAAAAGTTTCGCAGTATTCCAATCGGTGCACCAAACTCCTCAGCTCGATAGGTTCTCGGAACTGTGCACGTATTGTATTGACATTTGGCTTAGAGGAAGGACAGGCTAGTAGGTCCGTTGTTTCCGAGTTATTGCTCCGCCTATACGCATGGCTTCGTCACGTGTTTTTCTCTTTCCTTTCATTATACGAACAGCCCGACCAACTGCGTGCAATTACCCCAGTAAGAATACAAACGTACTTGGTCATTCAAAAATGCCCGCACTTTGTATATTCTGTCTATGTACAAATCATTTCTTCTGATCTGATAAGTCCTTTCTGAACGACTGTAAAGCAGCTTTGAAAGCCGATTTGATATGTACGAAGCAGTCACGTAGGCACAGCAGTCCTTCACGTAAAGTATCATGGGCTGAGCCGTCTGAAATTGAGAAAGTGTCAGCGAAAAATCATTAGTGTTGAGGAGCGAATCGTGTTTCGAAGCCAAGAAGGTAACCGAAAAAAAGCAACCTCTTATAGTCTTGGTGTAGTAATCAATATCCCACAGCCGACGTACTCAAAAAAGAACCTAGAAATAATCCTAAGAAGGAAGTCTTCTAACTCTACTTGATCCGAACAAAGGGCAGACACAATTGACGAGATGTTGACATTTCATGAGTTACCAGCCTAAAACATTCATTCATGCGTTTGGCCCATGGGAACAATAAAAAACATGCGGACACATTCAAAACGGTGAGGGATGATAGTCCAAGGTTAGCTCCATGGTAGTCACATCTTTTGCACTCATAAAACTGGCTGTCTCACTGAATGCGAACATGCGGGGCGTTTGGTTACGTCACAGAGCAGGGGATGACTTCCTGGCGGCGGCCACCGGGTGCCTTTTAATTGGTGATGCTGGGTTCCGGTTTGTAGGCTGATAAGTAGGTGATTGCTGTCACGTCACGCGTACCCGCCACTTTGGATTGTGCTCAGTCACTCATTGAGAGAGATAGCGATCTGTTCGGCCTGCATAAGCATCACCCTAACTGAAGGTGCACTGGCAGATGTGGACTGCAGGAACATCTCGAGGCTGGCTGGACTGAAGTCTGAGAAGGGCTGTTTCTGACCAATGCCTGAAAATATGGGATCACCTTCCAGTGATACTTCCAACAAAACTTCCTATTCGACGATAACGGCCACGTTCGTATTGGCGTTTTGCAAGCTATGTACTCGGACAAAACGTTCCGGGTAATCATGCTCTGGTAGATTTCGCTTCAAGAGCCCCTCTGTGTGCAGTGCGTCAGGAGTGCAAATGATGTCTATCCTGTGGAATACTACCTTGCCTAGGCCGCATCTAAAAGCCACTGGTATAAAACTTGGAAGATAAATTCACTTTAGGTTGTTTTACGGTGCTAATGCAGTGTCCGGACGTCCAAAATTTTTACACTTGTTGGCTCTTTCTCATACCAAACAGTTAAATTGGAGTGAATATTAGTAAAGAGAAAAAAAACTGGAATGTGCTCCAGTAGTAAAAGTGAGGATATCACCAACATAGTGTTTGTAAAATCTTGTGCTTGCAATATTATCATGTACTTGGCTCTTTACCCCAGCGAGGAGTGCGTCAGGATGTAGGGCCGTGGTAGCCCTGTTAACTTGCCGATAGGTGATGCTTTCAAAATCAAAACAAACGTCCTTTATACAGAAAAGGACGACCTCTTAGCAGGGCAAGTGGGACATCAGTTGGTGTTTTGGCTGGATAGAGCAGGCTGGTCTGGTGGCAAAACTTGTGGGCATATCAACCGTACCAAGCCAGAAGGACACCCTCCGCCGCATGCATCTGCATGCCATGTTACGTCACCTACAACGCGTCCTTTGGGCAAATTTTGGTCATCCACCACCATTAGCCCTTTTAAACCCTGTTTGTATGTATTGTCTCGCGAGTAATTTTTGCCTTATTGTGGATATTGTGCACTGAAATGTGCACCAACATATGTATTCACGAGATTCGTTTTTCCTAAAGCATAGGCCATCGCGGACATCACCCACAACAGCACGAATTACATCCGGGTGCGTCCTCTAACTTCTACGAACGAGTGTCCCCGGGGTAACGCGCATACATGCATTCGCCGGTGGCATGGTCAAGAGAAACTAGTCTGATATTTCCACAAGTTTGGCCCGAAACTAACCTGCTGTGTCTGGCTCAAGCAGCTAGAATGCGGGGTCCACCAAAGGTCATAAACCCAATGTGCGACACTAAGCATGCAGGATTCCCTCTCTCATAACTTAGCGTGGTGGTTGATCAGCTGTTTTCGCAATACGTATGACGTATATGGTTTGGTTTAAATGTTCACAAGCGCTCGTTTTGTTTCCAACTCGATATTTTATGCTGCCTCCTCAACCATACCAGAAGTAACCATCAGTTTTAGTGTGTCCATGGACTACGGGTACGGTGGATAGTTCCACAGGAGTAATAAATGCATTTGTTCGTGGACGACAGTGGTCCGTGGTCAACTGCCAAAGGACGCAGCATTTCATCACCAAGTGTGCACCACTTACTTTTTACTTGAACGTCAAAGTGGATCTTGTCTTCCAAAGGGTGTGGCACACAATAGCCGCAAAAGGTTGCCTTGGTGCTGCAAAAACAGAAGTAAAGCAAAATCATAGTGGGACTAACTAGTACGACTAAAGTATTTCAGCCGATGCTTTCGGTTTGTCTCCAAAAGGCTAGTAGTCCAGATGGTGCGGCAAGACTGACAAAAGCAAAACTGGCTCATAGTTTACTACTTAAAATACCGTATCTTCTATTGTTGTGAACAACTGCACGGTCGCACAAGCGCGGAGTCGTTCGCCGGAGGGAGCACCACGCAGTGAGTTTTCTCAGAATACATCCGCAACACTGTCAATTCTGCTTCCATACGGGCCCTACTGAAGCTAAGGTTGTTAGCTGTGCACAACAAAACAGCTCATCGACACGCCTTGTAGCATTTTGGCAGTCATTTTGTAGTCAGATGAATCCATCATTCAGCATTCTGGCCTTTCCACTGGAAAAGCGAAAATCGAAGTCGTCCAGCTGTAACACTCTTTCGGTGCCTCGCTGCCATGCCACCCGAAGGAAGCACGAGGGCTGAGATACTGCCAGGTTGCCCAAGCCTAGACAGAAGTCGAGAGGCAGAGGTCGGGTTTGAACCACGGACCTTCCATTCAGTAAATTCTCCCCCCCCCACACACTTATTGGAAAACCTATTGTGCACAATTCATAAAGTGCTTTTGTTGGCATGCAGCGAATCGGTTCGCTGACAAACCTGTGTACTGGTCAACATCCCTTTTGATAGGTAAATTCCGGAAAAAACAGGACTTGGAATACCAGACTTATCGTAAATCACAGTAGACAGACACGGGGATAATCTCAATCGGGACTTAAATGCTCATTTTTGAAAGCCGAAGTAATCCTTCTAAGGAGAGATTTATCATCGTCAATGTTTAAATCAGTTTATCAGCTATGAATTATGTATCAAGGGTACATTGGTTCCGGCTGCTACAGTTTCGGTCACCGGAAAATGGTAGATATGGCCAAGCAATGGAGGCGATAGTTTTATCAGTAAGTTAGCTACGCATTGACGGCGATAGCTTTGATGCACGAGCGCCACTGACTGCATGACTAAACCATGTCTACCAGTGTCAATAACCATTAGTGAGTTGAGCCCCGGCGTCCCCATCCAGTGAGGCGGCAGTTGTTAACCCAACCGAGTTTACTGATTAATGTTTTCATGCTTCGTAGCCAGGTCATACACTGTCCACCTCTCGGTCGCTTCCACTCACAATAGGGATGGGCGAAAAGCGCTCTGAGGCAGACGGTCTTCTGGCATGCGGAGTACATGTCCTATCCAACGTGACCTATGAAGCATGAGTAATTCATCTATTGCGGGAGAGTTCCTTTTTCCTAGGACCATCTGACGTACCTTGGCATTATTAATCCGATGTTCCCACCAGACCCGACTAATGCTTCGGAGACTGACGGTCAAACACTGACATTTTTCGTATGTCCTCTGCGCATAGAGGCCATGTCTCTGATCCATAAAGTGATACGGATCGCAAGTCCGCAGTGTAAACTCTGCCCTTGACAGACTAACTCACGCCACGTCGAAGCCATAGGTGTCGGGTTGGCAAAAGCCGATTCCCCGATTCGAGAAGTAATCTCATCTCCAGCTAGTCCACCGGAACTTATACAACTGCGTGCCACACTAGTGAAACGTAACCACCTACCTTGAGCTGATAACTAAGTGATCCAATTTGGTCCACGGTCCGTCAACACCTAGTGGCCGGTAGGTTACATGGTGCGAGCGTTTACTTTAAAAGTTCGCGCTGGCCAGAAACGGGTAGCGATCAGCGTCTAGCTGGAGGAGTTGTCATCCATTGTCTGTCCGATAAGGGTCGACTCCGAATCGACCAGAAAAATGAGTCCACAGAGCTCAGATGGACAACCGACATTCGAATCAAGGGTGACAACGTGTTTTTTTTGTTAAACAGAGTAGTCCGGATGTGTCTCGTTAGGTGCCCTTAGCGTCAGAACTGCAGTCCGTTAGGGCACAAGCTGACAGACACTGGCTTTGATGTTGAGTGACACTGAGCTTGATTGAAGTGGATAACCGAACGGCGCAAGGACGACTGTCCACAGCAATGCCATCCACCAAAGCGCGCTCAGCCCTGAGGCGTACTGCAGCTCCAACATGGTACAAACGAATCACCAGATACCCGGAGACTTAATGCGAAAAAGCTGTGGTCATTCTGTATGCTTGCGTGACACAACTTGGGTCTTGTATGCGTGCTTCGAGGACAGCATACATCAACTGTAAGAGAATGTAAGGTCAAAACTAACGTTACCAGTTTGTCATTTAGGATACTCAAAGGTCCAATACGGAGAAAAATTACGAATTTGTTTTGGTTGATCTTAACTGGTAGCAGGTTGGATAAGACAAGTCGGTCAGTCAAGTGATCCGTTGATGTTCGCATATACGATAAAGAGGTATTGGAGAAGGACGTCGAAGATCAATGAGTTATGAGGGTAAATGGTATCTCCGGTTGTCGGGGACGCTCAGTCTTACCCAAGAGTGTGAACTGTTGTTCAGGGCCCTCTCCCTAGCCCCTAACTCAACAGCTCGATCCATGGGGTAGCGGATAGTAGCGTTTTTTTTCGGTGGACCCTCCCCTAAACCGATGACTGATTCGTCCGACCTACTCGGCTATATGGAGCTGGTCTAGCCCCAAGATGCAAGGGATAAGGGATAAATGTCTCAGTCCTGATGGTGCCGCGCAGAGCAGATGCGCCTGGAGCCCCATCAGGCTCTCGCTAGGCTTTAAGTGCATTTCGAATGTATTGGATAATTCGTCCGCAGCCACGGTCAATCAAAGGGAGTTTGGAGTGTGGTTTTTAGGGTTGACCATCTTTAATCAGTTTTTCGGTAGGAGGCAGCGTCGCTGCTTTATAAACATGGACAGGCTGAGAGAAATGGCGTACTACCCTCACACTTTTATCGCAGAAGAACGTACGACTTTATCTGCAAACCGCCTCGTAGTACGGGGTCTCGCTGGTCTTAGTCCGTTGCTCTCGTCTGTAATAGCCACACCTTGTAGAACGAAGGTCCGATGAGTGTAGCCTACTGGATAATTGCGGCACTCAAGCCAGACCAGCAGCTTTAGGTCGGAGAAACACTTCCCTGTCCTCAGACCGCTACCACGGAGGACACTATAGTTCACCCCAGAATGCCGTATGATACGATCACTGGCAGGACAGGTACTGCTCATTTTTGGCTTTCTTTGTGGAACAAAGTTCCAGTCAGTGTAGTCCGCGAGATCACTTCCACTCAGGACAGATCACCAACTCAAAGTGAAGGTCGGGGACTGAAATGAGTGCATCTGCTGTTGCTTTCAACTAAACGGACCATAAAAGCGAAATGAGGAACATGGGCAACTTCCGTTGTCTTGAGCACAGCTGGATGGACCTGTCGTCTAGATGATATAAAAATTTAAGAAATTAGACAATCCAGCTATGCATCATTCAGACGTACCACCTACGGAAGATCCAAGACAAGTTGGATGGTGGTCAGTTGATTGTTTGCTGGATAATGAACAATGGTCATTTTTAACCTACGCCAGGAAGTTACTATCGAATGAAAGCAATATCAGTAGTCTATCAAAAAGGTAACCTGTGTGCATAAAAACTTACACAGCCCCACAATGCTCCAGCTTTTACCAGTGGTAAGTACCAAATAGATGGCAAGGTGACTCAAGAATCGTTCTCTCTATACGGTCCAGCGCTGAAATTATACTCTCTAGGAAGTGAACTCCAGGACAACACACACAATATGCAAGATCTTACAGGTTCAGATCCACCCGACATGACAGCTGTTCCAAACCCCATGCGACGAGGTGAGCCCTAAATAAAATGTTTCTGTGACTTTCGTGCTATGCCTTCCCGCGGATCCGGGATACTTAATGTGCTAAATCCAGCTGAAGATACCCCCAGAATGTGTTACAGCAAAAAACGCAAAGGGCTTTTGTTGCTTGGAGATCGTGTGATGTGCAGCGGTACTCAACTGCCGATGAGAAACGTTGAAGAAGCAAACGTTTTCGAGGTTGAACCGGCTTTGTCAGCCGAAGTAAAGTGGCAAAACGTTATTGAGAATTGCCACCACGTTTCAGGAGGAAACACGAAACGCATCTCGAGGAGGTAGGGCATGAGTGCAGCGACACTAGCGCTGCAGTTATGGTGAACTAACATGATTTCCAGTGATGGTTGACGCCTAAGTAGTCTGTCGGATAAATAGGTCGAAAAAGGAACATACCTGTGTAAGACGCAGTACCGAAGGGCCAAGCCAAGAGTGTGATCCTCGCCGTGGAAAGTGTACGTGACGCGCCGCTTGTCACGAGACATATGAGCCACTTCAAGTCCAACATCACGATCATTCAAGCGTGTATGGAAGCTTCCAGTTTCCGACTACAAATAGGTGGTGCATAGAAGGTGCTAATGTGAATCTGGATGTCGAAGTGATGAACAAGCAATTTTCTAAACAGCCAATAATTTGGACAGTTCGGCTGTTCCGTATTTCATACTGCTGATCAGCCGCTGGTGGCCAAACGGTTCAGCCCTCAGCTACTAGCTGGAGGACTGCGAGTTCGAATCACTCTGGAGATTCGTGAGGTGTCTACTGTCGTACAACTTTTCGGTATAGGTAAGCTTCACCCGCACGATGAAACCTCGATTGCAGTTTCCAAATCTCATATCACCAACATTTTAGAATCCTTGATACTTAGACTTCTGTGAATCCCCCCCCCCCGACAAGCTCATTAATAGGATTAATTGTTAGGGCCTATCCAGATAGTAGATATCCATGAAATAAAGGTAGAGTCCAAGCCTAAGAAGTATATAAAGCAGACTGTAATGTGAAGGTCTGTGTGTGGCGTTTCAATTTCGTTTGAGATCACAACGTCCACTGAGATCTGACTATTTTGTACGGATAGCCCACCATGAGAATACGGCTTTCTCGGTACGTTTCAAGCTCACTGTGACAATCAAGGTACGCGGAAAATTACAGCATAAGTGTTGGCTGAAACAGCGGTGGTATATCGCCGTCAAGAACAGTACACCGAAGTTCCCTTGAAACGACAAACCCTAATAAGACGAAACGTCCTAGTACGGGACAATGATCCCAGGGACACTTTCGCGGTCAAGATGTTGGAATCAGGCTTAGTTCTCTGGGATTTGCATCTTGAGTGGAGAGGTCAGACGTCGCAGTATCACTGAAGGTAGTGGAATAAGGCTTACATCTTTGTGGTTGAAACAGTCGCTCCGGATATCTGTCTTAGATAAAGATACAATAATTGGCTGGCTCCAGTTTGCCGGAGCGTATTCCTGTTCCCAAATTAGTTAAAACAAACCGGTCAAAGCAAAATACGTCTTTGAATACCGTTGATAGGAGTTCATCTGATCCAGCGCCTCAACGGCGTTCCAAGGACGAGAAAGACATATTAATGCTTCAGAACAGGAGTGAAGATCTACGCTTACAAAATTTGACTTGAGTTTAGCAGGTCGAATAAAAGACATGAGTACGGGAGCAGACGGTCAACTGAACTGTTGTTGAAAATACTAAACTCAGCCGGTCAAGACGCTCGTCACTAACGACCTCACTAACAGCCGGTCCTACTTAGTGTATCAGTTTCTGAACATTTCCAGCTGCACTAGTTTTATGCATTTCCACTAGGAAGAGGACATTTATATGCGCAACCACACATCTGAAATTATAAGAATGACGTGTGCGTGTGTGTGTATTTCACCCCACACAACGCTCCACGTTGCCTTCCCTGAGGTTGGCTGGAGGCATTGAACGATAGGCGGTTAACGGATGTCAGTGGCGTTCATACTGTCAGTTTCTATCCCGATTGCCCGACTAGCTGCTGGAGGTGTAGGGACTTCGAATGCTTGCGGCAGGTTAGCCCTAGATCCCTCTCCCTGCCTCATTTCTTCTTTCCATTATAAGGCTTTATTCAAATAAATTGACAAGGTTGTACGGCAGTGAAGCGCCAATGTTCTCATTTGGGGTTACTGTAAATGATGATGTGCACCCAACTCGAGTTTCAGTTGTTACAGTCCGTCAGCAGCACATAATCTTGACCACACCGATATTTTCGGTCGGGCCATCTGACGCTCGAGGTGATTGTATTACTACTCCTCGTCAAGTGCTCGCTGGTGCCATATTGATAACATGCCCAACCCGCGTCCCGGTAAGACCAAGAATGTACACTACTTTTGAGCTCTAATGAGAGAGAAATCCGAGATAAGTTTTCCCCCTACGGTACATAGTAAACAGAATAACCGCACAAGGAATGCTCAAACGGGCAATTTGAATGAAAAGATAAATGCTTTGTTGCAGTTGTTCTTGGTCGTCAGCTTACATTTGGATTTATGTTGCTGCCTGGAGTAAACAACAACGAAACTACCACTGTAACGGTGGGTACTACTGATGAGGCATGCGAGTAGTATGTGTGTTCTCGTAACTTCGCCTTGATCTAATGGAAGGTGGGATTTATTACGGAATTTGTGGAACTACTTTACAGTTTTTGCTTGCAATTGTGCGATAGTCAATGAATATCCAGGAGAGTTCAAGAAGACGCGTTCGAGAAGAAGATGGATATTCCGTTTTTAAAAACAACATGCAAATGAGAGTATAACCTTCCTGTCCAATTGTCTGTAACTGTTTAGTCGGCGTTTTCTAATAAACAACTCCGCAGCGAAGCGTTTTCCCTGGATTGTTGTTAAGTCCGAGGTTAGGTTCAGTATACAGCAATGAGGAGTTTTACCGTATCCCCAAAGGTACCGGTGTCAATGTCTGCTGGACTTCTACACACGATCACCCATTTGGTGGATCCACATTCTAGTCGCCTCTTAAAGCGTTTGCGTCAAACTCATGAAAAGATGGCTGTACTAGGAGTGAAACAAGCGATGCTACCATCCACATCAGGACGACGACAGCTACAACTAAATTATTTGACGACTTTAATGGAGTACCCATGGAATACACACTCAAATCAGGCTTCAAAGGGCTAGGCTCAAAACAGTGATTTCCACAGTAAAACAAATGATAATTAGTAGATCCACTTTTGGAACGTAAATTTACTGAGTAACATGTCTGAATAAACTAAGAGTATCTATTTTTTCAAAAGAGTATGAAGCCCCACGCACATTCATCGTGGTCTACAGCATATGTTTGAATGGGTGAACACTCAGAGAGAGTGTACAGAGTAAACATAGGACCGAAGCACAGCTAGAATACCGGAAATGTTGTGGTGCTTTCATGGCTCGTTTACACAACTCAGTCCACATCCAGAACGATATGCTTGACGGCTTCAAAGTGTATCTTTGGTAATTCCAGGTAGATTCTCAGGGGAAGCGTCATGGCCAAGGGACTAGTTAACCCTAAGATCAGGGAACATTTATGTTCGAAAAAATGCGGTGCGTTAGGCGCGAAAGCGATCAGTTTAGTGTTTACATAAGTACTCAGTCCGTCGGGCAGTCAGTGATGATATATGCTTACCTTCCGGTCCCCCGCCGGCGTCACAAGATCGACACCTTCTATGACTACATCCCCAAATCCCGGCTTGTCCATAATGGCCAAGTAATGACCGCATTTTTCTATCATTACTTCAATTGCTGAACGGACTAATCGCGCAGGGGGACGCTGGGTTGGCGCGATTGACTCAACGGTGAATATGCAATGTGAGGAATCAACTCCAACAAATACAGCGTCATCACGGAACTGTGGATGTCGCATATGTTCCCGTGATCCATTGTCCAATCGGGCATTGAGTACGTAGGCTTGTTCTGTCTTCGGATCGATCTGAAATGAAAGACCAAATTTTACAGGGCCTGGTTGTAGATGAAACGCTGTCATGTCATACCTTCCAAGCCAAGCATCGATCGGGGAACTGTTGAGAAGAATCGGTGGTTCAAAACATGTTTGATTTTCCTACGGATTGAGTTTACCACAGCAAACTGCTGAGCGATAATACAGATTTTTGGCTCCCAGTGACATACTTTCAACAGTACGGGGAGAAAACAGATTGCAAAGTGGAACTGTCTCATGTGGTTTCGTCAGTTGCAACATACGTAGCACAACCAAAAGCAGCGGGCCAAATGCGGCCAAGCATACAGCATATAAGTCACAAGTAATCCGATGCGCTGCCACTTACACATTTCTGACCTCGGAGCGTGCACTTTTGAAAACCAACCATTGGCCAATCTGATCAGATAGACTGGATGCTGTGTGGCCATGACGAAGTATAGCTCAGTGGGTTACTGAGGTACACAGACTGTCGCAATACAATGAATTATGGTATAACTTTGGTTCATTGAGCTCGAGATGGCTGAGGCGCGAAATTACTAACCGGAAGGTCAGTGGTTCGAACCCAACTTCAGTATCTCGATTGCTCCTGTCTAGGCCCGAGCGATTCGGTAGTACCTTAGCTCTCGTGTTTCCTTCGGGTGGTATGGCAGCTAGGCACCGAAAGAGTGTTACAGCTGGACGATTATTATTATCAATATCACTATTATTACTTGGTTCATCCATCTGCTGATGGTTCTCCAGTGATCCAGTCAGTCACCGCAACAGTCAACCAGTACCGTTGGACCACACCGAGAACCGGTTGTCACTTCCGTGAGAATTAGGGTTTATTCAAATCCCACAGACAAGTTCCCAGTTAGGATGCCAGGTATCCACAGTCACGAGATAGTGAGCAGCCCACACATAAAAGATTCGTTCTTTTGGAAGTTCTTGAAAATGAGAGATGATGGAATTGGCAAAAATGATATCGGCGACAGACAACCACAAAACAAACTATGAAGTTCTGATATATTCAGTACCGAAGTGGCTGCAACACCACGCGACGACGTGAATGCATCAGCTGCACGGAATGGATACAGGAGGTTAAGCGCAGAGTTGGGGATATGTTCGGG
>SJOL01003030.1:25197-187143 GCA_004794785.1 Opisthorchis felineus | reverse complement strand
CCGACTGGCTCAAAGCAAACAACAAACAGTTGCGATTCACTGAAGAAGCTATCACTGCTTTCAACTCTGTCAAAGCTGCTCTTGTGGAAGTCACCACCCTGGGCCATTTGAACCCCAGTTCTGATTGTCACCTCATATTAAAAACGGACGCATCACAGACCGCTGTCGGTGCAGTTCTTCAACAGGTGGCCAACAATTACACCCAAACTCTCTGTTTCTTCTCTCGCAAACTGCAACCTGCACAACCCCGCTACAGCACCTTTAGTAGAGAGCTCCTAGCGATCTACTTAGCTGTCAAGCATTTTGGACACATACTCGAAGGAAGAAAATTCACCATTTATACGTACCACAAACCTTTCGTTTTCGCCTTTGAAACATCTCTAGACAAACACTCACCTAGAGAGAACCGACACCTGGATTTCATTTCGGAGTTTACAACCGACGTACGCTATATCGAAGGTTTAGACAGTGCTGTTGCAGACGCCCTCTCCCGCATTGAGGTAAACCACATCGCGACGACTCATACTGTTCTACAAACCATTGCTTTCGCTCAGCAATCGGAACCTGAATTTCTGAATTTTTCCAGCCTTACGTCTCTCAAATTTGTCAAATTACCGCTTCTCAACTCTGACAGTATTATCGTCTGTGACATATCCACAAGCCGCCCAAGGCCTTTTGTTCCTGAAAAGTACAGACGCTCCGTATTTGAGCACTTTCACGCACTCTCTCCTCCGAGCATATGGGCGACTGCCAAACTCGTGTCACAAAGATACGCTTGGCCCAACATGCAAAAGTAAAACCGCACCTGGGCTAAGCAATGTCTCGACTGTCAGAAGAGCAAGATTCACCAACATACAATTCTCCAACCGGCGTTTTCCAGCTGCCTGACTCACGCTTTCGAAATGTCCATATCGACCTTGTTGGATCGTTACCACCGTCCAGAGTTTCCCCGCATATCCTCACCTGTGTCGACCGTTTCACACGCTGGCCCACGGCCATTCCGATCAACGACACATCTGCCGAAAATGTTGCTGGGGACTTTGTTGACAACTGGATTGCCACATTCGGAGTACCCGCTACCATTATCACTGACCGAGGTCCGCACTTCACATCAACGCTTTTTCACGACCTCAAACGGTTACTTGGTACGGATCACTCCCGAACCACCGCGTACCATCCGGCTGCCTACGGCATGCTCGAACGCTTCCACCAACAACTCAAGGCGTCGCTGATCGTCCCCTCTAGCACACACTGGTCGGAGCGTCTCCCGCTCATTCTTCTCAGTATATGCAATATTGTTAAAGAAGACTTGGGTTGCACAGCCTCCGAACTGGTCTTCGGCACTACCATACGCCCGCCAGGTGAAATGATTGTCGATTCTGCAACTACTGGTGAAACGGATCCGAATTCCTACGCTTCCCGGCTTCGCCAATACATGCGTGATACCCATCCTTCACCGACTCGACAAACCTCCAAGCCCACCCAGGTACATCCCAATCTGGCTACATGTGAATTTATTTTTATGCGCGTTGATGCTGTCAGAAAGCCTTTACAACCACCACACGAAGGACATTTCAGAGTTATTTTCGAAAACACAAGGCCTTTGTCATTGATCGTAACGGCCGCAAAGACACAGTCAGCATCGATCGTTTAAAAGTTGCTAACGCACACATACGACCAACTCTCAATGGTAAGCATATCACAACCTCCTCCGTGACACAGTCGCATATTCACACGAACCCTCCTTCGACCAACACAGCACACACTCCTACTGACAAGGTCTGGTCGATAGCACAACTCCCTTTTAGTTTCAGACTAACTATTGTGACACATTTCATTTTCGAGCGTCATGCTCACCCATTTCACGCTCTAGGGGGGAGTTCTGTAGCACCGGTAAGCTGCTATATTGCATGCTCAATATCATCTCCTTTCTCTCTACGAATTTCGCCCACATTATTGTACAAACGTCTGTTTTACTGAAACACAACAGCAACCGCCCACTTTTTGGGTCCAACGTGACTTTGGGACTTTCGCTGAGTGACTGTGGTTGTGACTGCAACTACCTGATAAGCCCCCAGAACGGCTAAACCGATCGTGGGCTGCTGAAGATTTTTCAATAACCTTGTGAGTAGTACGTTGCGTCTAGAAAATATACCGCGATACCTCGTACCAACTGAAAAATTAGGCAGCCTTTTGCAACACACTGAGTTAAAGAGGACCACTACAACCAAGAGATTTAGCCGGATTTAGCTGAGTCAAAACAATATTAGTGTGTAAATGACAGTATTTGGCGAAAGAAAAACATTGTGGTTGGTCCTAAAGGTACGAGTGGAGTCCAGTAGAGCACCCATTACCGTAAACTGACGTGCTGCCCTACATTTGTCCATTGTCAATACCGGCTGGAGACAAAGGTCCAGAGCGTGTGATTTACGCTACTACAGGGTGGATGTGCCAAAATTGTGTCAGGAACGGTGATTAGGAAGTGGAGCATAGTAGGGCAAAGAGGGAACCAAAGTTATACCGATGATTCTCTATCGTGCTTTAAAGATTTAAGCATCTAAAAAGCGGACTGCATTTTCTCAGCACCGCCTAAAAACTTACTGCCACCAACAATGATGAGCTCTAGATTATGTCGCCTGATTTTGGCAAGACGATCTTTATCACGGTCGACACTGAACAGTCTACTGAAAAGCGAACACTATTTGCTTCAACATTAGCATAGCTGACACCTCAGCCGAATGTGATCGGCAATGTTTTATTTACAGCATGCCTACGCAACAGCTTGAAAACCGATCTTGCCATCATTCCAGTAAATCACATTCACAAGACTAACTGCGAAGAACAGCTGACCAAACCTTTATGTTGCATATCAGCCAGCGTTGTGGTTGCAGTTAGATTGGCAGAAACCAATATTGTAAGTCGTGATAAATCGATAGACCCTGATAGAACCGGTAGCATAACGACCGGTTGGAATGGTAATATCAAATTCTACTTGTATAAATATGCATTCCATCAGACATCAACGTGAAAGGTATGTTTGCCATTCCACATACGAAATTATCAACCAACTTACAAGGTAGACTGTTAGGTACAAAGGTAATAACGAAACAAAACTCATCACATGCTTTGAAAACAGTCCAGTTATGTTGCCTGTGCATTCGATAGTTTTGAGCTGAGCCTACTCAATTTCTCATACTTCATAAATATGTGTCACCGTTGTGTACCACAAGTAAATTCTGTTGCTGAACTAGTCAGTATTTAGTAGTTGAGTTTTGAGTGACCCAGAATAGGAGGTTGATTTCAGTTGGATGGTATTACTTTCCACTTAGATTTTGTCCTGTAAGTGAGGCGATCTATGCTGGAAAGTGGAAGATCATTGTATAGCTGTTTTACCCTCATCGGGAAACACTAGGACTGCGTACCTCACGAAACTCAAGGGAGTTTCGAACCTCCGGGCTAGTAGTTTGAATGCATAGCCGTTTCGGCCACGAGCACTGTGACTAACTCGCACTTGGATGGGATATGGTGCCACTCATCCTTCAGTCAAGTAAACCACATCACGCGCCCACGTGTTGACTGGCTTGGACCTAATGGTCTTAGTCCTTGAGGTCGCATGCAGTTTGAAGGTCCATTTAATCACCTAACACCATCCCCTGGGATATCGCGAGGACAGCGATATGGCTGACTTTATAGTATCACAACAAACTCTCGTCTTAAGAATCCCTGCGCGGCTTGAGCAAATATCTATAGGGAAGTTCAAAAGAGTTTGCATTTCACCTTCTTTCACATACACTTAGTTGGTCGGCCTGGGGACACAGGACAGAATTTTGCACTAATGTTAGCCACCAATCTAGGCAAACAATCTTCACTGTGGTAAACCTAGCCAACACTTTTCTAATCCCGTTTCTTGTGTTGATAAATCATAATGAACCCCATCAAAATACATTCTTGATAGGGCAGTTCACTATAGTACAACTCTAAATTATGGAAGATAATTTTGGGTAGTTTCAACAGTTTGACTTGCTGTTCCGAACGAAGGTCAACCAAGGTGATCAAAACACTGAGTAATAGAAAAGCTCTTCTCTTTGTTTGTCCTTCCACTGGCAGTCAACACAAACGAGTGTCATACACAGCGCGCAACCCATTCGATCTCACTGTACTGAATACGATGTGGATATTTTGAAACCAGTCAGCAGTCAAATTACCCTGGACAAGGAACGGGTCGTCTGGGTGTATTGCCGAGTGTTTAACTCTCGTTGCATCCAGACCAATTTAACTTTGGGGTCTTTTGCAAGCAGATATCCTCATAATAATTGTCGATCCCGGGGTGACAGCTCGGAGTGCCTCTCGAAGTTTGTTGAGAGCGCATTTCTTTCCGTTTATTTCGTTAAGAATTTATTCGTCTGTGGTGCACTTGAACAGTTGCTAGCCTAAGACTTAAAAACCTATGT
Organism: Opisthorchis felineus; assembly: GCA_004794785.1. Taxonomy (NCBI): domain Eukaryota; kingdom Metazoa; phylum Platyhelminthes; class Trematoda; order Opisthorchiida; family Opisthorchiidae; genus Opisthorchis; species Opisthorchis felineus. Next base: position 182,692 of record SJOL01003030.1, on the reverse strand, counting down.
AATGGATGTTACATACCACAGACGAGGAAAATTTCGTCTCAAACACTGTACAACTGTCACTTTACAGCTCGAAATGAAACAGGTAATGTCGTTGTCGACCGTTCCGTGAAGCGAGCTTCGCCTACACTCGAATTACTTCAAACTGAAAAAGACAATTCAAAGACAAACAAACCACGTAGCCATAACCGTGGTAAATAATTTTATTGAACACCTAGAGAAACTCATGATGAATAGGTTTTCACACTCGTCACCTATTTGGTGATCACACATATAAATGAAGGTGCAATGAGAATTTTTAGGTGACGCGGTACAATTTCTGAACAATCTTTGCAATGATGTAGGCTTTGTCGGTGCACTTAAAAGTGTAGATATTCTCCTCAACCTGTTCTAGCGCCAACGAATCAGTTTTCGATGCAACTTCGAAACGTAGTCCGTAGAAGATATCCGTTGTAGTACTTATGATATTCTTCGTACAAGAAACAAACCATTGTAAGCTCAATGGCAAACAGGGGTAATACGGTATGTTCTGAGGAAACTTCTGAAGCCACCGAGGTTAACCATCTAGCCGGAATAACCATCTAGTGCCTTTCTCGGGAAGGCTCTCAATAGGCCGTATTCGGGATGGAACCAAGAAAACAGAACAACGTTATCAAGTTTTCAGATGCCGCACTGCACAAAATTTCTGAACAAGTCAAACGGTTTTAACAGAAGTTATCTTACGTACAGTCTTCAGTAGCAGTCTCTACAAATCTCTGTACACCCTACAGGACTCACTTACCAAGATGATTAAATGAGTGCATGTACAAAATCATTGGAATGGCAATGCTACCGATATAAGATAGATGAGTAGGCCACTGAAATTGTGAATTGCAGGAAACAAACGACTCGCACATATTCCAACCCAACATCTTCCTTACCTACAAAAACTGGAGGAGAACTGAGCCATCGCCCTGTATGCCCTGATGGAAGAACACAGCGGCGTTTTAATTGAACACGTTCAGCCAACTCCCAAAGGTCTGATGCTACAAGCAGTAAGGTGTTGTACAGAAGCTTTGCCAACTCACAAACAACCCGCCTGTGCCATTCGAAAGTTCAGCCGGTCCATGCCCATTGTGCGGTCAAGGCTTATAAACACCAACGAACTGCGTGACTAGTTGAACCCAGTTTTAACCCAGAGGCGTGACTGTCTCGCCTTGACCACCCGAACAGCCACTTCAAATCGCACACCTGCAGATACCGGTCGCATGCTATATCTCCCGTCCTTTGTGATTCCGACTCATATGCCCATGACAAATGTCATCCACGATTATCTCTAAACGTTGAGTTATGAAAACCTACCCGTAACGTCTTGTTTTTTCCAAAAGTAATCGACTTAATATATAAATTCACTGAAGTTGTCAAATGCGAAATGCTGTATGGTACCACGTTGGTAAGATGGTATCCCAGCTTCAGATGACCATTTCTAGCGTTTTTGCCCTGGATACGTAAAACCTCTATCATGGGTGATTAGATTGGTGACCACGTTGAGGCGGGTGCTCATCTTTTGATTTAATATCATGCAAAACGCAGCCTCCTACTGTTACTCACATGTGAATAAATATGCACAGATTCAGGCCCCATATTAGCCGATACAACATGCAGAGTTTTAAGTTTATCCGAGATCTATTTTAATTAAATTTAAATGAAATGGTTTGACCGTGTACACGACTGGTCAAGTCAGTTGTCTGATAAAAGTGAATGCTCCTCAGGGGGTCGGAGCATCCTGTGGCAAAAATTACCAAAAATTATCCCAAAATTTTGAAATCATCAAGTAGTTTTGAGCTTCTGAACTTATACTCCGGTTCCATGACGTATACGTTGCTGTTTGAATGCACTCCAATTGCAAGTGCTCAGGTTCACTTGCAGAATGCATCCATATTACTTAAACTGTTTTTCTGAGACGAAATACACTACTCATAAGGCTGCTGAAAATTCTTTGACAGCCCACGACCGGTTTCGCCCTTCTTGGGGCTCATCAGGTAGGCACAGTCCCCGAGTTTCCGTCAACCTTATGTAAAACTTGGACCCAAATTGCACGAAAGTAGCGAAATGCACCCATTTGCAAGCAAATGTGTTTTTGCAGGAGACTCACCTGGAACCCAGCTGAATCTCTCATTTGTGATGTTTCCAGAAGAATTTTCAGCAACTTTATGAGTAGTGCATTACGTATACAAATGTCAAAAGTACTTTTGTTTGTCGACCTTCACCCGTGAGTTCCTTATTCATCACTGTAGTATATGAAGACTGAACTCAGGTGGCATAGATGGCAATAATTTGATGGCAGTATACCAAGACATGTTCTAATACTTTCAGCGATGGTTCTACGCACGCATCACGTCGAAAAGGTACTTTCGACGGGATATTTCACGGAAATCTACAACTACGTTGTTCTGAGTTTCTCTTTTTCTGTCTTTCCCTAACAAGATAGTGAGGCATGAGGAAAGTTTCGTTGTATCGTCTTCCCAGGAACTACGTTTTCTGGGAAATTAATATTGCATAAACCATGACATTCACTTTTGTTCATAAAGCTCTCTTTTGATTTATCTCATTCTCGTTAGCATTGGTCTAATTGCGCTAACGTTGTAATGCCTCAGCACCTATAGAACGACAAAATATCACCGCTGCTATCGAATATTGTGGAATACTTTATGGGTGTCAACGGTCAATCGGTTTAGGTGAATCATAGCCTCCAACTTAACCTCAGTTATCCTTCAAGGGTGCTAAGATATTGTGATTCAGATATGCTCAGTTTGCTCGTGACAACGTTTTTACTTCACAGCCTCGATAACCGGAGTTTCTATCTGATATTGAAACGCTACAGCGTTTCCCGTGTTACGTCGATTAATTAAGAAACCATCAATCCAGACAGCCAGGAAAGCGGCTGGATGGCTGTTTTCAAGGACCGACCCCGCCACAAATATTGCGCCCGTCACAAGCAGACCGGAGCTTGTCGTGGTGTGGCGGTTTCCGTGACCCACTGTGCTATACTGGGGGTGTCCGTGGGACACTCGCGAAGTCTCTCATACTAAGCTGATCAGTGGTTAGAAGCCTAACCAACACAGTCTCCTGGTTCTTCACTTTGGGGGTTGGAACAAGTTTGGCGACTCGTTCTTCGAAAAATGTTATGTATTTCCAGCCAAAAACCGAAGCTCTGATTGAAGAAACTAATCGTCATTCTGTCTAGGTCTGGGCGTCCCAGCAGTGTCCTAGCCCACGTACAATCACGAAATAATCAACTAACATTGCATTTATGCCACATCGGTTGTCTCGTATTGTGATGATCCGGGTTGCCTTACTCGCTGCATACAGTAAGGCGGGTAAGCGAAAGCAGCCTACTACTGACGCCTGTCTTCTATCTCTTTTCTGCCCTTCCCCCCACCCCACCAATAGCTCTCTCCTAGTAGGCCTATACCTTATAACTGAAGACCCTGTTTGTTTTGCATAGGTTTTAGCCGCAACGTCTGTACGCCACCCCTTACTGACAGACTAGAGCATTTTGAAATCCATCTTCAAACGTCGACGGCTGGTCCATCTGGATGCTTTTCAAGGTTAGCACTCTGGAGTAAGCACGACAACTAGCTACCACTGATCTTACGCTGGACTCGCGCAGCAATGATGTGATGCAAAGCAACGAATCCCCAGTATTTGATCACGGATGTTGAGCTCTCGATGGTGATAATGATGCTGATGATGATGATCATGATCATGATCATGATGCTGATGATGATGATCATGATCATGATCATGACACACACTGCAAAGGCTCATACATAGGTCGGAGTTGTTGAGCAGCTGCTCGTAGCGAAGTGACACGTTTGAACCCCCCTGGAGACTTGCACTGTTAATGACTCCCGACTAGAACGAAACAGCTTTTCAGCACAGCTGGACTTCAAGTGCAGCGTGAAGTCTACAGCATTTTTAAAGTCTCCTTATACCATCAACAACAAAACATCCGCCTTTTTAATTTTGTGTCTGACAGCGTCGAGCATGCATTGTTTGGCAGTGGTCAAGGGCTCATATCGTATGTGAACTGACTTACGTTTGTGTTAGGGTTTATTCAGAGGCTCTAACAACAATTTGAAATCGGTTTTTCTTCCTTTGGTGTCAACGGGCGAAGAAAGTATCATCACAGGATTAGGACCGCTGAAGTGAAAGCGATCTTATCAGAAATCTGAGATTGCATTGCTTGAAGAGAAAAATTTTTACTTTTCGCTTCAGGTACAGCACATCTTGTTGACTATTACCTGCTTTAAAGTCACTCATGAATATATAAAATATTTTCTGTAACATCTAGATATGTAAAGGATTTTTCGGGGCCTAGCCTGGCATTCAGGTTGACCTCGCAGATCCTCTTTAGACTTACCAAACCTTGTGCACGTTAGTACAATATGGATAAGTAAACTTTCTTCTGCCCGACGATTCTGCTCTTCTGATAGGTTGAATAGTATTTAAATGCCTGAGGCAAATATTTTTTTTACAAATTCTGGAGCAGGGTATCTACTTTACAATGTGTTGTATTGCTGTCAACAAGTTTACTCATGAATACATCAGGGAACGCGGTTGAACTCAGTGAAAGAAGGCATACCGGACTTCACAATAAGTGAACTCGTAAGTTTGTGTTTCAGCGACTTCATGTTAAATACGCAACATTGTTTCACATGTGAATTTAGTTTCGTGTGTATTGTGAATGGTCAACAAGGATGAAGTAGCCTCACAGTACTTCTCGGTTTCTCAGCATAGGTTGGATCTACTGACAGGATGAAAGATCCAATAAATATTACCAAATCGCCTGACATCAGCAGGAAAATGTGAATATCAGTCGTCAGTTATGAAGGACATCACGTTGAAGTTAAGGCAGATATTTTTTGTCCAGTTGTGGGACTATCCCACTCACCTCCAAAGCATTTGGAAGGCATGGTCATCTCCTTTGAGAAGTAATATTCCATGAAACGCAACCCAGCTGAATCTACCATGGAATCCCCACCATTCATCAAATACCTGCATCTTGATCTTGTTGCTGAACTTGTCTCAAAATGTCACACTGACGCAATGCTGTCTATGAGATTGTCGTGTATATTTAGAAGACTATGCGAATGTGTCCTTTTCTTCAAAAACCACAGGACAAGGCAGGATGTATTCAACGTGTGTTTCGGCCAAATATGGCATTTCGGTGAATTACACTGCACTGTCAAATAAGTTCATTCACTGGTAGAATATCAGTTCGAAGCCACTAGCTCTCAGTTTGTGATCGACGTGACTAGAGCGTTAGAAGAACACAAAAAGACTGGATTATCGGCACATGGAAAAGGTACAAAATGAGGTGCGCGGCTTTCTATCCCAAAGGATAGCCTAAATATGGCAAGTTCCCAGATGACAACAGTTCAGCCAGATCCCGTAAAGCTCATCGGCTCGGTTCAGTAGCGAAATTATCCAGGGATTCAGGAATCTAATCTCATTTCGTACCATTGCCTGGAGGACCCATGCTCAACCCTGCAAATCACTGAACATTCTGCACACCACATTGGCATAATCTGAGCTACAATCTGAAGCACATATCCAACTCAAACCATTGCGCTCTAGGTATCAGCATGCAGAGGCATATTCTACCGAATTTGATAGCATTGCAGCAAACCTTCAGTGTGATAGTAAATCAACTGAAGTATGCAACAGGATGTCATTCCAAATCCCAATACAACTGGGTGGTGTGGTTACGCTGGCTTGTCGAGTGGTTTATTCCATATTCATTGTTTGCATACATTTGTAGCCACTGCCAGTAATGTGAGGCTTGACAACTTGAATGTGTGATTCAAGGGGTCTTAGAAGCCATGAAGTGCTCCACCCTAGGAGCATGTCCTCCGTTTGAAAGCATTCTTTCATGATTCGTGTATCTTGTCACCATGATCCAAGGAATAAACTTGTTTTGCTTAACTATTGTGTTTTACAGTCCCTTTCTCAGCCTCGCTCAACTCAATATCACGTCAACTCGATCATTTCTACCCGGTGCATCCACTAATATGACCACCGATTACCCAAAGGTGATGCATTTTGGGATGCCTAACGCACTGCTGAAATAACACCTTCAGATATACACTCAGATATACAAAGTTCGCAATTCCGCCTGTTTTTTATATATAAGAAAAGAAGCTGCTTTCAGTACTTTCGTGGTGAATGAGGTGGTTTCATATAGCCTGTCGATGTTGCACCACATTTTTCGATAGCAGCCAACAAATACTGGCCTTTTAAGTGGATTTAGGAAGTCGCTGGGACAACTTACGACTAAACAAAGCGAGTGGCTGGAGCGCCTTGTAAACAAGGGTTATAAGTGATCTTACTACACGTAACCGGAATAAAATGGGCCAGGTGGGAAAAAAAATTTCAGCTGTTGGCAGATTCGCTTATCTTCTGTGGTGCTATTTACACACAACATCTGCTGAGTGGATGAGATCCACTCTATTAGGAAACTCTTTTACCAGATTGAAATGTAACGTTCACTGATCAATAAAACCCAATTTAGTTTGCAGATTCACAAAGGTTGAATTTCCTTGGAGGCTGACTTGCAAAACAGGGAGGAGGCTGGATGTTTGTCATCCAAACCCAGTGCATCTGTGTCTTTCCGAGAAAAGTAGCAGTGAGAATCCACAAGAAACTTCCAGTTGTGTCCAGCAGAACGAGACTGCTTAAAACCGATGTCGGAAATGTCTGTGAAAGCTTTCGAAATTCCCGCTTGAACTAGAGTTCGCAAGCCCCAGCGCCAATCCCGTTCAACGTCATCTTAGTAGACAAACTTGATTTTTTTTCAGTAGCATGTGTAAACTCTTACTGTCAGCGTGGTTCGTTCGTTCTCATTACTTTCTACCTTCTAAACCACCATCCACACGATGTTTAGACACTGCCACTCATTGAGTCAAGTCAAGTAAAGTTTACTGTGCATAATTTTTGAGCTCATTTCACTTGTTAGTTGGTTTGAATTTTGTAACCTCTACATGGCACTCGACCACAAATTTTGAGAAACAAATCTTTGCTAAACAAACCTATGGACGCTCAACAGCTTAGAATAAAATGTAACCTAAGCAATAAAAAAGTCTTCTAGAAAGGATATTTATTGGTCCAGAAGTCTCACATTTGCGTTGAAATTCCGTTTTGATTCAAAGGCTGGTCATTAAAAGTTTTAAATGACCCCCCACCAAAAAACAAGAATCTTGATAAGAACCCATCACTTCATCGGACAGAGTGTAGAGTAATGGAAATTTTACGCTCAGTGGCACGATATACCTATTTGTATCACTAAAAACAACTCGTGTGCAACCGAATTCTACTCGCTTTTTTGTTGATCGATGCTTGGCGCGATGTATCAAGTAATTGAATACGAGCAAAACACAGTTCAATGTGGCCAGCTGCCCTAAGACGAATAAATTTTGCTCCGCTCCTTGCTAGTCATCAAGGTCCGAACGCCGGCAGGGATCTAACAGAAGACCTACCTTTCTCTTGTAATCGTAAACACTCGAGTAGGATGTGGAAGACTGCTTCGTTCTGAAAGTATGAAAAGTTGTCAGTTTGCCATGAGATTATGCTAATAACGAGTAAAAAGGAGAATAAAATTACGTAGAACTTACCCATGCTGTTTCGACTGTTTACACCGATCCACACTTCAGCTATGTTCAGCTTCCCAAAAAGGATACAAAATTGAGCCACCCCGAATCACCCTGAAAAAAGGGTAACTGTTTTGCTTGTTGTCTACCCGACGCATTCAGATCGGTCCTAAATAACAAGATTCAATTGATTATTGACTGCTGATGCCTTCGAAATCGCATTGTGAAAGCCAGAGCTCAGTGTTCATGAGTTGACACTGATGTCGAACTTGTGTTGATCAAAGTACCCTTGAAAGTGATAGCCACTTAGTCGTTTTGTTCTGGTCGAGCACCTAACGATCATTCTACGTCCCTTTACGGTTAAAATTCAGTGCATTTCACGGAATACACGTTCACGCTCTACTTTTCATGCAAATTCATGATGGTCTGGCTTGTTGAAAACCGCAGAGTATAGGCCATCATCTGCTTTCTTTCGCGCTAAGCGGCAAAGTTTTACACTCACGTAGCAGTTTCAGTCGAACGATATCTTCAAGTACCCTAAGTGAGGCCAACTCTTGGCATAGGCTAGATTTCTGACCTGGCAGAATGTCTAGGTAGTTGTCCCAGAGTCACTTTGATTGTGACATTAAAGGAAAAGACGAGGAGAGGGCAACCCTTACATATACTATTTGTGTGTGATGAACTCGTTGAAGTCTTCTGTGAATGAAGACGGAGACGTGAAAAGGAGGCCTGTAGAATGTCTTCGCTAGTTAGGCAGTGTCATTATACAAACTCCAAAAGTTTTTTCTCAAAAAAGACAATGGTTGTTTGTCAACTGTGGCAACGTTCAAGAAGTTGTTGACAGGTGAATATATTACCACGAACTATTTCCGGACTTTCCTGAGTCATCATAGGATATTGCTCGCATGGGTTTTTGGAGCAGTTCAGTCAGGCTAACACCCCCACGGGTTCTGTATTGTTGTATCGATTTTAAAAGTTGGTAGATACTGGCATGTCTGGAACCTGCCACTCATTCCGTCTGCAATGCGTCAGGTGTTTCCGCACTGTCTATGAACATGTCCAGCAAAAGAGAATCTGTACCATGCGCCTTCTTTCTTTCAAGGGTCCCATTTTATTACAAAGTTCCGCTTCAAAGGGAGCTGAGCAACTACCCGTTTATTCTAGAAAAGATGGTTACTTCAGTAGTGTTGTTGGAGTGGAAGGACAACTAAACTCATCTTCAAATTGTCCCACCGAACATTTTAGAAGGCGCTTTTGTGATCAGATAACAGGTTCATCTTTTTCTTGGACGAATTTGTTAACAACACATGCTTTTGCGCCGTCGCTTGGAGTGCGCTAAAGTATGGGGTGATTATTACCAACGACGAAGGCATTTTCAGCTTCCTGCGCTCGCCATCGCTTTGCAAGCATTTTGACGGACAGTCATTCAGCGTCAAACGGTAACTGATGGGATATTTTCTCTTTCCTCGGTAAAAGTGGCGGTGCGCTGAGATATCTGTTGACGAGTCAGTCACAGCTGTGTGTTCAGGGATGTTGAACGAAAGCCTACAGTCATGACAACTCAAATGTTTTTCCAAAACTTTTTCTCTCTTTTCCGAAGCTGCCTTTGGAGCAGTCAACAAAGTCCAGTCTTATACTTTTCTGTTGTCAAAGGTCCTTGCATAAAATATGTTTCAATTTGAGAAACACGTCTTTGCTTCACGGTCAGAAAAGGAATGGTCAAGCAAGTTTGTATAAAAGTATGGTTGAGGTTTGTGCAAGTTTTTCAGAAAGAACGACAGTGTTGTTGCCATCGATAGCTGACTGCTAAAAGGTGTAATTGCACACATGTTAGCTTGTAAGCTGGAGACGCCTGGGTTTTCCTGCGTTGAAAGTTAATGTCTAAAATGAATGGACCATTGTCTGCGCCCAAATGGGTGGAAATATCATCATTGTTCGTTATTGGGGAAGAAACGCCGACTTTGCGAATTTTATGTCACCTACAGTCACAAAGCGTCCGTGTCAACATCTAGAACTGCGATATCGTATCGATCTGTTACAAAAGATTCAAAATTTTGCGGTGGAACTTCTTTTTCTCGGCGTCCGTTCTGCTGTTCTTTGGAGATCATGAACCGATGGAGTAAGTTATACTTTGACGGTTCACAGAAACCCAGTCTAACAGCATCTGTGACCTTCAGGTCGAGCATTNACTTGAAACCAAATTGAACGAAATTAGCGGAATAACACTCATTTAAGTGCATTCCGCTAATTCCGTGCAATTTGGTTTCAAGTAGAACATAAGGTTGACGGAACCTCGGGGACTGCGCCTACCTGATGAGCCCCAAGAAGGGCGAAATCGGTCGTGGGCTGTCGAAGAATTTTCAGCAACCTTATGGGTAGTGCATTACGAACATGGAAGTACGTTTTTTCAACAAACCTTCATTAGGACGCTTATCATCTAAAAAGACCTTCGCACCTACTTCGTTCTGCCGTAGATCAGACTTCGTCGAACGCCATTTTACAGCGTATTGAAAATAATGGACCCAGGTTTTACTATTCTCATGGTCATGCATACTCTAGTCCATTGTATGGGCTTTAGTCCGATTAGTTGTCAGGAAAGTATGGCAAATTTGCTCTGCACAACAACCAAGCGCAAAACTTTCGCAGGCGAGAATTTCAATACTACTTGTTTAGCGTAATGTGTGGTGGTCAACTAGGTATGCCTTGTATTTCATATCGAGAACTTTCACTCTGCTGTGAAGGCATACGTTAAACTCAGGAGTTTTGATTCGAAAAATACTAGAGTCCCTCGTTCCTTTTTAGCGAGAATTACTGTGGGAATTCGATGGGGCACCAACTAACATAGTGCTCAAAAATAGAATAACCATACGCAATACCTGGAAATATTGTGTGGTTATATTCAGGGAAATTGAGTTTTGCTTTAACATTTCGATATTTTCACGCTGAATTAAGCTGCATTTGGAAGAAAACAAACACCAGTCTGAGAAATGATACTGACCACTTCTCAGACTTAAACATTTTGGAGAGAACTCGGCTTCAATTAGTGTCACACCGCCAAAAATTATGGTTTTTCCCGTGTGCTTCTGAACGCCTTAAAAATGTTCTTAGTTGACCCTAAATTCTAGTTTTAGCTGAAGTTCTTCATCCACACTCAAATATCATTTTTAAAAATTAAGAGAGACTGAAAAAGAAATTTGGCGTATTTTTCGACCTTGTCATTTGGCAGCAGCTAATCAGTATATCTATCTGTCTATCACCGAAGCAGTAGAGAAACCTATGACGAATATCTACAATACAAGCAAACGCGACTAAATCATACAACAGTCCTACCGTGTCAGATGACGTGTAACACCTGGGAATCTTTGTGAAGGGGTTGAATCTCACACTACTACCCCAAAGTAACATACTATGTACAGTTTAGCGTTACTTTTAACGATTATGCGAAGGTAAACTTCTTGTTCCTTTCATTTTTATGACTACAAACGTTAGCTAACAATGCGTTTTCAATGAAACTGGCGGTTCCGCAATTCTCTAGGCACAGTTACGTCAACAAACAATGCTATGGTGTTCTGTGACTTGGAAAACCTAAATACATCTGTTCGCTTCTCGTAAATTTGGAATGAATTTCTCTCCGACAGTAGGAAATTTGTTGAAGTGTAAAAAAATTTGACAGTTTTCCACATAGATCTTGTTCTGTGGGTAAAGTTAATGTATGTTAATGTATGTTATCAGTAGTAGGAAACCCAGAGTTTCGAACTTGTGACCCTCTGGCTAGTGCTCCAACATTCAGCTGTTTGGCCTCGAGTGGCTGATCAACTCTTACTTATACAGACAGGATATAGTTCCGCTTTTCCTTCATCATCACGTGGTCACCTATTGACTGGTTCCATAAGTAAAGACTTCTCAGGTGGACGGCTCACTCATCTTGTGAAATTATCCTACCTCCGAGCTGCTTATGCGTTGGTCGTGGGGTAATTTTCAGTTGAGATTTTGTCTTGTCACTGAAGCCAAGCTATTCTGAAAATCAGAGAAGCACTGTACAGCTGTTTCATCCGTACTGAGTATCATTAGAAATGCACCACTTGCTACACTCTAAAGAGGTTGGATCCATCGACCTCCTCACCGGTAGCTGAACGCTTAATCGTGTGGCTACGATCGGCTGATCAGCAGTGCGATTAACTCGTATTTAGACAAGATATGCATACATTTAAGTTACCTGCATCTAAAGCACGCCACATTTTTCAAAGTACTCTTATCGGCTACTGATTAAGACGGCGTCCAAAGACACGAGCAGTAGGTTACATTTCCGGTTTCTTATCATTAGTATGTATGCCAAGCGTAATTTTTAGTATCAAAAACAGTCGCTTTTATCATCTACTATGCTTCTGGTCATGCATAAGCGTCCCACAATACAATCTTAATGAACTGTATGTTTCCAACTGGCAGTATGTGACCTGTGGAAGCCTCGTTCCAAAGAGTCCGCTTATTGACTCACTGATATTAATGAGCTTAGCTTAACAGGTTTCTTTTGATCAAATACTGGCTGCTGTGCCTTTAACGTATCAGCCGAATGTGTGATATTTGGTATGAGTTTGCATGCCTTCAAAATATACTTTCCAACCTGAGAGACCAGACTGCACTCCCCTTGGGTGAACCTATCTTGGCAGTCTTGCAAATAACTTTATAACCTAGCCAACTCGTGTCTCTCTTTGGAGCACCCACTCGTCGGGAGTAGTCTCTTTGATAAGGCAATGCATCGAAATACGTGTGTCATTTCAGCACCACTGCCTCTACAGCCGACCACCGTTCTGATATATTTCCACGTATGGTACCACATGTGTTCTTTAGTCTCAGCTGCTATACCATCAAATTCCAGAGCAGCCCGCTGACTGGGCGAGATAGTAACTCGAAAGTGCTGATGTCCTAAACTGTTTTACTTGACCAACATTTTGCAAATGCACGTCAATGACATACAGCTTTTTTAGAGCTGTGAATGAACGTTTTAGAGGATGGCTTTTCAGATGCTGCCTGTGTGAACACGTATCATTTTGGCTGCCAAAGAATCCTGTAAGGAGCATCAACCGATCAGTTTTTGTTTAGTTGGTAGACACGAAAATCAAAAAAGGATACTGCTACAACTTTCACAGTCATCTAAGAGCTCATTCAAGAACCAATAAGATCGGTTGGTATTAGAGGGCCTAGTAATGGAGACGTCGTTGCCGCATGTTTTGAGGCATCTTGTCCAGAGGTCTCGCTTACCTTGGTTTAGCCATAACGGCACAAACATCACGTTCCGTAGGCTAGATCCGATACGACTGACCATTCTAAATGACATGCTGGGCGTGTGACCAACATAATTTCATTGGCCCACCAGTGACCAGTCAGTGCACTGGACTCATGTGTTGCATTTATCGACCTTATCATTCTTGTCAACTACTTACTTGTCTAGTTGTGAGAAGTTGCGAGATTTTTGGAATTTCCGCATATATTACTCTCATGTGAAATTTCCTCCTCCTGCGTCGAAATTACAACTGGCCCATTTGAACCCATCCACTTATACAACTCTATAAGACCGAAAAGGATTTCTACCTACAAATGTCTATCTTCAACCAAACTCCGGTAACATTTTTTTGGGTCATAAGCTGTTTTTATTTAGGATCCGTGAATCTAATTCCTCGAAAAGAGGTTGTTTTGTAAAAAAATCCGTGGGTGTGTGGATTAGTGTAGTTCCAAACGGGGTTGTAAAACCAAGCAACAGTCCACTTAATAATGTTGCCCAACCTTCGAAAGCCACTAATTTATAAAGGCTCCTAATTGAGGAAACTAATCATTGCATTGTTGAAACGATTTTGAGGCTCATCATGTAGGCGCAGTCCCAGAGGTTCCGTCAACCTTATGTTCTCCTTGAACCCAAATTGTACAAAATTCGACAAATACACCCCTTGGCATACCAATTCGGCTTTCACAGGAGAATCACCTGATACCCAGCTGAAACATCAGACAGCCTTCGAGCAGCAAGTTCAGTTGAAGAATGTCATAACCGAGAGTTTCAGCTTGGTTTCAGGTAAGTATCCCGTGTAAACCAAACTGATATGCAAATGCTTGTATTTGTAGAATCATATTTATTCCACCCTACAGATAACTGAAAGGGGGGTTAAACAGTTATGTTTTTAGGCAATATTGACAGACAAGACAATTGGTAATTCTTTTCACCATAGACAAAGAGTGCTTATTTAAATTCGAATTGTTTTTGAAATGGTTATTGCGCCAGATTTGTATCTATTCGGCCATTTGATTGGGTGTAAACTTATGGATAGCTAATGCGTCCGCCATTCGCTTGAAAGTGTAAAGCGAGGTTTTGGAATCCTGAGGCTTATGGGCCAGAAGAGTCTGGAACATCCTCATCTGTAGACAATATCCCAACTTCAGAATGAATATTGCTTCGGTGTTTTTACAGATGGCAAAATGCGGTAGAGGCTACCAGATGACACTTTCGTGGATTCCATGTCAAAATGGGAATGTCCCGAATGCAGCTGTGGACGCTGGGGACGGCATATATGTATGCAGGGCAGTGCACAGTGGAGACGACATCCCCGGAAAACTTGTTCCGATGTATGGTAAAGCTTACGTGCCCTACGGTGGTGAAGAACATGAGAAGTATTCGTATGATGTGCTGTGTGTCACTGGCTCTCACGGTGGTGGTTTGTGAGTTCTCACATTCACAATAAAAGCTTGTGTAGCCCGATATAACGGTATTGCATTTTAATATTTTCTCGACTCATTCCCTATATCATATTATTCTAGTTGGGTTATTGCATCTTCCAGTGTTCTTAGAGTTGCATCTACTGTAAGCTACTGTAAGCTACTGTAAATGTATAAAAAGCAACAGCACAGAAGAAGGCTATACTACTGATGATATTTTTCCTCACTGACATGTGTCCCAGTAGTGCGTATGAGTCTTTTTGTTTTCACGTTTGAGAACTTTGATACTGCAACATTTCTAACATCAGCTAATTTTCTGCTAAGAATTTCTGCAGCACCGATGGTGGTGGAATCACACATTGACGTGGCTCTTGAATAGAAACCTAAATGAAAAGTAAAATTTGGATAACCGCCCTGCTTGAGTTGGACTGAAAAATTTCAACCTGTTGCCAGCCGGAAGGGAATTCTGTTGTGAGCGGCCAAATTGGAAAATCAAACTCTTCTAAGCCTATACCCCTTAAAGAGTAGACAATGCCAAGAGTGCACCAACAATAGATACCGGAAATAGCAAGTGAAATGTGCTTATCGTGTAGATGAACTTGGAAACAACCAGGTAGATGAGTCACTCAACGCTGCTGAATCATTACTTTTCAACTATAGCGGTGGTAATCATATGAATGGTAGGGAAGTGATATCTTAAAAGTAACTAACAAGAAACTTTCGTCCTGAACGGTAATGTATACGACCGTGTCTATGCAGCGCGAGCAACCCATCCTGCCAAAGCACCTAAAGAAGTTTCCTGCAGCTGCTTGAATAACGTTTAGGATTTTGCACACATAATGCACCGTGTCTTCTTGGTAAGCACGAGATCCCTGATGGTGCGTGCTTCTCCCTATATCACTGACGATGTGGTAGTCGTTCACTTGGCACTCAAGGATAGAACATCTCTTGTACATTACGTTAAGCCAGTATTCGTGAAGTTAAGTAGCGCAATTAGATCCTGACCATCTAACATTTATTGTGGTACAGAATTATTGTGGACTACAGTTTTCTTAATGCCTTCTTAATACCGTGAAACCGAGTTTGGATAGCCGCTTGATAGCCTGATGCGCTAAGCCAAACCAGAAAGCCACTGAACGTGCGAATCAGCTGATCTATTGAGCACTGACGCATACAGGCGTCATGTGCGGCCGAAAACGGGCTGTTTATAAAGCTCACGTGGAAAGTTCTAGGCGGGCCAAAAAGTGACGCTAAAAATAGAACTCATCTGTCAAGGGCAAGTGAAGAACAACCAATTTAATCTGTCTCAACGAAAACGGTTATTCCATTGGCAGTTGTGCAGTCCAGTTACGTTCGGAGCTGGTTCTCCCAATAAGAATAAATCTACAGCGTTGATATTTAGATTATTCTGTTTAGGAGACTCCGGTCTAAACATTTTGGCAAACGTATAAACAAAGCACCTAATTACCGGAGGAGTTGTTGGTGTAACTGCACGAAAACTGAGGCCCAAACATGTAAACATCATGGGTAGTTTGACGAAAACTGTTCTGTTAACCCGTTGTCTGTGAACTGTCTTTTTGACATCTTATGTTCAACTTTATCCTGGAAATGCAAAAAATGTAACCAATCCCCAAAGAGTTTACACCGTTTTTTAAGAAATACTGTATAGTTTTCACGGTGGATAGCCCATCACAAAACACAGGTTTGGTCTCTTTTTTGCTAGGAAGTACATGAAAATTCCTTCTCCTTGAACTGAGAGGTCAAAGTTCATACGAGGTGATCTGAATGACAAGTTTGAGTGTGTAAATACTTTCTTCCGTGTGAAAATTTGGGCTGGTGGAAGTCGTAGAATCGGGTCAGTATACAAGAACAAGTCTGATGGACTCTGAATTAGAGAGCGTTACTCAGTCCATTATCGTGAACTACTGAACAAGTAGAAAGATAAGCCCAATGAAAGACAGACTTCAGTAAACGGAGAATGGCAAAGAACACAAACCACCATGGACACTTGTGGCTAAACGAAGGGTGTCTATCTGAGAGAGAGAGAGAGACACGTATAAAGTACGGCCTTAGATCAGGTCTCAAATACAATCAATTTAGAGCAGCCATCGCGCTCTCAAGTCTGCATAAACAGCGGTATTCAAACTGGCCACCATGAGCATGAAACACATCATAAATATGACGTGTTGAGATGAATGGAACCGTAGACCCTCGGACGTCAGAAGTTGGAGGGCGACCTGGTGACCTAAACAAAAGATTCTCAATGTAGGCTAGCCAGGTATAATGGCTTGCAACTAGGCTGGCATTTGGAAACTGCGGGAAACATTCGCCAAACTAAACTTTGGGGCGGGGAGTGTGGTGGGTTAGGTAGCAAACTTTTCTTGTGGATAAGGTTAGGTCGAAAATTTGAGCTGTTAGAAAACGGAGCAAGTCTTTAGGATCCTTCGGCTTTACACTTTAGACTGTGGCTGTTAGGTCGAAATTTGTTTACACATGACAAGACTCAGTCCAGAGTTGATCCATTCTACGATTAAAGTCCAAGTCCGGAAAACAATGTGATTCGTATGGTTAATTCACACAAACTTCAAAACGACTACTTGTCTCAGTGAAGTAGATCTGTTTTAATTGATCACCGACTCTGAGAAGGAGCTGAACTATTCAAATAGATCAGGAGACCCAGCTGGACATTCTTTAGTTCTACTTGTTAGTGATTCTTGTGTGAGCATTACTGCCAGCTGCAAAAAAATTTTCGCGACTGAGGGATTCAGTTATCTGCGTAGTTCTGGCTTGGTATCACTTTACACACTTGTTATTTGCTTTTCCTTGTCTGCAGCCAGTCTTCAAAGAATTTGAAAACACAACAACTGAAATGAGCGAATTTGTTCTTACTTGACTACAAGGATTGTTTAAGATTATTTAATCTGTGCGTGCGCTTCTAGTGAAATATGATTACGAAGCTGGGAAGCTTTTTACCTCCCAGTACCACACTTTCCATTCTAGTTACACGTGGAAAGCCGACAGTGGCGGTGGCGTTCCAAAGCGTTCAGTAATTGGTGGGTTTTCGTCCAGCGGGGAGCCACTGTACGTTGCACGGGGTTACGTCGACGGAGAGCGTGTGGTCGGCAAGGTGAGTTACGCAGATTATTGCTTTACTAGTTGAACACATAACTGATTCTCGGAGTGAGGGGCGAGATGGCTCAGTGGTTAGAATGCGACTGAAAGGTCCGTGGTTCGAACCCGACCTTTGCCTCTCGACATCCCCTGTCTAGGCTTGGGCAGCCTGGCAGTATCCCAGCCCTCATGCTTCCTTCTGGCGGCATGGCAGTTAGGCACCGAAAGGGTGCCACAGCTGAATGATTTTTTTCTCGGAGTGACATTACGTTAATTTGTAGCTCGGATAATGCACTTCAAACCAAGATAAAGCGCAATCGTAGCCTCACACTTCAGCTGACCAAAAATCCCAGGCAGAATATACTATTCACAACAGTAAGGGACGGACACAAAAAGTTCCCTCTCAGTCTCACACATTCCAAGGCTTGACAAACAAGCGTAGCTCTTGAGATTCAGTTAATTTACTCTTTTACTTGGATCGCAACTGCGCATACAGTATTCCAGTAGGACCTCCAGGTTGTCAGACAAATTCGTTTGCATCACAAAATCGAGTCTATTGTGAAAGACTTGTTCAACAAGTGTCGATACCGTGTTCAGCCGCGCTCCCGTCTCAGAGCGGGAGCTATTAGATGGAGGGTGCCAGGTAGGAGGATCATTACATGCCTCATAACCCACCCATCGGCAGACAGACATAATGACAACTTTAGATTGAAGGAAAGCTTCCGTTTTTAACATGCATTAGTCGTTGTAATATCATTTCAGTCTTTAAACGACTAGTCCATTCAAAATTGGAATAAATCAGTGTTCAGGTTAGAAATAAGATTAACCAAGTTTTCGGAAACAATCGGTAGGTTTATTATTATCAGTATTATTTCCAAAAACGATGACTACTCAATCGGTTCCAAGCGCTTTCCAACTGACTGGAGACTACTAATGTTAAAACCAGGCGAAACCGATAGTTTACTTCTCATCGTCCGAAAAAAACAGTGAAGAACTAAGGTTTGTTTTTGACTTAAAAATAATTTGGTCGGTGCTTAAAACGCTCAACCACACAGCCGAGCATATCGTCCAAAACAATCGGCAGGACCACAGTCTTTGTTGGTCACTGTCATCTGGCTGAAGGCTGATACATTGTTCGGTAGAATACAGTGCTGTCAAGTGTACATGTTCAGCTTCGCCCGACCTTTATTACTAATTCAGCTAGCTGGGAACCTTGTCCGTTGAAGGTGCGTCATAGCCTACAAATGACTGGATGGGAGAAAGCAATTTCACAGGCTTATGAATACTAAGCGACCACACAAAAAGCATCGAAAACCACAGTTCTCCTCTTTGTATGCTAGGTATGCAGCAGTTTCTAGCCCAGTTCTTTGAAAATAACTCTGTTTGACCTTTTACGATTACTTAGCACCATATGTCTCCATGTCCGTTTCATAATAGGCTGGAAAATTCAGACGCCTCTCTCAGTAAACAGTCAAGTGTGAAGCATATTGCTTGGCTCACTGAGGCCTTTTGTAACTTGTGGAAAGTAAGCATTGAGAATGAGGTGAGGAATTCGAAAGGTAAAATATTTCTACTCCTGTTGAAATCACACCGAGGCTGATAGAAATTCTGGTTGGCACATCACTTGACTGCAGTATTTTCTGTCATCCTCACTTAAAGCCTCAGGTTCTATGGGCTTCCTGTGCCTAAACCGATGCAAGACAACGTGCCTATGTGTGTGAACGTGTCTGACAAGACCTATAAGATCAGTCAGTCGACCAAACACGTTGACGATTCTTGACAGCCTAGTAAAATCTGTATAAACGCAAACAATAAAGGGAGGAATATTCAACCCTGCAATGATGGCTGAAGGAAGTAAACCGCGATGGATTTTAAGATAGCGCTAAAATTTGTCCCGGTGATTGCATAAAGTCATTTTTCACTTGACTTGGACCCTACTTAGATGAAACTTGTTAAGAAAGCCGAAATGGAATTTTTCAAGTGATCACGGCCTTATATGATACAGCGATATTCTGATTAACCGCATGACCGAGTTTATTGAAGCAAGCGATTTACGCAAGTTTTTTAGAGTTGACTTTATGTATTCCTAAACAGTCTGACCGTAGAACCTTGACCGGGTCCTTTGATTTGCATTTCGCTCTAATTAGTTTGCAATGGAACAGCAGGGCAAGTTGCTTTTTTCAAGAGTTAACTTTCGATAATGGCATCTTTTATCTGGAAAACTACTGTTTTGTTCTGGCTAATCACGACAGTCTACTCAAAGCAGATTTCTGCTACCTCCCCCCTTCTGTTCAGGTTCACGAAGGTCACGACTGTGCCTACTTCCCGCATGGTGGGAGAGAGGTCGCTTCTAATGACTATGAAGTACTGGTGTGGGAAAAGTAACAGCACCGTATCCATCCCAATTTCCACATTCTACATTATGGCAATGATAAAATGCATGGTCTAACGAGTTCAAATTTGGATCCGATGCTTTTTCGCCAGTTCTCTGGGGTAGTTTACGACTGGTTTCACAGAACATCCTATTGTCAGTAGGATGGAAAATGACATAGGTGCTGAGCAAGTAATGTTTTTCAAGGGATCGAAGGCGACTCACAGCACCTTGAAGGCAACCGTGTACCGAGGAGCATCCATCCATTTTTCCCTAGGTTTGTCAAAAAACGGGTAAAACGTGAGTCATTTCATGATCTTAATGCTAAGAGATGAAAGAGATTTACTTAGTTAACTAGTTAGACCCGTAGAAAGATACTTGGTGTTGCAACACGAGAAGGCTGGAGCGAAAAGTACTCAAACGCCCCTTGATTCAGTTTGTTTCTGGAAGCTGAAATTTGTAAGGGCTTACAGAAAAAAGAAGCAGAATTGTGCACCATAATGACATATAAGGTCATTCCTAATGTGTTGTAATCGTTGCTTAGCCATACATTGCCCGCTGTACTTTTGTATTAGCCTCAATCAATTGTTCCGATTAGACTTGGTTGTACGATGAGCTAAAAAACAACCTCCGATTCAGCGCCGTTAGCGTGGAGTTGCAGATCGGTAAGTGTCTGATTAGGTCATCACCACAGGTCAACCAGAACATGAGTTTCTGATATGTTGAATGTGTCTTTACGTTTTTGTCGGGTGCGCAAACTTTGCCCGCTGTCCCCGCTGCTAAACAACCTATCGCTCGTGTGAACTCACGTCTGCAGTAACTCACGTTTTGCCACTTTAAGTTTACAGGCCCTGATCCTGAAGAAACTAGCAAGCGCCGAATACAAAAAATACATTCAAGTAGGGTGATCGGTTGAGATGTGATGAAGAGCATTGCAGCATTCACCGGCCCCAAAAGATCGGCAAGTTGATGCGTGTTTCATAAGTGGAAGGGTAAAACCATTCAATCAGGCACCGATTGCACGGGCCAAATCAAACGAGGCTTTTATTAATTTGCTACAAGTGACTGGAAGACTCATCCTCGTGAGGAAGCTTTTGGTGGTTTACACAACAGTATTTCGTCCATTTTTGGGTGAAAGCTGGTTAGGGGAAGTCGGTAGTGCTTGAGCAAATTGGCTTTTGTGATACCCATTCCAAGGTGGCTAATTACAGGCCCGTCCGTCTCAGATCGTTTTTTGTACGAAGTCCTCGAACGAATTTTAAAACAATCGTTGAAAAGCATCGCATAATATCTTTTATTCAGCATGGGTTTCGGAAATCCCGTTTGCGTATCACGAACCTACTGCCTACAAGGTAGAAGCAGACAGGAATACGTGATGCCGCAGTACACTCAACATTGATTTTGACAAAGAGTTTAATGAGTCTCATGTCAGTGGCTTCTTCGCAATATTCCTGCATACGGAGAACATTCGCTTTGCATCTCGGGATTCGTCTTCGGCCACCAGCTTTATACCAAGATTGGTAACGTTTTACTTGTGACTTTCCAGGCACACAAAAGGGGTTTTCGGATTAGCTGCTGGCTACTGAACTGATCAGGATTTGTAACAAGGACCAAACACGCTTCTCGAACCCCGACTAGTGGATGTGCGCACTATAGCTTAGTGACTAAGGTGCGCACTAAGGTCAGTGATTCGAACCCATCCTCAGCATCTCGACCGCTGTTGTCTAAGCTTGGGCAACCTAGTAGAATCTCAGCCTTCGTGCTTCCTGCAGGCAGCATGGCAGCTATAGACCTAGGGTGTGCTTAAGCTGAAAGGTCAACTGCACTGATGTGCGCTACTGAGCTGAGTATCTGAGAAAAGGCAATCCCAGACGAACGTGTCCAGAGTGTTCTAGTGCTCTTTTCAGATGGTTAGTAAACTGGCAGGTATCTGTTAACCTTGAAAAACACTTTTTCGTGTTCATTGAAACATCTTGGTTGCTTTTACAAACGTTGACTACATTGAGTGATCTCAGAACCACTCTGGTGTGAACGTAACTGATTGCACAAGTGGTACATAAACGAGGAACACGATCAACGCACCATACCACTCAAGTTCGATTACCAGGCATCAGTCGAATTCTTTTTCATGTCTTAATTATGATCATGCCGATACATTGAGCCCTCCACTCATTACGAAACATAGCCTAATCACAGTAACTCATTATAGAACATTTTCCCATCAGTGGCGAGCCTACAAAATCTCAGTGGTCCCAAGACAGGCAAAAATAATGAAAATGGGCTTCCAAACCACCGCATATTACGGTATGTACACAAGGTTTTGAATCAATCTCAGCTCCTATTTCCAAGTCTCCTTCAATTACCTTCAATTACATAATGAAGTAAAGAGAATTAATCTGTACTACTCATAAGGTTGCTGAAAATTCTTCGACAGCCCACGACCGGTTTTGCCCTTCTTGGAGCTCATCAAATAGGCGCAGTCCACGAGATTCCGTCAACCTTATGTTCTACTTAAAACCAAATTGCACGGAATTAGCGAAATACACTCATTTGCAAACAAATTCGATTTTGCGAGAGACTCACTTGGAACCCAGCTGAATCCCTCGTTTGTGATGTTTCCAGGCAACTGAATGTGCTGCACCAGGCCGCCTCATTTTTCAGTTGCTACGATATTCAAGATATCGAGATGCACGTATATTCGTAATGCACTACTCATAAGAACTAATCTGTCTTTTTTGCAGTTTCTCCGTGTTAAATTATTACATTTGGGTTAGTTCTAACCAGTTGGCAAGTGAACCAAATTAGGTTCAATCCCCTGACGCTATGTTACGATAGCGTCTGGGAACAGTCCTTCGAACAAAATATAGTCGTACAATCGATCCTGATCACAGAGTTCAGCACCAATCTTCGAAAGTTTGCTTTAAGACTGAGAAATAGAAAGCACTTCTTTTAACTGGGTTTTATCGGGTATGTGAATACGGTTAATTTCCTCCTCCCAGTTTCAAAAAGTAGGAAGTTATGAAACGATTCACAGGAATCGACAAATACACTAATTTGCATATCAATGTGGTTTTGACGAGGGATTCACCTGGAACCCAGCTGAATCTCCCGTTTATGACGTTCTTAATCAACTGCATGCGCTGCACCAGGCCGCCTCATTTTTCAGTTGGCACGACATTCGAGATATCGCGACACATGTATAGACGTAGTACACTACTCATAAGGTTGCTGAAAACCCTTCGACAACCCACAACCGGTTTTGCCTTCCTGGGGCTCATCAGGTAGGTGCAGATCCCGAGGTTCCGTCAACCTTATGTTCTACTTGTACCCACATTGAACAGATTTCGATAAATACACTCATTTGCATATCAATTTGGTGTTGACAGGAGACTCACATCGAACCCAGCTGAATCTCTCGTTTACGATGTTTTTAAGTAAAACATAAGGTCGATAGAAACTCGGGGACTGCGCCTGAATGATGAGCCCCAATAAGGGCGAAACTGATCTTACGGCTGTCGAATAGGTTTCAGCAACCTTATGAGTAGTGCACCATGTCGATTCACAAGAAAATTTGTTTGGACGTCGAAGATGCTATTTTTCCCGAGGTACTAGTAACAGCAAGCGGAATGTTTTTTTCCTTTGCCGTTGAATCAGACTATCACCAGAACGGGTATTTTTCTCGAAAATCCTTTCCTATCGATAAAGTTGGTTCGCTGGCATTCTTCTACCTGATGCATTTGACTATGAGAAGTCCAGCTGTTGTGTAAAATTCCACGATGCTAGCGTTTTAACATGTGGACCTTTCAGAAGGACACTTGGTAGCTGACAGAGGACTGATCTATTAAAAAAGTCCAAAAGAGTTGACCTTTCGTCCTAAAAGTTACAGACAGATGTTTGGAACTGAAGTATAAGAATAAATTGACTTTGATGCTCTGGCGATAGAAGCAGTGCTGTTTCGCTTTACCAATGTCTGATCATTTGTAATTCATTCACACAAGTAGTCCGTTACTATCATGTAAACTGGGAGTGATCCAACTGAAGTCCATTTCAAAAAGGTCACAGCTTCATAGAAGATTAGTTAGCTGGTTGTTTGGGACTTATCATGATAATTACACGTTGATTCATGGTTCGACCTCAGCATACGTGGCACAGAGGAGATCCAAGAAACACAGATTATTAAACTACCATCCAGTAAAATTCTCGCTTCCAACCTATTCATTCGCGACCCTTTGGCACGTTTATGATATCAGTATCTTGTATTTTGTGCATCGTTCTATTCCTACATGGGCTTTGGTTAAAACCTTTCGCAAACTGCTTGTTTACCTGATCTGTTAACTATAAATCCTCTGTTGTCTAACGACAAGTCAGCCGTCTGTCTTCAAATATCTGCCGATTTCTCTGTGAAAGGAGCTAGAGATGGTTGAGTGTTTGAAACGTAGACTTGCTAACCGGAAGGTTTGATATATGAACCCAACTCCGGAATCTCGACTGCTCCTGTCTAACCTTGGGCCAGCTGGCATTGTTTCAGCCGTTGTTCTTCCTTCGGTGGCTCGGCGTTGAGGGGCAGCAAGGATGATCAATTATTATTTATTCTATTAGCAAACAAATCACTGGCGGGAAGCCGGGTGACCACCGCAGATATGAGATATGAGTCATTGAATCATAATAAGATTTCTCTCCTGCCAAATCCTAACTTACTCCTTCCATGTCAAGGCATCTCGAATCTCATGTGAATCTCAAGTTCTTCTGAACGATGGCGCGCGATTTATATGAGGTTAAATGTGCCAGAATCTCTAACCGGTCTCTTTCTCATAGGAAGGGCAAACGATTCAGGAGTTCACAAACTCCCTTCCGCAAGCACTCCCAGCCCTTGTACTTTGGCGGCTGATATGTAATTTGTTCACAAACCGAGCAATACGCCAATGCAAACCGTTTCAAATAAATCAAACCTGATTTGTTCCACTCAAATGGAAATCGAAAAAAACGGCCACTTCACTGACATAAGTGACTTTCATATTAAGATTGGTTTGGAAATGCGCCCTCATGATGAGGGGACGGAAATTGAAATGTTTCCTAGCCTTCTCAGCGGTAATCTATACTGTGAGTATAATCAGACCAACTAGGTGCCGAAGTGTGCGATTTTGTTACGTTTGTGGTGCTGGCTATATATCTCGTCCCATTACAGCACGTTAATGCTTCTGTCTTGAATAGAACTATGTTAAATAAAACATTTTTCACTTCTCGTTGTATGTGTGCTGAAACCTTGTTTTCCTCTGTTGCTCTTCTTCCCCACCGATCTGTGCAACTAAAAATAAGAAGGATGATGTGCTCCGACAAGTACTCTCATTTTCACACGGATTGGTCTTGACAGGAGACTTCTCTGAATTCGGTCAAATTTGTCGTTTATGTTGGCCCGCTTCAACTGGATGTGCTGCACCAGGTCGATCCTATTTGGTACGACCCTCGAGTTGAATTTGGAAATCACAAATGACAGATTCAGATGGATTAAGCTGAGTCTTCCGTGAAAACCAAACTGGTATCGAGATGAGTCGAATTTCATGCAATTTGGGTTCAAGTAGAACATAAGGTTGATGGAAACTCGGGGACTGCGCCTACCTGATGAGCCTCAAGAAGGCCGAAACCGGTCGTGGGCTATCGAAAGGTTTTCAGCAGCCTTATGAGTTACGTCTAGACAACAAAGGATGATGTGTGTTTCACTTAACCCACCTCACTGAGCGTTAAATACAAGAGGACATGCTTCTCCGTAGACTGAATCTTAATTGGAGTAAAACTGAAATCGACCAAAGATTGTTAAATCTACATCTGATAAAATCCTGTTACAATTGGCCGATAAGCATAAAGAATAATGCAGCACCACAATGCAGGTCGTGGTGCAGCAACAGGAACTGCTGAAACACTTTTATCATACCTTTTTATCGCCAGGACAACAACGAATAAATGTGGATACAAAACTAGCACAAACCGCGTTGAAGAACCTGGTAACTGTGGCAACCTTTATTCGTACCTGTTGGTATGTCAGAGAGGGTACGTATCCACTAGGTTACTGCGCGGACTCAGTTTTTTCATCAGATCAATCAGGTCTTCACCAAATGAAGTAGCCATAGCTTAATTAAGTTCCGCATCCGTCCGTTGCTTACTAAGTCAAAAAGCGGTGCACTAAGCTGAGGGATATCATGCTAACTATCAATCCAAATCAATTTTTCTTGCTTTTAGGGCCTGACACATGACCGATGATGCATAACTCAGACAGACCGTTCCACATTATCGAGTGCCGCTAACGTTTACTCCGTTTGCCGTAACACTGTTTTCGATGAAGCCACTATTCTGTTAGCTATCAACCACGACTAACTAAGGGGATGAGTCTTTGTTGAACAGAACAGCTCAAGAAGACTCCACTCGGTCCAAATATATATATATAAGCGATGCGTTTTCCTACAAGTTACGCATTGACTGTGGATAGATTGGCACATTGTGTATCAATCCAAATCCTAATAATCGATAAGGCCGGCGTTGCAAAACAGTAGTAAGTAATTCACTCGGCTAGAGCACTACTCAGTGTCCTACACGCTGATGAGTTGAGTGTGCACATCATACGTCATTTGGTTTGCGCAGGCAATGATGACCAAACAAAAATCATCAATCCACTTTCGTTTAAATAGCTAACCACACCCAAGAGACGCATCACTGATGTATCTTGTTAGCACCGTGACTGACTCCAATGCTGCGTCTACAAAACGGTTGCATGTCCAGTTCTCAGCTTACTCATTCACTTGACTGATTGCGTTCACATTCTTTGTGCAAAAAAGGTGAACCAGATGAAATTCATGACAGTGCACGTCCTTTGTTCACAAAAGTTAGGCACAGATTAGTTTTAGGTGGTTGCCAGATTTGTAGAATTCACTCATACACATCACTGTCGTCTGAACGGTCGCCCCGCTGTTCTGGCGCAACTATTCCGGTGAGTTCACATCAAAGCGGAGAATCACCGAACTGGGGCTTCGCTCATGTTGGAGCTCATCAGCTCGCCGGCCAAGCGTTTGCCTATTCAGACGTGATAATTCAGATGCTTCCAACGTTTGCTGGTGTCGTAGACGTTACGCACTCGCTTCGCATGTCAGATGCCAGGAGTTCAAAGCGCATTACGGCTAAGGATGTGCACTGTTGATGAGCTCTAATAAGAGCAAAACTCGAACCCGATGCTGCCCGTCTTTGATGTGGACTCAACTGAATAACTTTGCCAGGACAGGAGGACAACTGTTCAAAAGAGGGTGACGTGAACGTAAAAACTCACGCTGTTTCTGAAGTCCACCTCACACATTTTTGGGTTTGGACGTCTGGTAAGAAAGTATCTGGTGACGTCTCGCAAAAAGCCAACGTGTCTAAAAGTCTGTCGCAATAGGGGGAATCATTATTGATGACCATAAGATAGGAGAATTTAAATCTATCTAAATGGAGAAACTCTTTTATGATAAAAAGCCAGCAAAACTTCTAGCATGGGCGAATTTTAGTTTCCTTAAAATAATACAGTACTCAAAAGGTTGCTGAAAGCCCTTTGATAGCCCACGACGGGTTTTCCTCTCCTCGGGCTAATCAGATAGCCATGTTCCCCGAGTTTCCATCAATTCTAGGTTCCAAATTGTACGCGGCTGGCGAAATACACTGATTCACAACTTATATTACTGAAGGGCTGTAAGTAATACAAAAACCAGGTAGCGGACTGCCGACAACAAAACTTCATCTGAATAGCTGTTTTAAGGTTTGTGCGAAATCGGCACACACAGTAGTGATATCTCTCTGTGTGCCGCAGGAGTACTATCCTTTTGGAACAAGAAGTTCAAACAAATGGCTTGAACCAGAAAATACATCGATTTCTGTTTTTGGTGCACATTGTAAGCACCTACCAAATGATTTGCTCTCCATTATTGTCCCAGATTTTACAAATCCGAAGCTTCTCCTCCTAAAAAAAGGCTTTAACAACCTGAGTTTACCAATTCTAAAATATTTTTGGATTGAACTACCAGTTACCGGGAAAAAGTGTCTCTCTGCCCGCAGCCGACAACTATTTTAAGAGCCTTTACAAGGCGCAGGCTTTTGGCCCGGCAAGTACGGCATATCTTTATTGAATCTAAGCACACAAAGATACGCCCTGGGTGAATCATTTGATTAAACTGTGCCATTATGTTGTGTCAGCAAGCAAAGTCCAGCTTAACGAGCATTCTGGCCTCTATCACGTTAATGTAATTGTCGCCTACAGTTGAAAAGAACTGCTTTGTGTTCTTGGTGAACCTTACACTCCGTGTGGGGGTACAACGATCAAAGTTTTAAGCACTGTTAGCAAACAGTATTGTTTGTTTGTATGTGATTTCGGATGAAAGCTAGTGCTCTGTTTTATCTTCTCTAAAGATGATGTCGATCTTTCACCTTCATTTGGGCCCAATAATCGATATCTTGGAGCACACTTGAAAAATAGGATCGTAATTTATTCCTCGGGTTTTCTGGGGTGGAGCAGCATAGATTAAATGGGCAAAAGAATAAAAATGTATCTCAGATATACAGCAAAAGAATAAACATTAGGAGCAACAGGCAGGCAGAGGCGAACGCAATCCAACGGGAGCAGTAATCAAAGAAACCATTTTTTCTCGTGATTAATAACAATCGAGACGCAAATGGTTACGCAGTGTGGATAATTACAAAACCAAAAGCCAGAGGCAAAAACGTAGATAAAAACGAGCGGAGACCTCAAGTGTGACTTCATCAGCAGTCGGAGAATTATGCAAAAAATACGCAACATTGATAAACAGAAGGTAGACACGCAGTCCAATAATGAAGGTAAAAACGGTCAACGGATTAACGGGTGTGTATGAAAAACTTCGCGATGATAAACAGAAACGAGGAACACAAATGAAACAGCACCTCATTTGAGAGCACAATCACAAAAAAATGCACCAAACGCCTTCTATTAAAACACTGAATCCGATTGCAGAGTAACCCAGGTAACTGATGCATCTCTGAGAGTTGCTAGCGGATAGACAGATCGCCTGAATAACGGGCCACAATTAAGATGCCATATCTATTAGTCGCAGATAGGCTAGTATTTAGTCAATCTTGGATTATCTGATGAACCAGAAACACGCAGCTGCAGCACACTATCGACAGACTGTCTGAATAAGATAAAAAGTATATTTCACTGATTAATTTGATGGGCCAATAATAGCCCAATGATGTTTAGTTTTGGTAATGGAATGTCTACGAACTGTTGCATGCCGTTTCCATTAGACATCCTTGAACCGGACCTTTCCTTGTCTAAAATGGCCACGTTGAATCTGACTTTTGTTGCCTGTACCAGATAACACACAATAATTACTACAGGATAGCTGGATACAACTGGATCACATCTCCATCGAAAGCAACGGAACTTCAGGTGACATCCAAAGTGATCTGAGTTTTCATATGTTCTTTGATGGGCCTCAGTTTAAGGCGAGAGAAGACAGCTTCTTAATTTATCTACTCAGATCGTAGGATCGTCGACACTTCAAAACGCCTACCCGAGCTCAGTTAGCATCGCACTTTTTGCTGGTACTAAAACAAACTCCGAAAACCTTCAAAAATAAAATAAAAATGCCTCACCAATCTTCGCTTCAATACGAGAACGGCAGAAATAAAAAGTTGTCCCACAGCTGGTACTAGAAATATTATGGAAAAACACAATGATCAGAGGAAGCTCTCCGCTTCACAAAAATTATTGGCAAATTCGAAGTTTATGCAGGGCTATAAACACCCCGCACATTAACCGGGTTTGTCCTGAAGGTCCCGCTTTCTAAACGAGGAACATATGAAGTCCCCACATCCCTTCAGAGCTCGTTCAAATGCCAGCTCGACCAACGTGGTGAGCCTATGTGTAATATTTAGAAAGGTCAGCAAACGAAACAGTCACAGGGCTCAGACGGAACACCGGTGCTTGTTTTAACCAACTTTGTAGAGGTGCAATCCTCCGGAACGATAGAAATGAATCCGACTCAGCAAGCCAAGATCCTTGTGTCAGTACGTGAATTACTGTCGAGAGCTTCTCAACCGAACCTCGAAGCGGATCATTTCATCAACTCCTGACAATGCACCGTCCCAGGTCTTGAATGTCGCATCAGCTCGCAAGTAAACAATGGTGGAACAATCACATTGCTTTCAATCGCATCCAATGTTATAAAATGTATAGTAGATGCACCTCTAGATAAATCGCCTGCTGATATTGTTGACCAAACAGCTCACCATGTTTCACTCAAGGACTTCCAACTTACTGAACGTTGCGGACGGTCGAACGACTGCAGCAAACTTGGAAATCTCCGGTTAAGCCATCCGTCACGGCATTTTGAGGTTTCTGGACGTGGTCAATCTTGATAGGCTTGTATACAGACTAGCAGCCCCAACGAAGAACTGGTCAAGCCTAAACTGATACGCTAACACTAACTGAGTATTCTTGTCGCAATGTCAGTCTACGCTATGAAGACGATAAGCACTATACGGGTGTTTTAGAGTTGTTTGGAACCAACAATAGCACGCATTTTACCAAACCCTGAAAAGACTCAAAACCGAAACCTACCGGCTGGTGGATGAAAGCCATACCGCTTGAACGGGAGTCGTTCATTATCAGCATGATTAACCAGCACTGCTATTCAAACCGTATGAGCCACAGAACCTTTACGGTATGCGTTGAAGAAGCGCTGTCAAATAAGCATATATTGCGCCGTGGTGTAACAAGGGGCTTGGTCCTGAATACAAAACTGTTTGACTCATATATATAAATGACTTCCGCGCACTAGTCCACCCATCATACAACTGACATATCACCTGTGCATCCTGTCTGGGAAGATGGTGGTACTACGATACTGCAAAACGACAAATGCCAATCACCGACACTAAAAGGATTATTATTAGTGTCAAAGAAACAAGGTGTGGTGCCTATGGAACACCATACTACTTTCCATTTTTGCCTCGGATTCATAGCTATCAGGTGCAATAACCTAGAGGACCAGACAGAAACATACTTGTCTAGCGGGCTCAACCCCTTCCATGACAAAAGGGACTTCATGCAGATAGGATTCATTTGAAGTAATCTGAGAGGGGATATCCGCCCAACTCAAAGTGACAGATATTTGGGAGAAATGGTTCGGAACCCGGTGCAAAACGGATAGAAATCCATAACCTTCTTATATACAACACTAATTCTAGCTCGCAAGTTCCTTAATGAAGTTCCCCACTGGCCTTCTAAGGCCTTCAGATGAGAGAAGAGTAATGCTTCTCCGGCCCTGTGAATTTTAACTACTGATCTCCCAGATGTCGAAACAGGGACACACGGCGCAAAACAACGAACGTTTGCCTTGGACCAACGTGTCCTGGAGAACTACTGGAGCAGGTATGTTGGCAGGGTTTGTAAACTAGTCGGTACGTTAAGTATGTGGTAATTGTCGCCCAGCCTCCAAGAGGTTCGTGTATTTTTTGTTAGACAGTAAGGTCTATTTTCCGAACGTCGAATCCACGTGGGTGCTAATAAATCGATTTGAGGGTACAAAGCCAGGCAGACAATGGGCGTACATTGACCGACTTCAGGCAGTAAGGCACTAAATGTTTTATTTCGGAGAAATTTTGAGGTCTTTTTGGATTCTCAAACGGTCTTACTTTTCGTGTAAGTTGAGACGTTTTGTTTTAAACACTGGCACGGTTAGAAGGGAAAAGAAGAGGTGACCTCTATCCCTGTGCTAAACAATTTTGCCGGTATAATCGACAAAGCGAAAGTCAGTTGAATACTCCTCGGGTAGACGAATCTCTGTCCAAAGACGTTGCGACATTGTCGTTCAGTGATAAGTCGAATGCCTTATCATCAACTTAGTAAAAGAAGAACGATATCCAACAAGGGCGAAACCGGTCTTGGGCTGTCGAAGAACTTTCAGCAACCTTATGAGTAGTGCATTGCGAATATACATATATCGTGATATCTTGAATATCGTAGCAACTGAAACATGAGGCGGCCTGGTGCAGCACATTCAATTGCATGGAAACATCACAAACGAGGGATTCACCTGGGTTCCAGGTGAGTCTCTCGCAAAAACCAAATTTGTTGGCAAATGAGTGTATTTTGCTATCCGCAGGTATTCATCGGAAACGCCCATGAGACGCGTCTGGGAAACCTTGATAGTCAGAAGGTCTTTTATCAAACGTTTCGACGACAATTTCAACGCGGGCCAAAACGTTGGTTGAATATTAGTGGATAATGTCGGGACCATATGATTCGTCGTTCAACAGAGGGATCACTGGCAGTTCTTTTAAAGAAATAGTTGGCGCTGCTTAAGTCAAAACTCGACTGAGTCTTGTTAGAGATATGCCGTTTTTTACGTGTGTCATTAAGTATGCCAAAGTGACTTGATGCCCACAACTGATGTTCGGACGCCGATGACACGGTCGGTCCTTTGGTGGTGACGTAATCTTCCGATGTTGGTGAGTGGGCTCAGCTCGTTATATTTTATCAACCTGTCCTCTGTTATATGAGAGCAATAGATTTTGCGGTTTGCGCTGCCAATTGGATCGGTCAGACGAACGCCGACTAGCATGCTGGGGTCAAAGTTTTGGTCGGAAACTGAGCCTGTTTCCTTAGTGGTTTCCTGAGCGATAACATAGACGCCTGTCGTTGATATCTATTGGTTCCGCTCATCATTAGAGAACGGAAAAGATCATCGTCCCGGGGTTTTGGGGTCGTGCTGCTCGTGCCAGAAGCAGAAGCTACAACTGGTATTTTGAATTGGCATCGCAGGCTGAGTTAGTCGTCTGCGAGGCGAAGGAGCTCAAGGAAGTGATTTAAGCCCAGCCGATTGTCAGAGCGAGCAAAACCCACAGAACTACAGTGCACTCCATGAATTGATAATGACTGTTGTGCATCCGGTTAGTTTGGTCATAAATGTAGAGATCAAAGTTGCTTTGCTATCATCACTGACAGCCTATGTACTAGCAAGGTATGCGAGTGTTGTGGAATCGATGATGCTGAATATCTTGTCGGATGTGTTCGCACCACCAGCAACAATACTTTTACGCAGTTCTTCAGGCGGACTTTGACTACCCAACTCACGAAAAACAAGCATCATCAATATTTTGGCCTTGGAGACGTTCTGCATTTTTCGCTGTGATTGCAAAGCTTCATGAACAAATAGCTTGTGTCGCTTCAAAGTTCGTGAAACTGACTCTGGCAGTTTGTGATAACCAGTTTCTCCTATCTGTTTCTTACCGAGAGAGTGAGTGTCAATTCGTTTATGGTCGACAAACCATCCTCATCCAGCAATTCAGAGACAGTTGTTTGACTACCGGGACATCTACAAATTACTTCAACTTACTTACCAAGAGTCGTTGTTTGTAATCAGTCGCTAGGACCATAGCCCTAAGTAATAGCTGTGGAGTAAACGAATACTATTCTATGTTTGCAGCGTGAGTCGCTAGTGAGTAACAAGTGGATCAAAAGTGTTGTGGAGTGATCGTACGACGGAGTGCTGTTTTGATTGCTTTTAGTTTCTTTCTTTTTTTCTCGGCTTATTTGTACAGCCAAGCATTAGCGAGCAGCCTCCGAGCCTCTGATCCTTCCGCACTGATTCAGAAATCCAGTTTCCTAAGACGGTACAAACCAATGCATACTTGGTAGTTTCATTGACTGCCAATAGACTATCCAAGGCCATTTTGGTGCAAAGTAAATGAAAATTAAACCCGTTTGGGTTGGAATTGTTGTTTTGTATATGTAAATGCCACATCTACTATACCAGTGGCATTCTCGGCACTGGTTGCGAAGGAACCCAAGAACCGAAAATACCAAGATCACGGATGGTATCGCCGGAGCTGGTCGTTTTTAGCACATCGTGCTTCATACTTTAAAAGATAAGCTGTCAAGGGCAAAACAGCTGAGGATATTTCGAGAACCCATGAGAACTCGGTGCAAACTCTGACAGGCAATGCTGTACTTGCAAGTAATATTAGATAAACACTAATCTGTTTAGCTGACAGGCAGCTGTTTTCAACCGTTTTATGGCCGCTTCTATTGGAATCCTGCTTTCAAGAGGCTACAACCGGGAAGACCTCTCGGAGAAATTACAAATTGGTCACACATACTCCATAAGTACAACCCCAGTATCTGGCAGTGTGATAGACTAAATAGCTCACATGCGGGGCAGGGACCACACGACAGAAACAAACGCGTTATCGCGCTTGCCACAGAACGTCCGCCCGCGAAGTCCCACTTGAAGGATGCTGTGGATCGTGACATCCCGTCAAACTTTTCACCTTCCTAACGAAAAACACTGCGGACATGACGCCCCAAGTTTTCGTGGGTAAACAGCGCCACTGCCAAAAGGTCTCCACAAGAACAGCAGCTACCGGCTGATCCAATTGATTTACGAAGAATGTAGTGTATCGGGCAGTTGTCCACAAAAGCCGCCCGATGGGTCAATGCTGCTGGTCACTGGCGAAATACGAGCGTTGCACATGGAGGGCCAATGACATTTAACTGATGGCATGAGACCCGCAGGTGAGTTAGCACCAGGAGCCGTAATTGTTCGTACCAGTCCCTGAACCAGCCCTGAGGAAAACGCTTAACCAGCAGGTGACATTAGGACGCTTTTTTGGGAATAACAGTTCAAGTAAGTAACCTATATGATTGGATCTCTAGGAGACGTACTGAAGCAATGCGACGGATTCAGAACACTGATGAGCGTTTGTAAGCTATAGTACGGTGAAGACTCTCCCGTTATGAACCTGAATTTTATAGGATATAGGAAGGGGCACTAAAGATGTCAAAAATGACCTCTTAAACATGGGCACATACCTGGTCCTGGAGGCGACTCCCAGAATGGTTTTGAGATGTTCCCGTCCTAGAATGACCGCACGTTTATTCATTAGACAGGGTGTGAGAACTTAACTGTAGCAAAACGGTTATAGAGAACATGAGAATCAACAGTTGAAAGGCGAGTGTTTCCTGAGAAATATAAAAATTTTCACTGGAAAACACTTAACACAAAATGAAATAAGACAAACACTTGTGGATTGAGTTTAACGGCGGTGACCAGCAGGGCCTCCAGGTATCAAAAATAGAACTTGGAACATAGTTTTTTCTAAGCCCGGTCATCACAAAACTCTAAGGATGAAAAGAACACATAGGCCAAAATCATATTTACGAGAATCTCAAATCTGCCTGTAGAAATGCGCAAAAAAATTAAAAATTTTGTTAGGGCATGTGCAATTTCAGGCCAGGCTAAGCGGAGGGACGCAGACATTGAAGGCAGACGGAATGCCAGTTGTCGGCGATGTTGCAGAAATAGGCGCTATATTTCAGTTTGGTTTTCTGCAAAGATAATCCAGGGCTACACCGTCTCACTTGAGATACCGCACAGGGTGAGTGTGCTAAAGCCCAACACCCAAGGAGAATTGGAGTGAACTGCCTTACCTTTCCTCCGGAAACAAAAGTCACACCGGCGATTTTTGAGGGTCTCAGATGAGCTCACTGCTCTGGGGGAAGAGCTTTGTTCGGCGCTCGAAGGGTCCGCCAACCAGTTAAATCCTTGAGAGCTGTGACCTCAACATGAGAAAACGTCATTATCCAGTTGGCCTGAAATTGTGCTACGTAAGAGGATCAAAAGGATTTTCCCTGGTACAGTGGGTCTTTACTTATGAATAACAAACCGCACAGTTTTGGTTCAAGAGCTCGTGCAAATAAAATTCTGATCGTCCTTATTACAG
Source organism: Opisthorchis felineus (assembly GCA_004794785.1). Taxonomy (NCBI): domain Eukaryota; kingdom Metazoa; phylum Platyhelminthes; class Trematoda; order Opisthorchiida; family Opisthorchiidae; genus Opisthorchis; species Opisthorchis felineus. Next base: position 147,100 of record SJOL01003030.1, on the reverse strand, counting down.
CTAGCACAAGAGCGCACAGCAGATTTAGTGAACAAATGAAAATGCATCCATGTATTTTTCCTTGCTTTGCATAAAGTGCTTGCATCTGTCGGATACCGTTGTCTGCTAAGCGGTCTGAAGATCTCTAAGGCTACAACAAGCGCATGTGTTTTACGGAGTCTGCTGGTAGACAGACAAATGTCAAGACCCAAAAATGTATGTCCCAGCCCACCACAATCACCATTAAACTTCCGAGGTATTCAGCACTTGGTCCTCACTAGCTGCCGTGTACGTCAACGATCCGATTGATAAATTCAATAACCCCGTTTTCACGGAAAGTGTTTACAAGATGGTTCAACCATTCAAACAGCGCTTCTCGCCAGTAAAGGCTGTCGTAATGTCCCGACCGAAAATCTCCAGATAGACACATCTTGCTATGTTTGGAAGGAGCGCTGAAACTGTATTTGGCGGTGATAAAAAACGAAATTCGAAAAAAGCAGGGTGTTAGTGATTAGACAAACGCACAGTATACGCTACCCAGAAAGCTGCGGAGAGCACTTATTAGTAGAAATCACGGGGTGTAAATGTGTCTGCGCTCCAATTTCTGTTGGATTTCCCTGAGACGTCACGTTCATGCGTAGACTAAGTAGCTGGGGAAAGGCGCCTCACAACAGGAGTCAGCAGGGCTACTGCCTATATGGCGTTTGGTGTGGGGTCCATAAGATGGAGCGATGGAGGGCTCACATAGACCCTATTGGGTTAGACAAGGCATTTGTTCGTTGGTCCTTGGTCTAGATTTGACAGCTAGTGTGTAGACAGAAGAAGCAAAATTTCCTAAGACATTCCAGAGAACTAGAGAAATATGAACATGGAAATGAACTATAACGTACCAGTGACGAACCAATTTTGGGTTGTGGCTGCTATGATAACCTTGCTTGTGAAGGTGTTAGAGAACTGCTGGTCACCCTGTTTTGCTGATCGTTCGTAAGGTTTTATCCCGTGCGAGAGAGGCGAAAAAGAGGAGGTTTCCAAAACCTCCCGTAACTCTAAGTGTCTCACTGCTTGGCTCGACTGAAAGGTGCTGTTTGATGTAGGATTACCCTTTGGATCGATGTAGTTAGTGCTAGGAAACTTTGAGTCGCACGTAGGTTTGACACCATCGAATCCCAAAAGAATGACATGCGTTCAAAAGTCTGCGTACTATTTACACAAGTGGGTAAAATTATGCAAAAGCCACACTCGTACGCGCTTGTGACGCCAAAGAGTGCACGAGTATGCCGTTGACCGTCACAGTGCTGTGTCAAGTTCCGCACACCGGACAATAACGAAAGAAATATTGGCTCAGGAGTGTGGGTTTCATTCTTCCCTTTCAAGGTCAGGCTGGTGATTCTGATTGGCGGCGCGATCACAAGGAAATCCCGACAAAATTACTCAGGGCAGGCTTATGAGACAAAGCACGATCATGCATGAGTAAGCAGGTTAGCTGTGCACACGCACATACACACATGCTAAATACTAATGTAGGACAGGACGGTCTTCGTTGTAAAGTGAATGGTGGGTAGGGATGAGAAAAGCATGTGGAGAACAAAAGTGCATGGCTGGAGCAGGCAAATGAATAAGGGAATTTTCATGATGTCAAGTTAGATTCAACAGTGGTTTATCTCCCGGGCTCATATTTTGTCCCCCTTCTCTTGTGCCAGTAATAGTACTTCATTAGCTTCTGTATGCCAAGCTCCGCACTTAGCAGACCGCCCGGCCATTTTGGTGACACATGATCACATAGCGCGATGTTGCGTTTTTGTTCACTAGTACCACACTAACTTCATGCAACTTTGTATCCAGCAGGCAAGCAGGCCGGTAAAATCTTCCAGCAGCGAAGACACAATACAACCAAAACGTTTCGGACTGAACGTCAGAGGAACCCGTGTCATTATCTTATTGATGTCAGTATGCGGCGAGGAGAAAAAAATTAAAATCTATACTGGCCTTAGGAAGAAGATTGGGCAGGATTAGACAGGGCAAAGACGTGGCAGGACCAAGTGGATTGGATGGTGGCGAAACACGGGGTCGAAATCATGGTATAGAATCGAAGAACACTGAGAGTGCCCGGGGGCATCCTGGACCTTCACTACTTTGGGTTAAACGGATACGCCCATTTGAGGCTAATTAAAAGGAATACATGTGGTTATTACGCATTCAAACATGCTACAAACGAGGCTCGATTGAGTTGATTGCCCCTGGCATCTTTCTCGGGATAAGGTTTTGAAACCTGCAAATCTCCAGTACATAAATAATCTGAAAAACCCCTTAAGCAAGAAGAAAATGTCCTCATTGTTGTTGACAGTGGTTATTCGATTTATTCCAACGCATGTACGTCAGTAAGTTTAGCAAACCGTCCAATGTTCTCGATGAAAACCTCTCATTGCCCACCTCTAATGGTGGTTTCTGTTGGCCTTTCCACCGGGCCAGTTGTGATTTTTGTGGACGTGTGTTTCACATAATCCTAACCACTTCGACGGAGCATGGCGACTTTGCACACCAGAAGCAGCTAGTTTCAGCCGTTATGAGCCTCTGGTGCCTTTCGCGCACAAAGGGTACAACAATGCTGGCGACCGACATTCCTCGGACAATATGACCTATAAAGTGCTTAAATATTGCTTTATAACGAACAAAACGGAAAAGGAGATTGCTAACAAATTTTTATGGAACAGGTTCAGCGGTCTGCTTGAGGACTAAAGCATAACAGTCTCCAAAAAAGAAAACTCATGATTACAATACTCTCCGACAAAATAGTCCCACAATTAACTAGTCTAGTCCAAATCAGTAAAAGTACAAAATAGACACATCCATTAGGATCTTATGTCTACCACTGCTAAGAGCGGCACCAAAACGTTGTGCCTGGGTGTAAGCTTTGCTTTGTTCCGTGCAGTTGTATGGGAAGCGCATCCCGCCATCATAATTGTTTTTCGCTTTCAATGGTTGGTACGCAGTTACGGTGGTACTTACGCCTTAGCACACCGACCTTCCTCATTCAGGGTTACGGTCATAGCCACGGCATCAACTTCTGTTCCTACAATCTCTTCCTTGGTCTACTGGTAATATAGCCGCAGCCGGGTCGAAAGGTCTTCCATTTACCAACAAGCGTGTGGTTCCGTGAATTTTGTGACCAGGATCGTATCCAGTGGTTTAGTAGTCTTTCAAATGTGAAACATCAGTGATGGTTTCCTAAGCGCCGTGGACCATACATATGAAGATCTCCTCTTGGAATATCTTGCAATATCAAACTCGTCTGTCGCACTCCAGGCTGCGGGCAAGTGCTCCAAAGTGTGAGACTTAGCTGTCGCCCCAGTAAAATTGTGCCCAACACGGAAGGCTAGACAATGACTCCCTGAAGATTGATATTACGCAGTCCAAGTGGAGGGAAATCATTTCCCTGCTTCATACCAACATAAAATTCGCTTGTAACATCGAATACATCATTGAATATAACATTGAAAATACTAGGAATAGATATATTCACGACGCTTTATTGCTATACCGCCGTCGTTCTCCCATGTTGCAATTGTCCGCGTCCAGCCTGGGGGTTTGAAAAATATAATTTGCAAACAATCAGGACAGCTTGTAAAGGCCCACTTCAGCAGCGGCAGTCGTCGCGGTTGCTGTTGCAGATTTTGCGCCAATAGCATCTCCTCTGTTCTGGTTCTTTATTAACAGATAAGTCAAGCTCTCCGCAATAGTAAAGTTCCTGGAAGCTATCATTATCATGATTAGTTCATCAAAACCTATAACCTCGACGGATTCCGATTCACTGACCATCTTCGTAAAAGGCCTCGTCTGCGTGTGATCCACTACTGATCGTAGGACAGGATGTGTGTTCGTGTGTTCGGACACTTGTCTTAATACAACTCACGGAGCCTTACGCTGCGTTTCCACTTTATTCGGCCTCCAAATTTGGTGCAATTTGTGGTGATAGATTTGCGTCTTTTGTTCACATACATGGTTTTTGTAGGCCCTGTCATAATTACGTTCGCAAAAAGCACCATAAAGTTTTATTCATCGCCACTTGAGTTTTTTGCGCATAATTAACCTTCACTTTCCATGGCATTCACTTTCTCTATTGAGTAGAAGAGTACTCAAAATATCAGGGAGAAACCGCGAATATTTGGCAGAAACCAGAAACCTGTAGGCTATGACACTATGGGGACGAGATGGACGTCATTTGTCTGAACGACTTGACCTACGGGATTTGGTGTTGACCACTACAATGGGTGAAAGGCAGCTAATCCTACGAACTCTGAGCCAGTGAGTGAACTGTTGCCAGACCCTGAGCACACTTCTAAGGGCATGCCACAAAGTACGGGGCCAGGAGTAATACCGTTCCTTTCCGTGGCGAGCGCATAACCTGTCTCCCTGTCATTAGAGTGCAAATTGGTTGCCAGTGGCGTCATCACCTAGAGGGCGTTCAAACTTCTCATGACCTCATTTTGCATACGAGCAACCTCGAGTGTGCCCATGTATCGTTCGTGGATAACCACCGACATTTTAATGTTAAAAAGCCACGTTTTAACCATCAAATCCTCAACCCCTTGACGTGACTTCCGCGGCCCCGCTACTGTTACTGAGATTCGTCATTCAGCGGCACCTGGGCACGTCCCCTCAGTAGAATAAGACTACCAATAATAATAATGTTTATTCTCAGCCGGTGGGTAGCGTACTGTTAGGCTTGCTTGTATTGGTACAGCCAAAATACTGGCACGACTGAAGCTACTTGCGGGTGCTCAGCAATGCATGGAAGCCGGATGGTCATACAAAATACGGGCATTATCCAACACAAACGAGGCCATGTCAAAATTGGCACGACCTTTACGACTTTGTCGTTAAGGACAGTGAAATACAGGTAATCGAATTTCCCAGCTTGTAGAGAACACACCCAAATTAGGCAAGACAGGATCGTTATAATTCAACGTTGGAGGGCAACTCCAAAGCGTAGTAGGGTAAAACTAGAGGGTTCTGTCTGTTGTGTGATAAAAAATGGTAAATTGCGTAAACCTGGGAACTAGGACAAGGCCACTGGAGAGGTGCGAGTATCAGTGTGATCGGGTGTGCCATTTTGAACTAAAACTGAGAACCGTTGCTGAGACTGGATGGCCTTGAACAGTTGAGTTAATGGCCAGGTTTACGATAAGCGCAGGTGTGGGTGCTCAGTTGGAGGAATAAATGGTAGCTTGCGCCCCAGGCTCATTGTGCACACTAAAAATGAATAGACTCGCTGGTATTGCTGTTGGAGGGGGGCAGGTGTAAAGGTTCTTTGGCGGCGGAGTTAGTTCTAACAAAGAGGACCGAACGTAGGCTGTAGAGAAAATCATTGTATTTGTGAGCAGGACAAATCGAAAGTGCAATGGAGTGCCGAGATGGTTAAATCCGAGGGAATAGTCCAGTGGATTAGTAAAAACTCTCCCCAGGTGCAGTTGAGCCCGGATAAGCAATTTGTCCGTAATTGCAACCAAGGATCCGCGGGGGTCAGAGAGGACATTCGGAATTGTGAAGGGAGAAATTGCCATCAGGGTATGACAGAGTATGAAGATTGAAGATTAGGAAGAGTAGGGGATGGGATGAAATTGGTAGAGCCTGGTGCATTTGAGGAGATATCATACGGCAAGGTATTCATAGATAGAAACCAACCTGAAGGCAACCAAGAACTGGTCAGGCATATCAGTATAATGATTATGTGATACAGGACCTATGGAACAAGCCACCAAATGTCTGATTCCGCTTGACAACTATAAGGCTCACCCAGATACCGGTTTTAGAGACCAATATTGGCACTTAAAGAAGTGTCGCGTTTCTCCTCTGTTTCAGTCAACCAACAGGCGTAAGGCCAGGATGAATGAGCGCCTGCGTAGATGTCTAGGAGCTGGAAAGTTAGTTGACGCGACAACAATTAGGGAGGCTTTCCGTCGGCACAGCTGGCAAAGGAAATTACAGAGTGAGTTAGACAGGAGGCGGGTAAAGTCTTTAGCCCTGTTAGCGTCCCATCAGGACTCCGTTTTTCAGAGGAGTTATTAGTGAGATAAGTGACAGCAGACAAATAAAGAGGGATGGAATGGACAAGGACAAGGACAAGGAAATAGACGATGATTAGTTTAACTGAAAGTTGCTAAGTGAGCTGAAGATTAGTAGTGTAAGAGGGCAATAGAAGGTTAGTTTGCGGGTTACCAGCCCCCGAGTTGCTGCTGCCACTTCCGAGCAACAAGTGGCGCATGGCGACAGAGGTCAACAGGCGCTTGCTCGTATCCAAGGGTAGTAAGGTTATTATATTTCATTTGTGTGACCACTCCCGTGAGCATGAGAGAGGGACGTGTTATGTTTGGTTGATGAAACGGACTTAGTGTGGCGCATCACCAACTTAGACAAGCATGGCAACAGCTTTGCGTGCGAGCGTTGCAAACTACCCTCCGGTTACCCAAGGCAGTTTAATTAGGTAATTCGGACACTTTCGGAGTGTCATAGGGCCGTTGAAAGAGTATCTATTGTCAAAACCTTCGCCCATTTTCACTTAAAGTGCTTCATTTAGGACTGGAGCCTACGGTTTGAGGGCTATCAGAAAATTGTTGTGCAATGCTAACGTAACAAATCCTTATCGTCCCTAATCAGCCACCTCCTGCGTCAAAAAACACCATCTGCAGCTACACTAACACAACGGCTACCTAGATTTCTATCGACACTTTTTCTAACTCTCTGTAGGACGCGTCCCGAATCCCTAGAAGCTGCAATAGTATCGAGCTTTGCAAACCTCGGCGCACAAATCTACACTGCATGTCATGTGACTTGCAACGAGGCATGAGGTCGAACATTATAGTTAGGCGTCACCACTGGCTGATTGTTGCTTTCATGTCCAGTTAATTTGTATTTGCTGTTTAATGAGTAGTTTCCATATTGGGTGAATGTTTCTGCCTGTTCGGCTTTACCATAGACATGAAAGGTACGCTGTGATGTATCCAAGAGGTAACGTTCTTGTACACACCTCAAGTCAAGGTGATGGGTTCCTTCAAGTTGTGCTCGTTTTATAGGATGATGTATCTAGGAGGTACAACTCGTGCAAAAACCCCTTATTGGCGTCCGTACGTAATCTTTGTAGTTCTTCCATCCACCCGCAGGTGTTCATTCTCAAACCATTTCCTGTCTGCCCTAGGAACATACGTCTTCGGTGTTACGCGAACCCGTATGCGGGGTTCATGGCTCGGGAGAATTTCGCTAACTTGCAGCCCACAGAGTGGTTTGCTGAGAGCGAACATCTGATCCAGGCCACCATTGGGTTGCAAAAGACAGGCATTTAAATGTCATTAACATAGTCAAGTACGGCAGTCCTATCTAATTCCGGAGAATCATAATGAAACATCGGGAAAGGTGAGCTAGGTGGTTGGCGCTCTATCAGCAAGTTACCACACAACTTTAGCCCTTGAGCTACGTAGGTTGCGGGGTATGTTCAGACTGGGAGGGGGTATTTCATTATAAATGTTTAGAGCTCATACCTCAGCATTTGGTGTGATTTCACAGATTGCGGAACTAGCATTACAAGGCCTCTGGAGTACCAGTTGCTGGGCTCTGGCAGGGTGTATATAGAGACCGCTAGGCTGTCTAGTTTATTGGCCGGAATACCGGCATTGTCTCCGAAAAAATTAAGAGGGGGCTGGTCAGTAGCCACTAGCTACCAGATTTAAGGAAGACCACCACTCGAAACGTCCTGATATATTTTCAACAACTCCTAAACATGACCACGAAATTCGTGAGATCAAAGTCAAGCAACTGTCACAAAAGGTGCATCGGTGTGAAACGGTCTTTTGTGAGCCTAAGGAGTTATACAGGTGTATCTGAACGGTGACGGCAGAAGTTTTCACAAGGCCACTCTAGTGTCGCGGGAACTCTAGGTGGTGTCAAACATCATTCTGACCAAGCACGTGATCACGTGTCTTGCGGCGCCCCCCCCCACTCTGAATGGCTGAAATCTCAATGGGGGTAACATCCAAAAATGGGAGCCTAGCTGAATGGAGGTTTATGATTGACTCTCTTGAACGCAGCAGAGAATACTCTGTGGGTAATATGTAATAAAACTTTACATTGTGAACCAATTTCCAGAGAATATCCTATTGGCAACAGTTTAACATGGTCTGCTTTTGATAAATATCGTCGTCCATCTTGGTCGTAAATATTATCACTTTTTATGTAATGTCGATAATAGGTGGATCATGTGAGTAACACAAAGATAACGGTCATTGCCGCTGTTTTAGCTGTCTTCAGTCCGCATCGATAAATGGTATGGATGATAGACACGAATTGAATACTTGTAACTAGATCTGAAACCTGAAGCGTCTTCCAACATGCAATTTCTGTTCATTAGATACGGGAAACCGTTTCATTTCGTGTTCTGCTTTATCAGTGACCGATCTGACTCTGGCTTATAACAACTGAACTAACAGTGCAGCCTTCGCAACAAACGGATCAACGGCAATATCTGCTGTTATGCTGCAGAAGCTCGCCTATTCTTTGTGCCTACACAGTAAGATGGGTCAACCCTTTACCGCAAAGTTCCGTATGGGAATAAAAGGAGAATTACCATTCATTTGATTACGCCGAAGAATGAAAAGCGATTGTTGACAAATTTAATAAAAAGCGCCCGCTATTTTCATTTATTTATGTGTCACTACCGGTGATGTTATACCTTCCTTACTCGGGGCCAGTGTTCTATATAGTGCCGACCACAACATGAAGGCCTACTAATTGAGCGTAACTTCTGGAGGACCCGCGAAATGTATAATGTTGATAGCACAAGTCTACAGAGTGCCGCTGTCTCATAATCTCCGGCACTTCATTGATCACAGCCCGGCTTGGTCGACTTTTAATTGCGATGAGTGTGTAACCAACTTGCTGTTGACGGATAGCAGGCTTGAAGTGAAGCACAAGATAAGCGTAGTCAGTGCCTCATTATTATGTAGGCTACAGCGCTCATGCATACACTGCGAATAATGTTCGCGGGGATAAGTGCAAAATATCCAAACATATGCTGCGTTAATGAGTGCTAGAGGTGACCCTCTTCTGGCCTGGAAGCACTAAATCGCTCCATCAATGTACATGTATGTACGAAACTGGAAAATTACGCCACACTTTTGTCACCCACGCAAGCTTGTCTTCAGCGCAAGGCCTGAACGCCTTGTTTGCCTTGACACTTGCGTTGTCAGGAAATATGAAGCCATATGTTCGGAAATATATTTTTATTATGACAGACTGCAACGAAATTACAGGTGCGTAGAATCTGGTTTCCAAAGTCCCATATAAAAAATGGAAAAGAACTGGAAATTGCCAGCAAAATTAAAATGACCAGAGCCCCGTTAGCCCAGCCTGCGTGAAAGACGCGTACTGGTTTCCACTGTCGCACCACGTTTGGCGGATGGATTTCATGTTGGGAAAAACCCCTACCCCACCCACAGACCCAAGGACACACGACAGTCAACAACTATGAAAGTAATTTAAGGACATAACTTACCCACCTCTCCGCATTTCCAGCATGGAAGCGCCTGTGACCCCCTGAGAGTATACCGCGCGGCTAACCCGTTCCTGGGCGTACGGCGTCAGGCGGGTCCTAACACTCCGAATGAGATGTTAACTTCACACCTTCCGATTGCAATATGCTTCCGAGCATGATTCGTCGAGGTACTCAGGTTGGACAACCAATGCTCGGCTAGGTAGGACCAGTATTCCTGATTGCGGTAGGACAGACTTCAAACTCACTCACCTCCCTATAGCGCATCATTCACTTGGACCGGGCAAAAAAACTTTGTCCGCTGGAGTCACTTCCATAAGCTCATTAATCCTGGCTCCGAAACTTTGTAACTCATGAAAGAAACAAAAATGACAACGGCATTGTGTATCGCTGCCTTCAGGCTACTTAACTATGACTTATTCTTATCAGCCACGATCGTTCCAGCAATATCCACGGGCGACATCGTTCGGACAAAACGTTCAACGGCTATATCATAACATTCTTATGACTCAGTGCGGATAAAGGGGTAAAAGACACTACGTAGTGTCTTTTGCCGTATACGGCCAACACCATTGCACTCGGTGATTACCACCTGCCACAAGTGGCAACCACCTCTGTAACACTGATATGTTGAGTCTGCTTGAACAACATCTCCGTACCTCGCAAACAAACCGCACAGGCGTACGGAAGTCCACGACGAAACATCCAAACATCCATCACCAAAAACACGTACAGCCATGGGTCCGAATGTGCACAAAGCATCTCGGATACGCTGCTGATCTCAAACAGGATGGTGAAAGTGTCGCAGTTCATGGAGCAGGACCCGAACATCATCACCGGTCACGTCAATTCCATAGTTTTCCGGACATAGTCATAGATTTTCATGGACGACTTAAATCACCTCAATAAACCAAAAATCACGCGTTCCGGTTGGTCATTCATATGGTGATTGCCAGCGTAAAATGCCAGTCAGACCTTCGCAGATAGTGAGAACGTTGCATTTTAAAACTAGTTAACTAACAGTTACGGTGAAACACACGCATGAAGGATCGGCGGTCAAAGTAGGCCCACCTGAACAAAAGTGGATTGGGTGAATATGCTCACAATTATCAATATACCGAAGACTACGCAGAGACCTGGACCGCACTAGGAACAAGCAAGGAATGAGTACTTGTAGCTTCTCACCGGCCTTTATACCATCCTGACATTTGGTCCATATGGCCTTGAGACTGCAAGACACTCTGTCCAATCACGGCGTGCCCTCCTCTGGCCCGCAGCTGGCTCGCCCACGGACACAGACTGATGAGGGGACACGGTAAACTAACGTGCGGTCGCTGAGTGGAAAACAGCTCGACAGGACCTGCATGGAATAAAACTCTTCCTGTATGGGGAGCATTTGGAACCCGGCTCCAGTTTTTGCTGGTGATAGCATTTCGGTCAGTCAGTCAAGGTAGTGAGCAGAGGGTAGTGCAGTATGCACGCTATGAAAGTATCAGGGGACAGTGATTCTCCGAAAGAAAGGGTTCACGACAATTTTTGTGGATGGAAAACGGAAAGAAAGCTCATGAGCCGAAGAGCAGTAAGCAAGGTTGTACGTCGCCAATACTTACATATAAACCAACCAAAACGGCCGACACTGTACACTACAGGTAGTCCTATGAAGGATTTACCACTTCCCCTCAATCAACGTAAATTTCTCCCACATTTTCGGTTCCGGACGGATGCCGTTCACTCGCACAAAGAGCAGCATCCATCCGTCATTTGGATCAGAAACTTGTCCAATCTGCTTTTGAATTTCGGTTGTGTTCGCATACGCTACCACTTGAGTAGGTGGTGAGCAGTGTAAGCGACGGGCTCGGACGCTGTTGGCCGGACTTAATTAACATCAGTCGACAATGTGTGTCGAGGAATACTCCTCCACCAAATCTAGAAACTTTTTGTCGCTAACCGGGTCGCGTCGGACTATTACTCCGTCTGTGAGTACAAACTGCCAGGAGAAAGTGATTAACATTTCGGGTGCCTCTTAATGCTAGTTCTGTGTGCTCTTGTCTCACACGAGGTGCTGCGATACGAACGATGGGCTCTACGCTGTTTTGACCAAATACCGTCCACCCAAACCGAAATTGTGCTTCTGTGGCAGTCAATCTCTGAATGTCAAAGTGACTCAAGCTGTCAATCCACAAATGGTTCTCCCACAAGCACCCATGTCCTATTGAGAGTCGCCGGTTCCACAGACTAAAGAGAATCAAAATGCATACCTGTGGAAGGAAAAACCGTTCAGCTGTAGTACCTAACGGTAATGCTGCCTGAAGGAAGCACGGGGTCTGGGATACTACCAGGTTGCTCAAGCCTTGACGCTGGAAGTCGAGATGCAAAGGTCGGGTTCGAACCACGGACCTTCCGGTCAGGAAATCCGCCCTCTAACCACTGAGTCATCTCGCCCCCCCACCCCCTTGTGGAAGAACTACCTCGTTTTTATGCGGATACCACTGTCGATAGAAGACCATCCGGGATTACACATGGAAGTAGATGAGAAGTTTCGCAATAGATGCATCTCTAAGCCCTTTGCTGCTGGAGCAGACCAGCAAATTGATTCGGCTTCTCGTGGCTAAAAGCGAACAGATTCGTTTAAAGGAGTACTGGAGTTTGGTGATCAGTTTAGGAGATTTCGTCTTGCATCGATTGTCTGCGATATGTCACCGTCACCATGCACAGCAATACACCTGTTCATTGTATCAGCTCAAGCCTCAGCAGACTGTAGCTCCAGAGTGTATCAGGTCTGATAGACTCAAGAGCAGCCTTTACGATGCTTTGAGTGCCTTGTGGCGGCGGACCAAGAGCTCAGATAATGGGGTTGCTGGGGATATGAATGCGCAAGTAGGTGAATTTAGCACTGCTGAGGTTCGATTGGGTGGTCGTCGTGGACCACAGTCGAGATGCACGGACAACAGTGAACGCCTACTGCAGTTGTGTCCTAACCACTGTTTGTGCGAGGTACTAACTTCCGAAACAACTGAAGCCGCTTGACCACATGATACCCGCCGCATACCAGCCAACCTCCAACTCATTAGACCACATCGCCATTAACTATAGGCGGTGTGGGTCAAATGCTGCTTGTCGCCCTTTCTGGAACACCTATGTGGATGTGGATCACGCGCTTGTTCGCTGCTCTTCTTGTGCTCTTTGAGGGTGTGCAAGATGCTAAATTCTCGCCTGGCCTCTAAGAAGCTCTTGGACCCAGATGCGAAGCAAGTCTACCAGAACCGCCTACTGAATTCCATTTTAGCCAAGAAGTCCTCTGTTTTTCACTCTTTCTGGAAGATATTGCTCACAACTCTGATAGATGTTGGGCGCTCTGCTCATGGAATGGTTCAACCAACTAGATCCAAACCCTGGATCTCGATCCACACTCTAAAATTCCTCAAAGCTCGGACACGTATTCCTCCTGGTCGAGATCACAACCCTACTGGACGATCTATCCAGCTTCATTTGAAAGAGAGCATCTGCGTCGATTGGAAAGCTTTTTGGATCCCGAAAACTAAGGAGATGGAAGAGGTAGCTGATACGGGCAACAGGCCCAAATAGGCCCCAAGTGGGTGGAACAATCAAATGGCTTGTCTATCTCCAAGATGGCCGTGTGGATGGTTGGGCTGAACAATTCAACTGGCCACCTGCAGACCTAAACCTTGAGTAATGCAATGATCCCGCGGGCTACACTGCCTGGGACTTCGTTCCACAACGTGCAGCCATGTCAGGAAGGCCAAAGGGGAGCAGTCAGACCAAGAGCTGTGAGAACCCATACTACGGGGCGGTCTGGGCGAAAGTCGTGCTGTCCTCTACGATAAGAGTGTCAAGGCAGTAAGATGTTTCCCCAGACGACCACTATGTCCATATTTATGGATGCAGTGATGCTGCCTTCTCCTGAGAAAGGACGGGTTAAAAAAGGTCGGTCCTAAAACCGCATACTCTGATCGCCCAACGGCTGACCGTGACCGCCGGCCCATTATTCAGTACGGTCGAAATACTTTCAAAACCGAAGGGCCTGGTGCTGCTCAAAAGGCGCCTGTTATGAGCAGCTTCACTAGGAGTGAGACAGCAATGCCTTACTCCCTGCGCCGTTGAACCGGGCCGGCCCCTAGCAGCCCCGTGGGTCAGTCATCGGATTCCGGCAGGTTCCCCCGAGAAAACCCTACTGCCTGCTGCCTCGCGGGTCAAACCTTTCAGCCATAGGCCATGGACAGGGTCCCCAGACGAAACCCTACATTTCACTGCCTTGTGGGTCAAACGTTTGAGTCAAAGGCTCAAGGTGGGGTGTCTCAACCAAACCCCTTCCTCGACCTGGGCACCGGGAAGTGTCATTTGCCCTTGCAGCTCTTCGCTTACCGGCCTTCTCCCACACTCCCTCCCCATCCATCGAACGATGCAGTGCGCTCAACCTATCTGCCAGCCCTCTAGCCACTGCTACCTGTCTAAACCTTCGCCCAGAATAATAAACCAAAATAATCACTTACTAACCTCAAAAGGTCTGATCCACGCTGCAGCCTTTAATGTCCGTACTCTGTGTCAAATTGGGCAACAGGCATCCCTTGCTGAAACCTTGCTTTCCCTACCTGTCGATATATGTAGTGTCTCCGAAACACGCATACAATACCCCACTTCGTTCGTGCACCTCAAGCCGCTTAGGACGTGCTCAGGTGTTCCACATTTCACTCTTCGGGTATCCGGTGATCCGGACTCAATGGCTCGTGGTGTCTATTCAGCCCCGAGGCTGGAAGCGCCTTACTGGACTGGATACCAGTAAACAGTCGTCTTTGCGCTTTGCGGTTGTCTGGCTCAATTAAGACCAATGCAGGTCGATGCGGTAAACGGTGTTTATTCATCGTATCAGCATACGCTCCAACAGGCTGCAGTTCTGAGACTGAGAAGGATGTGTTTTATCAAGATCTGTCGCGACTGTTTCAGTCAGCAAGAAGGACGGATATAGTAATCCTGGTGCGTGATATGAATGCCCAGGTTGGATGAATAAGTCCGGAAGAAGCACAGTTAGGTAGCAGATTTGGAGTAGATGCTGAGCGTACGGATAATGGGGAGCTGCTTTTTCAGTTGTGTGCAGATCATCGTCTGTTCCTAGCCAGTACGAACTTCCAACACAAACGCTCACATCGAGTTACCCTACCACAAGACAGTCATGAACTCATTTAGACCAGGTGGCTATCAGTTACCGATGGAGAGCTTCAGTTGTGGGTTGTCGTTCCTCCTTGGGTACGTTACTTGACTCTGATCATGCCATCGTGCATGCCCGGTTAGCACTTCACTTTACGTCAGCATTACGGGTGCCAAAGGAAAGCAGCTCCGTTCATCAACTCCGAAAAGTTTCAGTAGCTGAAGAGTGTGGGATTGATCTGTCTAGGCAGCTACTGGTAACGCACAGTCATGCGGATGACGAAGATTGCTTGGACGTTGAATGGAGGTGAGCTTTGGGAACTGTTTGTCCATGCCATCTCACTCGACTAAATGAACACTGGATATCATCGAGGTCAGCAGATCTTATTGCTGTCAGAAAGACCATACCAGTGACTAGCGACTGTGATGGCGCGTGGAGATCCCTCAAATAGTGGATAACCAGGAGCTTGAAGTGACAGAACCCTGGTGAATTTCGAAGGCCTAGGTAATGGAGAAGACTTTCACTGAAGGCAACAGCCGTGCCCTGTTTCAACTGATTCGATCAACCGGTCAAAAGACATCAGGTGTCAGCGAAACAATGTACGAAACAGGCGGAACGGCAATTCACTCCTTTAATCATCATCTTGAGCGGTGGGCTGAGCGTTTCAAAGAACAGTTCAGCTAGTCTCCTTCAACACGACCGCTGGAAGAACCCAGCGGGCCTGAATGGGACGTAATCACCAACCCACCATCAGCAACCGACATCCAGCATGAGACAGCGATCCTGAAGCGCGGTAAGGCACCGGGCCCGGATGGTCTTCACTCCGTAGTCTTAAACGAAGATGGTGAGGTCATGGTGAACAGTCTGACAACCTTACTGCAGAAGATTTGGAATGAAAACAGAATACCAGCCGAATGGAGCTCCTCGACCGTCATCCCAGTCTTCAAAAATGACGCGAGAACGTCATGCGAAGACCATTTTGGCATCACCCTGTCTAGGCTTGGGCAACCTGGCAGTATCCCAGCCCTCTGCTTCCTTCAGGTGGCATGGCAGCTAGGCACCGGAAGGGTGCTACAGCTGAACGATTATCTTATTATTATTATTATTATCTCATTTTGGCATCAGTCATGTATCTGTTGCATCTAAAGTGCTCTTCGGCATTATTTTGCGCAGGTTGATCGATTATCGAGAGAGACAGATTCGTGAAAATCAAGCTGAGTTTCGCCCTGGCCAAGTATGCATCGACCATATCTTCACCTTGAAACAAATTCTTGAACAGCACCACTTCAAACTTCCCACGCTGATCGTTTTTCTTGATCTGAAAGCTACTTTTGATTCTGTCGATCGTCAGAAACTTTGGCAGTGTCTGGCAATTAAAGGTGTCCCTTCCAAATTTCTATCCCTTATGAGAGCACTGTGTGCGAACTCCTGTGGGCGCGTACGAGTATACGGGAAGCTGTCGCCTGAGTTCACCGCGTCCAGTGGTGTAAGACAAGGCTATCCTCTTTACCCTTTCCTCTTCAACTTTGTTATTGATATGCTGCTTGAAATTTCTCTGTCTGCCTCTGAAACCTCGGGAGTCGAAATGCTCCCGGGACGTTGGCTCACGGACATTGAGTATGCGGACGATGTTGCTCTTTTTGGTTCAGATCCCTCCCAAATGCAGACGATGTCAAGTAACTTAAATAACTCTGCTGCACGGTTTGGCATGCACTTCACACCTGCGAAGTGTAGAGTGTTGCTACTAGATTGGGTTGGATCAAACCCAAACCTCATGCTTGCAGGCGAGCCAATCGACGTAGTAGATAAATTTGTTCACCTGGTTAGTTGTATAAGCTCCACTGGACTGGCTGGTGATGAGATTACTTCTCGAATCGGGAAGGCTAGGGCAGCATTTGCCAACCTCCTATGGTGATACCTATGGTGCCGAAGTGACGTCGATTTGTCTGTCAAGGGCTACTCGGTGCTACTCGCCTCCCAGGTTGGGGACCGTGTGATCCTCACTGCGCCTGGTTGGGGACGCTGCAAGATATGGCTGCCAACCAACGTCATTGGCGATCTTGTTGTCAGTTTCTATCCAGATTGCCTGAATGAGTGTCTGGAGGTGTAGGCACCTCGGAATGATTGTTGTAAGCTAGCACTAAGTCCATTCCCCGTCCACCTTTATTCTTTCCTTCACAATAAGGCTTTCAAATAAATCATGGTTGTACGGCAGTGAAGCATCGGTGTTGAACACTGATGTCATGCTGTCGATGATGATGATGATGATGAATTGTTCTTAGATGCCTACTCTTCCAGACGCTGATTCAGGCAATCTAGATAGAAACCGACAACAGGAACGCCATGACAGAGGTTAGCAGCCATATCTTGCAGCGTCTCCAACCAGGCGCCGTAAAAACCACGCGGTTTCCATCCTAGAGTGCGAGTCGCTCCGACAGCACACAGGCTTTTTGTGATCTCTTTCATACCCATCTACCAGGTCAAGGGTTGGCCACGTCGCTGCCTCCGCCACTCGGAACTAGACACGGAAAACAGCACTCTTTTCGGCAAACGATGATTCAGCATGCACAATACATGGCCTAACCAACGCAGCTTCTGATGCTGGAAACATTCTTCGATGGAAGTTCCCGTTGCACAACCGAACACTCACCTTCTAATTGTCTTGTTTCGGATTCTTCGACACCAACCCACACGAGCTATAGTTCTGAGATAACGGTTGGCGAAGATCTGAAGGCGTGTGAGTTCCGCTGCTCGAACTAGTCGATTCTCACAGCCATAAAACAAAACAGCCCGTAGTGTAGCCTGATACACGTTCCTTGAGATTCGGGGATATACCGCTTTGATGCCATAGGTGTCTCAAATTAGCAAACGTGACCCGAGCCTTTTAGATTCGTGCGTTGTCGTCGTCTCCCGCACTACAATCGGAATTAATACAACCCCCGAGATGCGTAAAAAGCTCCTCAACTTCAAGTGCCTCTCCCTGGGTTGTAAGTGACGTGTTCAGTGACTACATGTCCAAGAACATGACTATAAACTTTGTGGGTACAGAACGCTTATCAAAGGACGGGATGACTTTGGTCCGTTCGTCCAGAAACCTGCGCCTTCTCTTCGAAGACGAGAACAATGTCGACTAGATATTCCAGATCAACAAAATTTTCGTCAGCAGCTATTTGAATGCCAGGGTTTTCAAGGCCTTCCAGCACTCGTTTCATTATCTAATCGATCACGAAATAGTACGATAGCGAAGCATCAGTGCTGGACATTTATGTCATGCTGTCGATGATGATGATGATGAGAGTGGCTGACGGATACCACTTTGAGTACGGAAGCTTTTGCAGAGCTTTCCATATACTCTCACTTTTGTAATCAACTGCTGTCTCCGATTCAGAGCTTCAGTGTCCGAAAAAGACCCGCCAACAAGGAGCACAACAGCTTTATTGCGGACAAGCTAGAGCACAAGTTACAAGAGGCCTGACGCTACCTAAAGGGCACTTTTAACATTGAACCAGGCTGTTTGATCGGCGTTTGGGGAACACCCATCCTCATCGATCTTGCTTTTATGAAGTGCTTGAACACTTATTATGGTCGGTCGTACTTCTGTGGCGTGCCTGAGCACTCGTCATCGTCGGCCGTTGCTGAGTTGATTGATTGATTTACTGGCCTGGATGCTTGCCGGCTTCCCTACTGGGATTTTGGTGGAGTTTTAGTGTCTCAGTAGGTTTCGGGCATTCTGGGATTATTTTCAGGAATCTTACCTTCGTGATACCCTCTTTTGGCCGTTCAATGTACTAGTGCCGGTGCAGGCCAAGTTTAAAAGGTTCCGCTTTTTTCTGAAGCGTTCGGTACAGCGTCTCGGTTGCATCAATGGGTGCTTCGTGGGCGGTACATGTGAAGTACTGGCTATTGATGCTGGCCTTGTAAGACCGTTTGAGCAACAAGTTTGACTGTTCCTCCACCTTTGGAATCGGCCACTCAGTTGGCCGTAGCTGATTGACAAGCCGTTTCCATATCGATGATCACATCCGGACGCTATAAATCAGCCGACCGATTCTTTTGCGGACGACTCCAACATACAAGTTTCGGTGCCCAGGGTGATACTCTCTCACAAGCACACGTTTTCCATACCGGAACATCGGCTTCCCACCTGTTGGTATTGATGGGCATAATTGGTCGATCGGTAATGTTGAAATATGCAAACGATTGATCCAGTCTATACCCAGGAGGTTATGCTCACAGGCCGCAAGGTAGACAATACTACGATCACGATGTTATGCTATCTCCATCACAATCAAATTCACCAAGCAACTAAAGCTTACCTCCTTATGTATTTCTGGCGGTGTTCATTGTCGGTTTGAATTTCGGTGGTCAAATCTTCTTGTAGATGCGACAGGAAACAGTCGTAATATCGGAAGCCGTATCGAGCTGCAAACGAATTATGCTTCCGTTTGCAATATAATTGCGACGGGCGTCGACCTGGTTATCATAGGTGGCAAGTATTGTTTGTTTCAGAGTGCGAACGATAAAAGCAACCAGATAGACTGGGCGTTGAGACTGGAAGATTATATATATATATATATATATATATATATATATATAAAATGTATATGCCTCGATTGTTCTTTTTGGTTTACACGTGTATAGCTGCTATGTAAGCACTGTTTACCCATGTCCCTTTACAGATAAATTTCCTGTTCTCAATGACTCTGGACTGATGAAACATTTCCTGCTAGCAGTATCGGTCAGCGACTGATTTGCACCGATGGCTGATGTTGGGTTGTTGGCTGCTTTGCGTACCCTCGGCGTTAATCAAGTGACATCCAATTCTAATGAATCCTCTTTTGATGTGCCTGGTGATTCTACTCTTAACGCTTCTACTCCCGAAACGACAGTCCTCTCTCCCGCCCAAAAAGGAGTTCAGCTTGGCCGCGCGGAGCTGCTTCGTGCAACACATCAACTAGTCGATGGTCTGCTTCGGCTTCAGTCTAAAGCATCTAGTCAGGCTCCATCTTATCTTAGCCTTGTGCTACCGTGCCTGTTTAAACTACTTAACGACCCCCATCAAGATGTTCGTATTGCTGCCGATGAGGGAATCAACAAGTTGATCAAGGTAGGTGGGTCCCTTGGTTTGTTCTCTTTGGAATTCTGTTGGTTTCCAGAGGCTATACTCATATTTTGGTTCGTTTTTCAGTAGGGTGTTCCTCGTAAATTTGGCGGTGTGCTATTAACTCCTCTTTTCCTACAA
Organism: Opisthorchis felineus; assembly: GCA_004794785.1. NCBI lineage: Eukaryota > Metazoa > Platyhelminthes > Trematoda > Opisthorchiida > Opisthorchiidae > Opisthorchis > Opisthorchis felineus. Next base: position 127,177 of record SJOL01003030.1, on the reverse strand, counting down.
TCGTCCATTCTATTTTGGCCACTCTCACAAGCCTTACTCTCGCCTTCGTGGGAGGTAGTACCGGAATCCGGTCGAGTAGTTTCGTAGCTTACTCAAGCACGACTGCAGGGACGTGGGCCTTTTTTAGAAAGTCGAATTAGATTCAAACATACCCTCAAGGGAAGCAATAGAGACCACAGTTCAACTAGGCGAATTTCCTTCTGAACGTTTCCTTCGCTACGTTGACCGCATGAGTTAGTGAGCTGAGGTTGACTGGGCGGATCCCCGATCACCACAACAAAAGTTTGCGGTTGTAGTTGATTAGTGGAGTGAGCATCGTGATCAGTTAAGTTATTTTTCGGGGCCCAAATGTATTCCTTCTATTGACGCCTTCGAGAGACTAGTTAAACACAGCTTAGTTCATGGATTAGCAGTTGATGTTCTTCATCTTGGCACCAAGGTGTTGTTACGCTTGGATAAAACCCAATATCCACATTGTTGTAGCACACCGCTCCTGACTGACAATCTTGGTACATGAGCGATTGTAGTATATCGCCCGTACAGCGTTCCTCCCTTTGAAAGGCCGTTATAACCTATTCAGACCGTTATTTCTTTGTATGCAATCGTCAACTTCATCCAAATGTGCTATTCCTTGTGCTTAAACTTCAGATTCAATCAAGCCCTTAAAACGTCCCTTTTTTGACGTCCTTCCCTCAGAGAATCCGTGACTTCAGATTACGCAGACCAAAATATTCACTTACAACTTAAGAGAACGGTTGACACGGCACATCTGGCAAACAGTAAGCTCTTAGCTGGGGATAAGATTGTCGACCCCGAAGTCTGAATGCGGCAAGGCAGGCTTTGCGAAGTTGATTGGATGTCCCAGTGATTGTCTTCTCAGCGAACGGATGGCTCTCGTGAGCCCAACGTTTTCTATTGTTATCCATCTTTTGCATCTGGGAATCCAGTTAGATTAGTCCCCTAAGTAGTTTTTCGTCATTCCCACTTAGGCCAAGCTAGCAAATCCCCCGAACCACTTATAAATCATTCACGGCCTGTAGTTGCACGATTAATTCATTGTCGGTACACCGACCATCACGGGTTTACCCTTCCTTATTTATTTTGAGTTTTCAACAGAAGAACCCACCCCGCCGTGGCACCCCTTCAGCGTATAGCTGCCATGTAACCCGAAGTAAAGACGACAGCTGATTTGCTGCCAGATTGCTCATACCCAGATAGGAGCAGTCGAAAATTGCAGCTGTGGTTCGTTTGAAGCAGACGAACGGAATCGCTGCCTGGTTCTGTCATTCCTGATTATCTGAGATGAGTATTTCACTGTATCCTTGCCGAGAGGGCTGAACATGGAAGTCACGGGTACTTGGTTCCGAAGGGGGAAGACGTATACTGATATACTTCGCTTACACAAAAGCCCAACTGCACCACGGAGTAGGTCGAAGAACAATACAGAACAGATGAATAGTTATCAAGCTGCTCACTCATTGGCTGGATTTCATTACAGTGTCCGTGATGCAATAGTGGGGTAGTTGGTAAGACTCTCGAGCCAACATCTGAGAACACCAAGATGCACTTTGTATGTTTTTTGAAGGTAGGGGAAACTAGCAATAGCGCATCTCACACCTTCTGTACCAGTTGCATTGGTGTGTAAAACCACTTTCTGGAGTGCGCAATGGAGTATTCACTTTTTCTGGTGCGACTTCGCCGGAATTTCCTCACTCTTACATATTTATAACTGAGACGTGAGGGCCGTCCGGCATGGTTCTTGTCGGCTCTGCCATGTGGATCGCTATGAACGACAAGAATAGAATAAGTAATACTTTTTCAGTTATTGAACCCGCTGGTGTGGTAGCATGGTTTAATCACAGTGCCTAGTTTATCAGTCGCTAACAGTCAACTAATGAATCTGGGTCGACAGCTTAAGACGTTGACATGGTGCTATTTACTCTGGAAAGTGGCTGAGTTAATCCTAAGACGAATAGTATACCTAAACGCGCGTCAATATACCATTGTCCTGTTGGCAGTCAATGCTGCTAGGAGCGCGAGAGCATTATTATGAAGGTGTCACATCTATTTAGTTTATTTTGTAGAATAGAGCCGAGATGGCTCAGTGGTTAGTGTGCGAACATACTGACCGAAAGGTCCTTCGTTGGAGCCCGACCTCCACATCTCGACTACTCCTGTCTAGGCTTGGGCAGCCTGGCAGTGTCTCAGCCCTCGTGCTTCCTTCTGGTAAATGGCAGCTAGGCATCGAAGGGGTGTTACAGCTGAACTATTTTGTAGACCAGAAAACAATTTTAGCTATTAATATTCGTTGATATTTCATTTTTCGGGGGTTCCTCTTCGGGTGCGAAGAGGCCCTCCCCGTCCCGCAAAACGACTGTACTCCCAGTTTACTTTGTTGTACTCGACTTATCCACTGGCGCGGTCGCTGTCCTCTCCGTTCGCTTCAGCTGCTTCGTGTAAGCATGACACATCAGGTCATTTTTGAACTGTTCCTGGAATTGAAGCGCAACGCCAATGCTAGAACTGTGACTGTGGCGCTCAACAAGTTCACTGGTCTAGTGCATCGAATCCGGGCGTCCAAACGAAGGTAAGTCTCCGCCTAGTACGCAGATCTACTGTACTTAACATTCGCAACCATTAAACATCAACTGTACGCCTTCCGTTTCCTCTCCAACACATGTAGGTTCTACACTTTGAACCTTCTCCCGGTTCTTGTCACGATTTGCGAGCGAGACGACGAGTCGGTTTTCGATGTGCTGTCGGAACATTTTGGGCAGATTGCCTCTCAACTGTTTTGTCATGCAACTGAACGGGAGCTTGTTGATGTAGGTTCAGCTTAGCTCGCCCCTTTGTCTACCACCTGCGTCCCTGATTTTCCTCTAGTCAAGTCCCAACAATCCTATGACTAGTCAGTGGGTTCACTCTATCACGGAATTTATTTCTCCTACGGCTTTTCTCTTGACTTTTCATTCTGTTGTGTCACATTTGCTTATGTAGGGTGCGAACTGTTCCAATGGACATTGGATTATCCACAAGGTTTCTCTATTGATGTGTCTAAATATATTTTGTCATGATATTCACATGACATTGCGTCACGTTCAAGCTCTACAGTTTTTTAGTGAACACAAAGGAAACAGATGCCTGTGAAAAAGTTAGAAGCTTTAAGCCAATTTCAACGATAGGGAACAAGAAACATAAAGAATATTTTCTCGGGCAGTTGTCCTCAGTTGAGGGGGACGTTTTTCACTCGCGACTTAGCATGTGGAGCGGTTCGATTCACAGCGGATATTCAAACTCAAGGTCTACTGGCATCCTTTCCTGGTTCACAAGACAAATTATGTGGCGTTGAGTACTCACTTTCCGTCGGTTCTCATGCTGATTACAAAGGGTGTTTCCTTGAATATGTGCACGCAACGAATGATGCGATCAATTCCTGAGATGACTAACCGGTGAGCTGTATACTGTGACTTATGCAAGTTTTTCCATCGTTCCGACATCGGTCTTTCACTGCGATGATCTAACTATTCTTGAGTATGGTCGCCAGCTGTGTTTAGTCAGTGGAAATTTGAAACAAGAGCGACAGCTTAATAAAGGCTGAAGACTCCACCTCAGAGAAACATACATTTTGTTTTCGCAATGAACACAAGTTCGGTGTAATTGACTTCTGATGTCATGTTTAGTCTGGCCGCGGTTCAGTTCGAGTGCTGTCGGAGAACTTCATCCGATTCTTCGCGATCCTCCTATCAATACATCAGCGCAACGGGTTCACGTCCCGACTAATTTTGTCGCGCAGCTCATAACGCTCAGAGGTGTTACAAGCGCTATTGTATCTTTGTTCGTCCAAACCACAGAGAAAGACTTTTCGGACCTAAATAGTTAGGGCACCTATACAAGACACCTTAAAAGTCTTTTGTAATCGATAAAACAGGGTGCCATCTGTGACTGTCGGCATTGCTGATGAGTGCCGTTCAGGGACTATGTGATCGTATCATACTTGTCATTTCAACCTCAGATTCACACTACTGACATTCCGATCAGATGTTGGATTCACGAGTGACCAGTTTGTGAGTGACTCAGATCCTTTTGATGTTCAGAGGTTACAGATGCATATGTGGTCAGAAAGACGTTTGAATTCGAATGAATTTCGCTCCAGTCGGAAATCTTGTTCAGTTTTGCACAGCGAAAATCATTTCTGTGCTGTGTGCGTCACACTCACTGTCGGCGGTGTATTCCGAATACCCCTCAGTCTATCGAGATTAATTGTGGCAGCTCAATTAATATGGGTGGCTTCTGAGTATGATTTGTCGGTTGGTTTGGATGCTTCGTCCAGTTTGTGGGATGGCTGGCCAGCTCCCTGATTGGTCGGCCATCGGACAGCTCAAAGGGAACGGACAGATCACGTGACAATAATAGAACTAGCCATTCATTTAACAAACGGGACTGGCAATCTGAACAGGCCGACAAATAACAACCAACAGCCACTATCTTCTTAGTCCTCAAGACCTATATAAGCCTGCACACAGTACTTCTCAACGCCCACACACCGACGCACCGCCAAATTACTACGCAGTGATGACAACCTCGGTAGGTAATGAAACGTTTGCAGCCATATTACCCAGCTCAGCGAACAGGGCAACAGCCACCGTTCAATCTTTATCACGACCGAATTCACTTTAATTTTTACGCAGTTCAACTAGAGAGCGACAAAGCCTGTGGTTGTAATACAAAACCATCATACCACTGAGCTTCAACTGGCCCCTCTTTTCAAGTTTCTCCAAAGATCACTGGCTTAGTAGTTTTCTCTAGCGCAAAATTCTTTTCATCAGTAAGATATTGTGGGTTCAATATGTATAGAAAAAGTAAATGCGTCCATTAGCACCTCCGAATTCCATCTATGTTTTCACCTACTTTTACATCCCCTTAACCTCTTCGGATCAAATTTCAACCGCTTTCTGGACTGTATTCATCTTAGGACATCCGGTTTCTAACTACGTGTCATCTAACACATTTGCTCAGCGACTCAACTAGGAAATCGTGTTGCTTGGCACGAGGATGCGAAATATCATTGAGTCCAGTTCACAATAAATGCAAAGATACTTCTGTTTCAGCGTGTGGAACATACTTCTTCCTGATCACCTGAAAGCAGTGCCTTTGTTATCTTTAATCAAATTCTGTTGGATTTCCGCTTCCAGATTATTTCGTACAACTAGCGGTTCAGTACTGCACGATGTTAATGGTCCCCCTACAGGTGTACTCCAGCTGCGATCATACCTCACTCTTTTTTATTGGGCTTATTCCAGAACTGTTTGAGCCAGCCCAGCTACGGTATGCTTCAACCTTTTTCCATGCTTTCGGCTGTATCTATTGTCACACTAAATTGGCATTCTTCTGACTTGCTCTTCAAAGCAAAACAGAAGCAGATGCTAACCAAGCATCTCGATACAGCAGTTAACCGTGCTGTTTCGCATCTAAATATTTCATTAACCTAACCTCAAGTGTACTATGACCTCTGAACTTCTGTCTCTTATGTGCCGATGAGACTGCAGTGCAGAATTACGTTCTGCAGGTATCTGCCATATGTCGCCGTACTTGTTTTATCTCGTACTTTGATCGACATTTTCTTCTGTGCATACATATTGATCAGCTCTGCTTATTGCTTTCAGTCCGCGCACAGCGGTGATTGTTTTGAAGCAACACTCATCGGTTTGTTTATATGGCGCGCTGACTAACCGGAAAAACGTCATCCTGCCTGTGTCTTTTACGCATCTTTTTGTCACAGTTTTTACGAAAACAGTTGGTGCGACTCTCGTCCGAAACGGCTTTGATTCGTCGTTCGGTCGCTCAAACTTTGGTGCTAACCTGCCAGTACTCACGTGTCCCACTGACTCTGTTTCGGCTTTTGCTCCAACGAATTCTCCGTAGGTCTACTGTTGTTTCATTTACCCGTACTCCTGTCTGTAATCCGTGTTTTGTGTTCTGAATAACCGTGAGTTTAAGTTCCGAGCCTTGAACTTTCATCACCAGTTCAACTGCCAACTGCACGTGCGACCGAGAGAACATCACAGAGCGAACCTTCCGACTTTCATTTTTGTCCCATGTACGAATGCAGGAGCTCTGTTGACCACAAGAGTTGCCAGTGATGGCCCCAAAGGGCGAATACGTCCACGTTAGGAGAACGGATTCATGGAATACGAAAAGATAGGTTGCTGCCAAGCGAGAGTGCTTCACTGTCGGCTTTGCCTGTCACTACAATGAATATTTCAGATTTTCGTTGCTTTGTTGCCTTGCGATTGTAGGTGTCAGTATCCCTCCTGGACATCTGCCTTGTGAACCGGTAGACGAGTAGACTGTGTACACCAAACTGACGTACAGGAGCTCGAGATAGTTCAGTGATTAAGACACTCCTGTTTAGGTTTGGGCAAACTGGCAGTATCTCAGCCCTCGTGCTTCTTTCGGATTTCATGACAGCTAGGCACGGAGTGGGTGTTCCAGCTAAACCATTGTTTTTGTTGTTGATAGGGAACGCCCACGGAATCGTTCTATAAACACACTACGGGATATCTTCAACTGAATTTGCTGCACACAGGCACGAGATATTCGAGATATCGCAGTACATTTTCTTGGCCTTAACGCACTTCTCATAAGGTTGCTGAAAACCTGGAATGCCCACTACTAGCTTCGCCCTTCTTGGAGTTCATCAGGTAAACATAGTCCCGGGGTTTCCATTGACCTCATGTTCTACCGGGACACTAAATTGCACGCAATGGGGAGAAATACGCTCGTTTGTAAATTACTTTGGTCTTAACGGAAACTCAACTGAGTCTCTCATTCATGATAATCAGTTAACACCAAAGTAATCTGAAAACAAATGCCTTGCGTCACTCAGGTAACTTATGAAAACTCGGGGACTATGCCTACGTGATGTGCCCCAAATAGGGGCGAAACCGCTAGTAGACTGTTGAAGGGTTTTCAATAACCTTATGAGTAGCGTGTTTTTTCAGGGAAATGGTCTCGGTAACTTTTTTCTGACAGGCAACGGTATCGATTTCGTTGAAAGCATTGGAAACCTAGACCACTCCACGGAACGCAAATACCACTCAGTACTGGAAACTAAAATCAATAAATCGGTAGAGTTCATCAGTAAAGTGCGCAATCTATGATACAGCACCCCGAAGCGAGTATCGCCAACCGTGTGCAACAAGATCATTGACGTTAAGTACAATAAAACAGTTTTCCGTTGACCTTAATGCACAACATGATTCCGGATTATTGCCGGTAGATTAAAACTCATGCCTTCTTCATATCACCTGGCGTCTGCCACAACATTGCCGAAAATTCTGTTGCTAAAAATTATCCACTCGATGGTAACTTCAGACCATATTTCTATCTCATGCCACCTGGCGGGCACATCTACTAGTCGTTTGTTTGAAATTATTCCAAATGTTGGTTCTGCGTAGCTTCGGTGGTATTTAACCTATGCATTTTCGGCACGTTTTCTGTGTTTACAACGCAACCAGGATTTCTTCCCGTTTTACCACTGCCGTTTTTTATAGTAACCTGTATCGTGGATGTTTTCTTTTGGGTTCGTCTCCTTCGCAGGTGACCTAGGTGGAACGGAACGGCCCTCAACCAATGTAGCCGCCGGTCTCCTCAGCACACTGCGCTACTTGTCTATAGCTTGGCAGCAGGTCCTCCGATCCAACCCTGTAGCTGTCGAGCAAGAAGCTAAACGTGCTTCCAGCGCTAATCTGCGTGTGCGCGCCTCAGCTATGGGACCTAGCGAGTCTCTTACATCAGGTTTGTCTGTTTTGGTTCATTTGTCTTGGCTTCTTAGATAGGGGCACCTTTGGAAAACAAAGTGGTCATGTCTACAAGAGAGATCCATATTGGGGGAAGACTGATGGATCCGATATTTCAAAGCTACAGGCAAATTTCCTTGGAGCCCAGAGGTTTCTTTTTTGGACAAACTTACGACGTTCCTTTGTTTAAGGGGTACTTTGCGTGACCATGTGCGCTTGTGTGGGAAATGCCAATTTTTTCGCTAAAGTATCAGCTGTGCTGACACCCCCTTCAGTTTCTTTTCTTGGAATTCCTCGTATCCATCCAATACAATGTGTTAAAAGAATTTCGCGTGTTTTAATAACGTGTTGAATCGGACTCACTCTGTTGCAGAAGTTAAGCCCGCGAGTTCTTGGCATTTCTCTCTTTGAATCTTGAAGCCCCGCCAGGGCACTTGTACAAGCGTCAATTCTCCATAGTGTGATCATCCGTGGACCACGTGTGGTACATTTGAACAACTAGCCATACAACCAGGCTTCTGTCTGTAACATCACTGTATCCAGGTCTTTTGTCCGCTTATATGTACCTGGGCTTGTGCTCAAGATTGTTGAAATTCACGTCCATTTTAAAACAATCTTTCAGAATCCACGCCCAACAAAGTAGTCCGCTCCAAACTGGAAACCGATGATCCTCGCCTAACTTCGTCTGATATCTCTAGTCACAACACCCCTCAGTACACAAATGAACTGGATGATCGACAATGGTCGCAGGCCTTCTTCACCTGCCTAGATTACGCGAATACTTCAAGTATCACGCTATCAACGGCTGCTCTGGAAGCATTGTCTCAATTTCTAACAGCCCGCCGCCCGTTGGTTCTATTTCCACGCCAATGGTTGTCTGGAACAACGGCGCACTGGTCGACCAATATGCTGGAAAATCCTTCTTCTGACCAAACTCCGGACGCTGATGGTGGTACTGAGGACGTGTGTGAGTTCGACCACCTGGTTGTTGTCACATTCGTTCGCATTCTTACCTTCAAATTCAATTTTTCCGTCCCCTAAACCTGAGCTCGATCTGTTGTACAGACTATCACACACAGATTTGTCTGTATGAGACTAGCGTAAAATTAGTCGACTAAGGGGCACTTTTTGGAGCATCGTGTTCTTGTAATTGTGGACCGACAGACTGAAAGGATTGTCTGTTATAGACACCGCTAAGGATGATTTTTATCCACTTTGGTGCCCGTATGTACATTGTACAACTTTACCTGCAAGGGATTAGCTGTAAAATGTCCCATTTTCTCCAATTCATGCACCGAACTCAACTCGTGTACAACTAAGGATGTCCTCCTTTCTCCGTGCTTGGCCACTTAGTCATATCAATACTACTTGACTAAACAGATAAAACGGGATTCAAACTATCTGTTCACACCAACAGCTTTAATGGTTGAAGCTAATAGAAAAGGAAATAAACTGCACGACTTATTCCCTTGATTTCCACCGAGCAATTGCGCACCATCGCTGAAAGTTTATTTTTCAAATTCCATCTTGTGCAGCGACCGACGCTTTATTCACTCAGCTGAAATCCGAGTAAGACTCCACTGGTGGGCCAAAGCATCCTTAGTCTCTGTTTTTCGGGGCACCTTCTTCTGAGATTCGAGATGCAGCGACTGAATACTGGGTCGAGCACCCCTACTTTGAACTAATCATGGTCGCTATGTTTACTTTGGTGACGGAATCCATTAACGTTTGTAGTTGCCACCTGGTTACTCAGTTATCTGTCTTGTTCAAACCTGCAACCTAACGCAGCCCAATATTGCCATCCAACTATAAGGTCACAGTACATGGCCTGCTCATACTTTGCTTGGTAGAGTGCTGCTTTACACATCTCTGCTCACATTTTGTTCTGTACCTCTAGTTGGACAAGATGAACTCACCTTCCATCCGTTTGAACGCACTGATTCTATTCGCGAGGGTCCTATACGAGATTCAGCTTTGGATACTGGTCCACCATTCCCGGATTCCTGGCCTCATGTCGATGGTGGTGCTCCAACCTTATCACGCTCCGTTTCCTCGTCCAGCATAGCCTCCTCGTTAGATGCTGACCCAGAGTTACACCAGGCCCGACAAGATGTACAAAAACAGCTGTCAATGGTGAGGGCACGTATGGCTCGTGAAGAACAAACGTCCAGTGTGGTACAGGAAACAGGCTCTCACTCTGATACCAACCTCTCCGCGGAGGATTATTCTGTTCTTGGGTCGGTGGCTGATTCATCTGACCCTAGCATGATTATGCTGAAAGGTGCCTCTTCAGGTGTGTTTGAATTTGCTCACTCTTCACCGTTTCCTGCTTGAATTTTTGTACCAGTCATTTATGCCTATCACTAACTATCCACGAACAGGTTCCGGCAGTGACAATGTATCCCAAGGCAAACCGACTGGCCCCCTGAAATTGCTCACCTTAACGGAGTTGTTGACTTATTTGGTTCCGGAAGAACCGAGTTCTTTGCGTGAGTCCACTTGGCTCGTTTCCTATCTGATGCTGCAGTTTCGCGTCTTACCTGACACCGTTACTGGCCCACTCGCCTTACTGCCGCGCTCTCCGACCAACCCGAGGACTTGCAACCAACTGCTCGCAATATCTTGCCTCACGCAGATCGCCTCTTGCTGTCCAAACCAATTTTTTCGTCCAGTATCTCTCAGTCAGTTTTGTGCCTTAGATTCGATGGAGGCCGAAACGCCGACAAGCTATCCTAACACAGGTAGGTCGACCGACCACGTTCTGAATATTGCTATTCGTTTGGATAGACAACTCCACTTTATTTTGTGATTGAATTTGGTACTAACCGGATGTCGTCTTCTAGACTTATTTCATTCATTTGAAATAATATATCTTTCTCGACAAAATGACCACTTCCGGAAACGGACCATCTCGACCTCCACAGCCCGTACTTCTTTAACTCTGAGTTCTACTCGGTCAATTACATTGTCTCCTGTTTTCAATAGATGAGCAGTCAACTAAACCTTTCGGTTTTTATTGTCAGGACGATATGCTGCACTCATTTGCATGAGTGCCTCCATGAATCCATCGATCGTACGGTCTGTTTTAAAGTACTTCGTGTACTGGTCCGTGTTTTTCTCGTTTTCAGTTCATAAACACCTGTTCCAACGACAGCAGGGGCTACCATACCAATTCCGTGAAGCTTCATATGTTGATGTCAGTCTTCCAAAAAAGTCGGTTCGTGCATGTCCACATTAAACCTCTGGAGCTGGCTGTCTGGGTCACAATACACAGAATTTAAGTCCATTGCATTAATTTGGATTTGATGGGATGCTAATTCATTTTGGTAAATGTTACGCGTTTGTGCTTTCTTTGTAAGCCACCAAGATCAACGCAACCCACAGCAAATAATTTCGGCGAGATAGCTCAGTGGTTAAGGCGCCAGCTTACGAACCGGAAGGTCCGTGGTTCGAACCCGGCCTCTGCCTCTCGACTTCCACTGTCTAGGCTTGGGCAATCTGGCAGTATCCCAGACCTTGTGCTTCCTTCTGGTGGCATGGCAGTTAGGTACCGAAAAGGTGCTACTGCTGAACGATTTTTTTAAATATTTTCGTCCATGGATGGACTGAGGGCCTCGTCCAGATGCGGTTGGTTGGGTTTGATATTCACAGTTTAGTTGAGAAATCTTAACAATATTACCGACTCTACTTAAAGAACCTTTTACCGCGTCTTCCTCAACGCCAAGCTGAAGGTTCCAACGATTGCCTGGTGGTTAATGAACCGGTGGATTATTTCAGCCATGAACAATCGTTATGCTAAGCGTGGTTTCCAGTGGAATTCACTGACAGGGCGACGCCACACAACCAATGGTAGCATTTTATTTATTCCCTGGTTCTTTATCCCTACCCGCTGTTCTCTTTTATTTTTACCCCTATTTTTTGTTTTTGAAAGATCTTACACTACTCGCTGTCATAAGCTCCGGTGACCCGAACCACTGCACGTGCGTAGACGGTTCATGGTTGTCTAACCCAACTGAACCGAACGGGTAGACTAGTCTTGAATGTGGCCTCGTTATTATATAACCACTCACTCTCCGCACTCAAACTCAGCCCTCTCCGTCTACTTTTCTTCCCTTTCTCGCATAACAGTGGATATACTTCTTCGTCTGTTGCATACACATTCGGATCCACAACTACGTGGGCAACTTTGCGTTCTATTCGGCCAACTCATATCCGCCTCTCTCGTCCATGATGGTCTCCTTGAATCTGACGGATCTCCGGTTTTGACCAATCCGTACGATGTGCTACTCACTGCGATTGATCGAGTACTCTCTTCCTCTGTCGAGGTTCGGACTATCTGTATCGTGTACAACATGGTTGTTTCCGACTGGCTCACATATAAGCTCTCTGCATTTCTTGCCCCTACCTCGCCATAATTTTTTTTCCAAGGCCACACTCTATAGTGTGGGTCTAACCGGTGCAATATTGCGAACTTTTCTCTCAACTGTTTTGCTTGAATGCTCTTGTGATGGTCTTCACGAGACGCGTATCCATCTGCCCAGTTTTCCTCAATGAATTCATCAACGTCAAAAGGTCAAGGACGGCTCAGCTCGCAAATTGTTTGAGCTTTAGCCGTGTGTTGGAGGCAGACCAACGTGACTGGCGCTACCCCAAATTTTCAAGATAATACCCTTCACTTGTTTCACAAGTTAAATAGTTTAGACTCTGAGCCGTAGTACCAGTTACTTTATAACTAGTGTGCTTTTTCAGGCTGTATTCTATGACTCACTCTTGTCATGTCTTCCTTGTTCGAATTTTGGCGACAGTCCTCGGGAACCACTTACCGTCTGGCACTCTCTGGTCTGCGATCTTGCGTGAATGCAGTTCTTGCAGTGCCTCGGCGCGATTCTGCTGCCCCATCTCTATTGGAGACGGATCTAGCCTCTTTCGCAGTGAAATGCGTAGCTCGGAACGTGGCACCTGCCGCGCGACACTCTTATCGACTCGTGCGTCGCGAGTTTCTTCTGCTTATCAATGACTTGAATTGGAATGCAATCAATTTCTGGGAGACGATAGTGTTGAACCCGGCAGCCTCCGAGGTGAGTTGAACCGATGTGAATTCAACTGGTGTGAACATCTATCTGCGTCTATAGTTTGAATGAGCTCAGCATCGCTTTGATAGACCGAATATTCCATTTGCTACGTGGATGGGAATGAACTGAAGAAGGGAATTTCTAGGAGTGTTCAGCTCATCAGCAAGTCCCAGCACTGATAGTCGTCAGGTTGATTTCTGCATCATTTGGTTGCAAAGCTCCAGAGTAATTAGCGTCACCACGTTTGTTTGAACCGATACAAATTCTTTGTCTATTGTTTTAATGCTGGCAGAAGTCGGTTTCTTCCAACAGTTAAATCTGCCCCGTATAGACAGTTGTTTGTCGTTTTTTTCACGTACACACCACAGAAAGTGCTGTGTGTTTATCCACAAAAACAAGAGTGCTTCTTATAACTGAAGAAAGATTAATTCCGTCTCTTTGTTCTCGGCATAGGAGATCTTCTGCCTTCAAAATTCAACGTTCCTAAAAAGCCTCCGGTGTAATCGCTACGTTTCTCCAACCCAAGCTTTTCCCAATCTCCTTCAACTTTGTTGGTTATGCTTTTGACATTTCACTCGCACAGAATTGTCTATCTCAGTCGTACCGAATGGTTTCCTTGTTTAGGGACTTCATTCTTCATCGATACATAATTTCTGAGATACAGTTGTTTGTGGGTGTTTCTAACAGCCATTTGACGGAATTTCTCACGTCGAGCATTGTGTATCCCGCAGGTACTCAATGTTGTCAATGCCACCGCTGGCAGTCCGATTTTCTTATAAAGGTTTAAAATTCTAGAAGTTTGGAGATAAAACGAGTTGTCGGACAGTTATAAGGGCCTGTTTTCTCCGAATCTATTCACTGAAGTGTTCCTGGGGATTCAGGTAATGAACTTCACAGTTTGGTCCGTTTAACATTGAGGTTCGCTCAGCAGGTGCCTTCGGCCTACACCGGCTGTGAAAAGAGGATGAATTCCAACGCAAGTTTTACGAAGTCATTTCGGTGGCCAACAGACTGATCAAATTTGTTGACTTGACTGACGCCCCTATGTGAGCAGATGGTGAAATTCACTGGAATAATGATAAAATATACGTGATTCGTGTCTCGAGAAGATGAATCTGATCCGGCATTTATAGGCTTCACTGCCAGTCACCTCAGAAACTTTCGTGAGGCCTCAGTATGAGCCTCAGTATGAAGGTAGAGTAGGATGAGCACCCGGAGGCATACATATCGCTACTGCCACTGTTATGCACGGAGCTTACCCCATAATGCGCACTGCAAATAACCCTCAACTTGAGCACTCAGCTGAACAGAATACTCAACTCACTTAACACATGCAAGACGGACTGTTCGTACTCTGTCGTTTTGCAAACTTGCGCACCCCCGCCGTCCTCCTCCCTCCCCCCAGAAAAAAAATCTGCAGTAAGGACCCAAGAGGAGAGAGCTCGGTTGAGCTTAGTGATTAAAGGGCAACCTTGCTGATTGGAAGGTCCATGGTTCGAACCGAACCCCGTCATCTCAACTGTTTCTCTCCAGGATTCTGCAACCTCGCAGTATCTGAGCCCTCTTGCTTCCTCCAGGTGGCATGACAGCTATGTACCGAAAGGGTGTTACAGCTGAACGACTACTACTACCATTTGTCTATCGTCGTGTAATAACTGTAATGCCTCAGCTCACTTCTCTGAGTGATGGGAATAACTGTCGACATGCCAAATTCTGCAGGCACTTTCTCTTCGATCCATATCGCACCAATAAGCTTTTTCAAATGGATCATTAAGGATTCTCTTTCTTCTCTGAACAGCGCTAGATACAGACTGTCCGGTCCTGGTGCCTTCTCACGTTTCAGTACGGGTAGTTCGTGCTTTATTTCTTCCAACAGGCGATTAAGGTTTACATTCCATTGGCCCGTATGCACTATCTCCAGAGGCTGTGTTGCAGGAGGACAGCTAAATTGTTCTTCGAAGTGTTCGACCCATCTTTTCAGTGGACGTTTTTGCGAGTGAATTAATCAGCTGCCTGTTTCGCTTATCGCTTCACTGACCGTTGCTTTTCTAGAGCCAGTCGATCGTATCAGTTGATACAGGGCACGGCTGTTTCCGGCAGCAAAAGCCTTCTCTATCTCTCTAGCTTTCAATGTCCACCAGATGTCTCGGTCTTTCCTTAGGCTCTTCACTATTTGGCCTTTAAGGGATTTGCGTGCGCCGTCGTACTCGTTGGCTGCTGGTATGGATTTCCTGGCATCAATCATGGATAGCGATCTCGACGACATCCAGCGGTCTTGTAGTCGAATCAGAGAAGACCATTAAACAGCACTGAACGCCGCTAGCATAGATCCTTTCACATTTTGTCATCTTCATCCACGTGCTCACTACCAGTACAGTATTGGTGTACTGTAGAGAGTTGTTGAGCTAGCTCAGATCGATACTGCTGAGCTATGGTAGTTCTTCGAAGATCGTGGGTTGGCATGCTTCTTGCTGACTTGTGAGGGCCTGAAGGGAATCGAACTGTCAGGCGTGCATGCACCATGGCGTGATGAGAATCAAATTGTGTGCCCCAGAAGGAATGGCAGTCTTGAACTGTGGCTCTTCACCTGTGGCTGATGGCCACGTGATCCAACTGGATGCGGAAACGTGAAAGAGCTGATTTAGTCGTTGGCGTTCTAAGATGCAAAGCCACGCCTGAGTCTTGTATGCGTGTTTCGGAGACACAGCATACATCAATTTTAGGGAAGTATACAGTTTCAGCGAGCATTGCCCGTTTGCCAATTTGACATAGAATACGGACGTTAAAAGCACCTATGTAGAAAGGATCTCGTGGATTCAGCAAGGTGTTATTTTGTTTACTGTTAGGAAGCAGCGGGGACTATAAGACCCTTCGGTCAGATAACTGACAATCAAATGACCCAGCAATGTTTCACTGTGTGGTGGGAAGGGGTTCGGTAGGGCCATCGGTGGACACAGAGCTGTGCGGACGAATGATATTTCCCGGTTGCCCAAGCCGAGGAAGGGGGTCTGAGTGAGGTACCCCACCTTGATCCTTTGACCCAAAAGTCTGACCGGCGAGGCAGCGGGCAGTAGGGCTTTCTTTGGGGACCCTACCCGGAGCCGATGACTAAATAGTCTGACCCATGTGGCTGCAAGGGATTAGCCTAACCCGAGGGCGCAGTGTGTAAGGCATTACTGTCTCATTCCTGATGCGGCTGTGTGTAGCAGGGGCCTTTTGAGCAGCACCGGGCTCTTTGGTTGTAAAAGTATTTCGATCGTACTGAATAGTGTGCCATCGGTCACGGTCAGCCGTTGAGCGACCTCAGTGTGTTTGTTTTAGGGTTTTTATCCCTCCTTCCTCGGGGGAAGGCAGCATCGCTGCTTCCCTGAATGCGGACATGGTGGTCGCCTGGGGAAACGCCTTACTGCCTTCACGCTCTTATCGCAGAGGACAGTACGACTTTACCCCCAGACAACCTCGTAGCACGATTACTCGCAGTACGGGGTCTCGCTGCCCTTGGTCTGACTGCTCCCCATTGGCTTTTCTGGTATGGTTGCACCTTGTGGAACGAAGTTCCAGCCAGTATAGCCCGCGGGATCATTACAGCATTCAAGCCCGACCACCACATCAAGGGGGCAGCTTTATGTCGTGTCTGATCCTCCAAAGCTAGTGTTTTCAGCAAAAGAATCACCGAAGGCCCATCAGTTGTATTAAACTCCCAAAACAAGGTCAAAAGACATGTACATTCTGAAAATTCGGACGTCTTCTGGACGCGCCATTGGCAAAAGCATTCAGCCCATACTGGATCATGATTGGTTGTTGTGTCCACATTTTCAGTCAATCAACGGCCGCCTCTACGCTGAACCAGCAAGCGGCCCGATCTTCTGACCAATAACCTGTGGTTTAGGCTTTGCCGTAGCAGCGCCTGGCTGTGAGCCGTAAAGCGGTTTCAGTGCGGGATTTCGCCTAATACGTCGGGATCGTCACAAAGGAGAAATTATTCCATGCAACTTATCCAGATCCGAACAGGGCCCTGAGAAACGTCTAATCTGTGTGTACACAGAACAGACGTTTCAGGAACTGGAAAATATTTACTTAGGCTTTGGAGTGTTATTTTTTCTGTTGGACTGTATTGGTAGAATTTTTGCACTAGCCTGAAACTGTGAAACTACCCAACTTCATTAATTCGATCACAGTCGATCGCTTTTCCTGAAATCACATGCTTTGTCTCCCAGCGGCTGAATTGCCTGGCACGTCCGCATCAACTGATGGATCTGGCGTGGACAGAAACGTGGCGCCTGCTGTCCGATCCTGAGTCGGAGTTGTCTGAACTGGCCGCTGCAACACTCGTGTACACATTAAGCGACATCCTGCCGAACGATTCCCGAAATGGCTCCTCGTACCTCCTGGAGTGTAGCGTGGAGCGCCGTCTGCACTATTGGTATCCCAGTTTCTATTCTAGTGCGTGTGAGTCCGATTTAGTTATCCTGACGCCTGTTTGAACCAAGTTGTCCGCTTTAATCAGAGCTTTATAAGAGTAGGAAGGAGCCTTATGAAAGGATAGACGGGATCCAATCATATGTCATATCTCATCAGCTGTTCGCATGCATTCGAAATCGAAGTTATGCCAAGAGCTTTGGAAATCGAGGTTTTTATGGCTAGCATAGTTCAAACCACAGATCAGAGCTGTAGACCTCATTCAATACTGGACTTAAAACTTTTTTTCGAGACAAATTGGGTTCGTAGCGCCGCTTCAATGAAGCATAATAGGAGACGGTTGTTTTGACAGTCAATGGCATCGAAAGACAGTCTCGGTTCTTTTTTTATTCGTTGCAGTTTAGCAAGTGGCGAGCAAACACGATGGACAAAAGTTTGGGACATGCTCGGCAATTCTTGTAGATGACCTTCTCTCTCTTACAACGTGCTTGATACCGCAAGTGCATTGGAAAAGACGTACACAAGAGGAAGTAACCAAAGAACCTGATTTGCCTAAGTTAAGCTGCGTTAGCATTTGTCGTGTTTTTAGGTAATACTGGCGTCGCAGCGTTGGATGCTGTTTTAATGTAGCGGAACTGTTTTTTGAGGACATTGCCTCATTGCTGTAGTGCCTGAATCAATGCTCCGTGGATATTGAACTAACTGTCGAGCATGAAGAATGGGGCGTCTTGCCCTTTCTAGATATTCAGGCAATAATAAATGAAGATTGGGGGTACTCTTCAGACTGACATTCCATGAGCCCCACAAGATGGTCTGTGTACCGGAGCATGAAGAACATGACCTAATGGGGGAGTTAACAATAATCTGTAAACATACCAGCCGTACTGCAGGACAACGATTATCCAAGCAGCTTCATCAAAAAGTAC
Source organism: Opisthorchis felineus (assembly GCA_004794785.1). Classification (NCBI taxonomy): domain Eukaryota; kingdom Metazoa; phylum Platyhelminthes; class Trematoda; order Opisthorchiida; family Opisthorchiidae; genus Opisthorchis; species Opisthorchis felineus. Next base: position 108,961 of record SJOL01003030.1, on the reverse strand, counting down.
CAAAGGACCACAATAATAGACGAGTGCAACAGCATCCAACACTACAGCTTAAGAGTACCTAATGAAACACGACGAATACTGACAAGAAACAACTTGAACATCTTCCTGTATGTATTTTTTTTAATGCGCTTGCGGTAGCAAGTACGTCGGAAGAACCGAGAGACGGTTATCTACAAGGATTATCGAATATGTTCCAGACTTCTGTCCAGTGTGTTCGCTTGTTGCTTGCTGGTTGCAACGGATGAAAGGAACCAAGGCGGCCTTGACGGAATACACTACTCATAAGGTTGCTGAAGACTCTTCGACAGTCCACGACCGGTTTCGCCCTTCTTGGGCCTCATCAGTTGGGTGCAATTCTCTGGTTTCTGTTTCACTTGAACCAAAATTGGAAGCAATTCGCAAAATACAGTTATTTGCACATCATTTTGGTTTTATCGGAAGGCCCAGCTGAATCTGTCATGTATGGCGGTCTCCAGCTGAATGTGTTATACAAAGCTGCCTCATGTATCAGTTGGTACGATGTTCGAGAAATCGTAGTATGTTTCCTTCACGGCCTTGTGCAACACATTCAGTTGAAGGATAACATCCTAAATGGGAGATGCAGCTGGATTCAGTTGCTACTCCCGTCAAAACCAAATTAGTGAACAAGTGAGTGTATTTTGCGATCCCAGTGTCATGAACGGTCGAGACAACTGCCTTCTTGTAAGCTTTATTGAAGCAGCAGTGACTGGCCGCTAAAAACCCGAGTTGTCCAGAATGCTGTGGCCAGCTTTGTGGGCTCATTCTGGAAATTCACTTTCTGGTTCAGCGCTTGGGACGAGACACCTCAAGCAAATTTTCTCTAAATGATTATTATTCCTTCCAATGGGCCATTGTTTCCCAAGCTATGTTTGATTGATAACTTCACGTACGTAATTTCTTTCAAACATTGGACCTAACCTGTTTACCACAATGAGGTAATATATTTCTGTTCTCGGATTTGTTGTGCCATATGTCATGTCTAACTTTGTGCTTACCCTCTGTCGAGGTTTGTCCCCTCCGATCGCTCATATTATGCACTGCAGCGTCCGTCCCTGAACGATGAGAGTATGCTAGCTGTAATGCTCAAATGCTGCATAACCAAGCCTAATGTCCCACTTATTATGAAGGTGGACATGAGGCAAAAAACCCAAGTGTTTAAGCCTAATGGGACTACAAATGTATGCCACGGTGAAATGCACACAGCTCTTTGCTGCGCAATATCAAGATCGTATCTGTAAGGTAGGTTACATACGACCTCTAGGCATATGACAGAATCAAATTATCTATCCAACACATGACAGCGAACACATTCAACAAGAGGGTCTTGATTGACGATTTAGAATTGATGACCTGCTCGTAGCTTGTACCTGAAGTACAAATGCCTTCGGACGAGGCACAAAGACAGTGGAACGCTCGCAGTTCGCTTCGTCTAGCACTACCAGCTATTAGCCGACGTTGTTGTACTAATGATGTACTAATGATGTTTTCAGGTCTGCCGATCATGTCCTCCGGTCTGTTGGACTGTTGGGATTCGCAGATTTTTCCGCCATGTATGTCTGGCCTACCCATGGAACTCGATGTTGGACCTTCTGGCCTGCATAGCCTTCCCCTTTATAGTCGCTTACTCTACGCAGAATCTATGGATATCGGGTCTGGAGGACAACCGGGAAATCGGGAATCTCTGGCTTTAACCGGTTCACTACGCCTGTTCCGGCAGTGCGTCACGGGTTTGCTCGAGTTACCGTGTGCCAGCTTACTATCAGAAGATCGCTATATGCTGGTAAGTGGTATCGCGTTCTAATGGTTTCCAAATACAGCCCTCCGTTGCTGGTCCCGGCGATGGAGGGCTCTCATACCACACTACCCTCGCACGATGGTACCCTGAGGCCGTTTCCTTTCACTAGTTGACTGCCATATTAAATACCTTATAGTGTAAGCACTGCTGAGGTGATTTACCGCCATAACCGCAGGATTTTCTAGACTGCACTGTACTGTATTGCGTCAGGCATAGGAACATTTGCATGAACATTTATGACAGGAATACGGAATGAATGTGCTGAGGCCGAAACACGACGTGAAACAACTCACGAAAGCTTGACATTTATCGACTTTGCAATGAGCGTCGTTTTTCGTTGTCGTGCAAACTCAACTCTTCTCATAAATCATCCTGAGTAGTTTTCCCCTTTCATTTTTGATAGGTCGTACGAAAAAGAACTGATCAATATAAATTTGTTGATAGATTATTGATGTCCGCCACGTTGCGATCGTATTGAATATCTAATGCTTCCTTGGTTTGATACACTCATTTGCAAATTAACTTAATGTTGAAGGGAGATTCAACTGGACCTCTCAGCTGAATGCGCCCAAAAAAAGATGCCTCATGTTTGAGATCTCGGCCTGCTTGGTGCAACATCGTACTAACAAGGTTGTTGAAAACTCTTCAGCAGTCCGACTTCGTACTTCTTGGGGCTCATCAGCGTGGTCCTCGAATTCCCATCAGTTTTATCTTCCACTTGAACACCCAGTTGTACGTAGTGTGAGTCACACACATTTGCAAATTAGGTTAGTGTTAACGGGAAACAACCGGATCTCAGTCCGGTTAGCGTTCGGTACACATGGCGTACAGAGGCCGGGTTGGGTTAAACTGACACTCATCAATCTCCAGTGATCGAGCACGGTGCTTGAACACCACTCGGCGCTGTGACGCTCTGTAATACAGTAACCCTCTAATAAGACGCATTCGTTGATAAGTCAACTCCCTGAAGGATACACAACGTTCATTAATCATTCGCAGTCAGTCTGTTTCATCCATTATGGGTGAATTAGTTTCCTTATCCTGTACCTTCCCGGCGCGATGTATGTCGACCTGTCCATTGTGAACTGCTGAATTTCCGCTCACCTTTGCCCTAATGTGTCCTCATCAAACAAGGTTACGGAGAAATGATGTCTATCCCTAATAGACTAGCGCATTATTGACACCTGTCTTTATTCCTTGGGGACTATATCTTGTCATTGGTGTAGCCAGGGTGCAGCCGCCGCTTCATCACACGAAATTTTTTATCGGACGACGAACTGAGGACAGACTATTTTGGCTTCACGTCGGCATAGAATTTGCGTAAACCTGCTCGGAATATTTGGAAAAAATACGGATTTGTCCGAAGCTAGTGCTCTGTAAAGTCTACTCACAGAAAGCAACTATGTTTCGTTGAAATTACAGGCTCTCTACATGCTTACAGTAGCCTGAATTGTGATGCATCCAACCTCGTATTGATGACTGCCAGTTTCCAGCTTCTCTAATTTTCAGTTTATACCGTCTACATTTGCTAAGCACCGGTCACTAGTGGAAAATCAATCTCCGTTTTATTTTTCTCTCAAATCTGCGGTCTCAATAAAGCACGGCGTCGTTCGTTGTCTAAATCGCCTTATTGGTCAAACCCATGTTATGGAATTATCCGAACTCTGGTACACCCCGGCTGAAACGATGAACCCGAAAAACGAATCCCCGGAAGGTTTTCATCGGCAGCGTCGTCCACGAATAGCTCTGCTCTCGTGGCAGTGCCTGACACTCCTTTCAGCCGCGCCTTTGACCACGATCGACCTAGATCTGCATGTCGATTTACTCTATCTCTGCACGGGGTGTCTAACACGTGAGTTCCATTCCCTGTTCGGGGTTATTCCCACCTAACGCTACTCCATTACTTTATTGAAGCTCACTAGATACTTCGACCAAGATGTAGGATTGACTAGGTCATGGTTTACCCTCCCCTGGAAACTAGCCAGTAAGTTCTAGCAAGCCGTTTTATGGTTCTATTATCTTGTAGCTTTGGGTGGCTGTTGTTTCATAAAAGGGTTCGAATCCCCGCAAATGCTTGCTTTTCCGTTTTGGTTTTTGATCAGTGCCTTGGAGCCTTATTTCCACCAACCATTCCTGCTCTACTTCTACATTGTAAGTAGCCGAGTTATCAGGGTGAGCTATCCAAGAGCTGGTCTCAGCCAGCGTTTGTGTTTGATCAGTGTGTGTTGCCTCGTTTTAATGGACAAGCTTTTCTCTTCTCTATGGTACTGAGTAGTCTTTTTGACCAAAGAAGAAGGTAGAACAGAACTTCGTGCCCCCTCACTCGATCGAAGCTGATTCCTCAGTCCTAGTGGTTGTCGCTTGTGAAGTCCGTCAATGCGAAATCACCTGGCATGAGCTACGTGACTGAAAAGGATGGTGCCACTCGCAGTTGGTGTTTACCGTGCTGGACTCCCAGGATGGCAGTTTTCAGTTTCGGCTCTTTCCAATGATTCGTAAGAGGAGTTCCGTCGGTGATGAGGAAGATGTGCAGTGCTTCTCGCGTTTCAGCTTAGTTTGAGCATACTTTCGAGGTGGATTCCTCATTTAAACACTTCGAAATCTCATTAATGACTTGATGCAAAAGGAAAGACGAAAATATCGGTGTACTAACGTGTAAGTGTATCTTCTGCAAGATGGCTTGAAAAACATTGTCAAAGTTCGACTTACACATATCTGCATAAAAATTTGGTTTTGACGGGAGACTCACCTGGAACACAGCTGAATCTTTCGTTCATGATGTTCTTCAACTGAATGTGCTGAACCAGGCCGCCCCATGTTTCAGTTGGTAGTGTATTGTGTCTAAACATTGACCAAGATTTGAGACGAATTGGTGGAGGGGCCTGCATGTCTTGGCAGTGGGATAAATTTCGGAGGCCATCATGCAAGAAAGAATGTGGTAAACTTCATCGAGAACCGAAACGTAAGAAGATAAAGAGCGAATATCGCAGAGGTTACCACAAGATTCTACATATGGGAGAGATTACTAAATAATGTCAGTCTCTCCTTGGTGAAAGCTGAATGCACTGTAACGCTGCAGGTTAGGTGAGACATGGTGTAAACAGAAATATATTGGTAGCAATGCGAAAGCGTTGAATGTAGCTGCCATGGGACCAGTTTGAACAGGCTTAGGGTACTGGGAAGAATAAGAACTGTGATGCAATGAATGCATCGGAAAAGTGGGCGCGGAACCAAGTGGGTCGTTTCTTACTTTACCGCCGTAAAAGAAAGTATGGAATGACTGTAGAATGCTCCTCCAAATTTCGGTTCAATCGTAGAGCAATGGGTATTATTTTGTCACGGTAGGGTTCCGATTTTCCCCAACAATCACATCTGTCCGTTTATCTCACATTTTCAGGTTGGGCGCTACACTCACTAACCGAGGGTAGCATTTCCCTGGGTGCACAGTCAATGAGCCTTGATCTTCAACACGCCTACACCCGATTCTCTCTGTCCCTGTTGCATCACGTAGCTCGGTAAGTTTATATAGATGCATATGATTTGTTTAGCTTTTTTCCACAGTATCGTAAATAACGGCTTCCATTTCACTATTTCGTCCTTGTGAGAATAGGCAGTCGCAGAGCTGCTGGTGCACCAATCGCACCCACTCACTCCAGTAGTCACTGCTACCCCGGGAACGTCGGTTTCATAGTCTTTCGGAAAGCACTGTCTGCCCCTCTTCCGTTTTCCATCATCTCAATTCTATTGGTTGAGTGTGGGGATAAGGTGAATTATTTGTTTTCATTTGGAATTTCTTCTGCTTTGAGCGTTTCAACGCAGAGTTTGAGGAACGCCTGCGTGCAGTGACGGTGAACTGTATCTCAGTTCGGCGTTTCCCACCCTTCTTCAGCATAATTTCGAAGGTTGTTAGGATGCATGCAAGTAGGCTGTGGGTAGCATTTAGTAGTAGAGACTGAAGACTAAACACATTTCAGATGGCCCAATCAACTGAAAATCCTTAGGGTTTACCAGCGGGGTAACCAGCCGTTTCAAAGACTGTCGCAGGTTCACAGACTGTAGACACTGCCCGTGTAAGTTCCATGTATATCGTGTTACCGTCAGCCTCTGTCCCGCTGTATGGTTATCATGCGTCACCCGTTTCACCAGATACTGTTGACTGACTCTCGTTGCTATTATTGAGTTATTTCTCCCATCTTCTCCCCACAGCGTGCTGTTCATATTGTGGCATGTCGTGGAGGAATTACAACCCTCTCCCGTTCCTCCAAGCAGCGCACATGCTGATCCTTTTCACCCAGATTCACCACTGAGCATTGCTTTGCAGCTATCGAGACGACCTCATCCTGATACTACTGGTCCAATGGTGAATGAAGATCAAGCTATTCCGGGAAAACCAGTTTCCAGCGATTCGTCAACCTCTGGGAGAACTCCGCGACGTCCTATCAGCGTTAAACTAGCAAGCCCACTGAAGAAGGCCCAACAAGGTATGCTAATCCAATCTGCACTGTGAACAGCTATATATAGATGGGTTTTGTTGTGCACTGTACATTCGTCCCAGTCTCCACTTTCCGTGAATTCGTCGGGTTCTTGCATCCACTCAGGTGCCATTGAGGCGGTGACTTATTTCAACATTTGTTTCCAAACTGAAGGGGTAACCAGTTTCAAAGTATAAGGCAACCCTTTCTTAATTGGATCGTCTTCGTTTCAATGGACTAGTTTCCTCAAGCTGTAACTTATGCCGGAGGGTCCGTTTCAGCAAAAATTTCACCCGAAACCACATGCTGTGTTTCGATGGTGCAGCGGTGTTCAGCCATTTCGCAGCCCTTTCTGTCGTCCGCAACCGCACCACCATTTACGTCATTTCGTCTTTCAGAACCCCTGGGTCTACTGTCCGGAACATCAAGGTGCCATCCAACATACATAAATGACTGTTAACCCTGCTTGTCTATTCCCTCTAGTGAAAATGTTAGCCGCGGATGCAATGGGATTTCCTTTTCTCCCCGCCCTGATCCTTTTTCCGGTTGCTTTGACGTATTCTGCACACTTTTTTGACGTGCAGTCCTCCAGAGTTGGTTTCTCTTGCACGATTAGCGCTCATATCCGCATGGTCCCTCACCCTTCCTTTTTTTTCGTTAAACACTTTCAGAGACGGCAGCGACTGAATCACGCCGCATCCTGGGTTACTTCAGTCACATACCACATTACATGTCCTTGTACCAGGCACTGAAAGTGGCCTTTCAAAATTTCAAGGCAAGTAAAATAAACAACTTGTGACCCGTATCCTCACAAGCCCCCACATACTGATTAATCTTTGATTATCTCATCGCACGCCACAGATTTCACCCGATCTAACCGGCTCACAGGACCGTCTAATGATCTTGCTCCGAGCCTATCTACACACACTTAGTCGGCTGATGTGTAATCTACGCCTAGCCGAGACTGCTCCATACTCAGATGAACTGCTGACCTATGTGGCGGTCCTGTATCACTGTAATCCAGCGGCCTGCCTGGAAGCATCCACCCAAGTGAGTCAGGTGTATGCTTCATTACATTATTGCAATTCTAACCACTGGAAGTTTCCTTCCTACCTAATGATTTGTACGCTCCTTTATGCTTCAGATTCTTCGGGCTTTTGTTGGGACCAATTTGATCAGCCACTGGGACGAACAATTGGCTAAACTATACAATGTGGCTCTGAGTCCCGGACTGTCCTCTTCAACTTCTTTTGACCCCCGTCCTGAGCGTGCCACCGCTGACAGAAATGAACTAACCAAGAGCGTTGAAACACCAGACTCAGGTACGGCGTTGTTGAATTTCTGCCGTTCTAGGGATGCACTATTTAATTACCGCGTTCCTTGCTGTGTTTGTAACCTTTTGTGAAGGGTCACCTACTAGGTTAACACTTCCTCTTATATAGCCCTTTCTGTTCAGTTGTGTGCTGATTACACTCTCCCAAGACTTGAATGGCGGCGCTCGTCAGTTGACGCAGGGACCGTTTGTACTTCACCTTCACGGAAGCCGTCAGATGGATTTCATTCAACGCCTCATTCCCGCATATAGTATGCGAAGCGCTGCTGGCGGGCCATTTTCAGGCCCATTTTTCTATTTAGGATACCGACGACATCGCAGGCTCACCACGAGCTCTGTGCAGAACTATGAAGGAGAAGGTTCTGAGGCTTGTAAATAACAAGATATCAAAAACCTCATACATGGTACGGGTCCCTTGATCTGCGATCAAGCGTCACTTATGTCAGCAATTACTTGCACATCCTCTGAGTTTGAAGCACATGAAGGTGAAGTTTATCCGAATTCATGTAACCAAGTTATCATAAGGCCATATTTTCGGGAATCACGAACAGAGAAAAGTTCTCTTCAATGCTGAGGAAAAGTATGACCTGGACGATTCAGTTGGTTTTATTTGCCAAACCGAGGGAATTCACAGTAGCTGAAATCAAAGCGAAAGACCCTTTTATGGTTTGGGACTGCAGTTCTGTAGCAGATAAACCGGATGGTGAAATTACCTCCGTTTCTACGTCCAGCTACTTAGTAGTCTCCTCTTTCTGCTTTTATCTGAAGCGGAAAACGGGGCCCAAGGCGACACTGTCTCATCCATACTAGTCAATGGACGAGTCATCCATTCTGTACATGGATAGGGCATAAATCAACATGGGGACATGTGCGACATAATGAAAAGACCGGTGTTCAGCTGAAACCGACTACTTCACACAGAGGATGGACAGGATGGAAGGAATCGTGGGTATTTGATAGACTTTATAGGCAAAACCTGTGAGTAGTTCAATGAAAAACCTACGAAAATGCCATTTTCAATTACGATTAATAAAGAACGTCACAAGTCGTGAAATGCTCCGATTTCTTGGCAGTGCAGAGATTCTGTTGACAGCATCCGAAGGGCTCATTGTTGTCACTTTTTATCCCTTTTTTGTAGATCAAACCACACACCCCATCTTCGGTGTTCATGGTTCTCTAGAGAAACTGTGGACTCGATATGTGGACTATACTAGTGTGTTGGCGTCTCCCACAACTGATGTCACTCCGTTTGCCTCATGGTTGGGACTGGATCAACTTGTGCGCACTCCAATCACCGCTTGGATCCGTTTTGCTCGTCAGTGGCGTGTTCCTTTGCCTCTAACGTCGAAAAACTCGGTCATTCGGGTGGGTCTATGTTCCTCTCTAATTAGTCTCTTTTTACAACTGTTTCCAGCGTTCGTCGTTGTTCAACTCCATGGTTCTCCTGGAAACTGCTGTTGAAGCGGATCTCTTCCCTAATGAAGTATACCATTGTTAGATGTCAGTCGATAAGCCCAAAGAAACAGTGAGTACTGTATGTGCATATGGGTGTCCAAAAATAGTCTGGATCAGCTGCGACGTTCTTTCGGCTTCGAATTCCAGGGACTATATTCGCCCAACTATGTAATAGTGGAATCAGTCTGGCTTGGGATTGTAACGAACAACCTCATAGAAGCTGCTGCCTACGAGCCACATCGGTAGCTACCTTCACTAACAGATGTGACTCAGTTTCTGGCCCATTATCTCGCTCCCTGTACGAAAAACTCGTTCGAAAGCAGCGTGGCGTCATTGTTTAATTACTAAGTGGAGCTATCACCCCTCAGCATAGGGCATTCCATCCTTAATTCTTATTTGTTCAGTGTGTAAAGCTGTGGAACGCGGTTTTTAGGCGTCGATAATGATGTCGGCGAAAGTGAACTGGGTTAGGTCAGCTGAAACCCTTAATGCATGCAACCAGTTGCAGATTTCACATCTCAGTCAAACTGTTTGTTGTCACATTTCAACCGGGATTGAATGGGGCACTAATAGACTAGTAGGGTTTCTGTTTTTTAGTTCACCAGGCTCTGACTTCCCCCCATCTTGTGCACAACTTCAGCCTATGACCCCGGGAGTTGTTTTTTGCCCGGGCCGAACATTTGTCCTTCTCTGGCTTCTTCATTCTCAGTAACATTACTTTAACATACGATGCCGTAATCCTGTGCAGAGCTGCTTCACCTACTGTTGTATACTCCCCTCTCCAATTTCTGTTACCAGACTGAACTTACTCAGTTCTTCAAGCGATTCGAACACATTGTGATTCAGAGTATGGAAGAGTACAAGTGGACCACATGCCCCAATCTTCAGTCGGGCATACTCAATCTGCTTACACATTTAGTCTGTCTACAGTTGAACTACGAGCAATTGGACACGGGATTGGTGAGCAGACGTAATTTTATATTTTTTGGTTTCCACCTTCCTGTCTCATTGTTTACGGGGCTGTTTCCAGTGGCATACCATTATCCCATTCCTTTTGAGCAAACAGGAAAATAATGGCTCGGAGACAACCCTCGTATTCTTCAGTTAGCTGCCCAAGCTTAGACAGAAGCAGTCGAGATACCGGAATTCAGTTCGAACCACAGACCTTCCGGTCAGTATGTTCGCACCTGAACCACTGAGTTACCTCAGCATAGAGTAGAAGAGGTATGGAAAAGGTCACCTTCGATTGAATGGTCTATTTCTCATCCGGTATCCGGAATATTTCGGAAAATAAGACGAAATGATCCTTATTATCCGTGGCTAACTTCATCTAAGGTATTGGCACTTCTTTAGGGAGTGAAATCTCTGCTCCGTTTTGTCTTCTAAAGGGATAGGATGAGCTAACTCATGTGAATCACTTGGTAATGACTTTTTTGAAGTGTTCCCGTAGGTTTTTCTCACGACTATGAAAATGCCACCCAATGCTGTGCTCCGAGAGTGTACGCATCGTCTGTGTGTCTCCGTTTTTTGGAGTTGAATCCTACTGTATGGGTATTTATGACACCACTGTTTGAACTTTTTGAATTCCATAAGATGGCGAAACCTCTTCTTTATTCTAGGTCATTGTGTTTCCGTTCTGAGCAGACGATTCTGAACGCAAACTTTTGAGTGCTGTCAAAATCGACCAATTGTAAATGTCTCATTCTTTCAGGAATTTCTCCAAACGGTCCTGAAGCATTGTGAGAACCTCTCCTTGGACATACACCGGCAACAAATGAGTCCACTGGGATCTGCCCGCAAACGTTCTGCGTTAGACGAACCGTGGTGGGCCTTCTGCTCTGGTCTTTCCACAACCACACCAACAACAACTACTGGCCGAGTGACACAAAAAAGCCAGCAACACCAAAGTCTGGTGAACGCAATCTTTCGTTTCCTGGTCACTTTAGCCTATCAGAAACAGCACTCCAGCAAATCCAACCGGGGACTAGAACCCCAGGCTGAGCTGACTGGGACAACGATGACTAATGCAGTTCGACCACCTGCTTTTGCTCAGGTAGGTGAAGATGGTACCAGATCTTTTGCCCCCTTGATAATCTGTCGCCCAGCAATATCTTTGAATTTCGGCTCGGTTCGGTTTGTCACCAATAAATCGTGTGCCAAAGGCACGTTCATCGACATCATTGACAGCAATACACTAGTCCATACATACTGAAATCGTTCAGCTGTAGTACCCTTTCGGCGCCTAACTGCCATGCCACCCGAAGGAATCACGAGGGCTGGGATACTGCCAGGTTGCCCAAGCCTAGACAGGGGAAGTCGAGATGCAGAGGTCGGGTTCGAACCACGGACCTTCCGTTCAGTAAATTCGCGCCCTAACCACTGAGCCATATCGCATCCCTGAGCCACATACTAAAGCATAAAGCATACTGGCATAAAAAGCTAATTGGGTTCTACTTGGGTTCAGTTGTGATCAACGTAAAAATAGGAGACGTAGCCAAGCATTGAAGACAATGGCATGATTTTTCTGGCTGTAGGAAGTAAGGCAGCAGCAGGGGCCCCACTGACTGCGTACTTCAGCTACATTCACCACTTTCATTAGGCACCAGCGAATCAAGCTCCTTGGTCTGCATGCATTAAGATGGCACTTTTCAACCAGACCGAGTTTACTGGTCAAGGCTATCATATTTCGTTTCTAGATTATCGACTGTCTACCTCTGGGTTATTTTCACTAAGTACATGGATGGGAAAAAGAGCTGTGCAAGGTAGACGGTCATCTGACATTCGAAGAATATATCTTAACCGTTGTAGCCCGTGAAACGCGGCTAGCTGGTCCGTCGCAGAAGCATCCCTTCTTCCTAAAGCCATGTTAGATATCTCAGCGTCGCTAATCTGATGTCCCCACCAAACGGACCAACTCTTTGGAGACACTGTTGGTCAAGCACCGAAATTTCTGACACATAGAGGCCATGCTTCTCCCTCGTTGACGCAGTGTATCTCTGACGGAGAAACTGACGTCATGCCCGCACCTTAGGTATCCTGATCTCAAAAGGAGTCGGGATAAATAATTAACAAAGACAGAGAGAGCCCTCATCTATTCGTGTTAATACGGCCTATCTAAAAGCCTATGTTTTCAGTCAGACCTACGCTTTTACTCACTGTAGGACAACCAACAAGACAGCGCGAAAACATCGGCCCGACTGCACCACCAGTTTGCACCAAAAAAGTCAATCGAGTACAACCCAGCATCTTCACTGGGAATCTTTCATATTGATATCTTTCATTCAATAAACCACCAACCTCGTGTTTGCGAACTTGCTTGCTCCCCGTTCACCCTTACCCAGGTGACAAGAGAACAGAACAACTACGCCACCCGGTGTTTTAAGTTTTACACGCAGCTCTTTTTCGGTTTCGTTGGACACCCATCTCATTGGCAATCAGATATATGATTGCTTGCTTACCATTGTACAGTATAATCCAGTGATTCCTTACCCTTACAATCGCAAATTTCACCCATCTACGTTGTCACTGATCAGGTAATGCACATGGCCGAGACACTGGCCGCCGAAGATCTCGACCCAGGAAGTACTGTTCTATCTGCCTTGGTGCCGATCGTGGTGGACCTGTATGTCATCCAACGCCCCTTAATCTCATCCTCGGTGCCGAGTCATTTTCTGGAAGAAAAAGCTGAGGACCCTGTATTCAAGTTAGTCCATCTCTCTGTCGAACCCGTATCTGTTTCGTCATTCCTAAGCAGGTCTGAGTTGCTGATTGCGACAGTGGTTGAAGTCGGCTGTCTGACATTTTTATTGCCTATGCTGTGCGTTGAGTGTTTCATCCCTACAGGTTGCGTGACAACTATGCACCCGAAGAACACCACAGATAGTGATAATTGATCCAATACCTCTGTCTAGCGCTCATACGTGTGGTTTTCAGCCCAGACATGCTGGTTCGCCATCACAATACTCGCATTCTTCTCACAATTCGGTGCCTTCGGTCCGGCTCCCCGTTTTGAAATAGTCCGTCAGTTGTTTTCGCACAACGTACCACAGTAATCCTCCAAGAAAGAGAGGCCACTCACTTGTAAAATATACAAAACCTTCCTCGATTGTCAAGATCGGAGGAAAGCGCGTCTATCATAAGAGACCGAATACAGTAATTTTCAACCTACGTTACTCCTCCGAAGGATCTATAATCGACTTCCTGTCGGCGGCTTCCCTCTCGGAAGTGTTTTCTCTTCCTGGGAGTGGTCAGCTGTCCCCTTTATTTGTGGTGGTGGCCTTTCTTCAAACTTAATGTATTTAGGCCTACCCGATCGAACAGTACGGTGTTTTGTCGAAGACCGTATTAGTGTTTTCGTCTACGGTCATGCATATCAACAAGTGAACACCAAACTGCCATTTGTGAGTAGCCGCTAGCTTTCTCCGAATACAATAATGTGACTTGCATGTGAAGTAGAGCCCTGGGGAGATCGAGCTCGAGAAGGTAGCTTAAGGTCGAAGCCACTGGACGGAATATCCGTTGTTCGACCCCTGGCTCTTCGATTGCTCTTGTCTAGGCTGGGAAACTTGAAACTATCTCAGTCTCCGTGCTTCTCTCAAATCAACCTGCGGGCCTGCAAGTTAGGCTTTATTCGTCCGGAAATCCCAGATAAACGCTACAGCAAGCCACCAGTGAATGTTGGATATATTCGATCACATTAAGTGCAAATGCAAACACAGTAATCTATAACTTCCTCCGTGTATCTGTTTGCCAAAGCATGATCCTTCATGTTTCGAGTCCAAACTTGAACATCGACTTCTTCCTTCCGTACGTTTTGAAGATCCATTTTGTACCGTGCATACCCGCGTGCTGAGTGAGCTATCTGTTATTTCCTTACTCCATCTAATTCCTCTGATTCCGCCTTCCTTCTTTTTGGCGACACAAATTGTGGTGTTTTTATTTTAGTGTCAATTTTTAGTGAACGAACCTGCTAAAACGAGGAATTATCCACAATTTTTCTCCCGTTCCCTGATGCAGGCAGGCGGAAGTGGCGCGCGAGGCTGCATTCAACTTTTTCCTTCGTCGGCTGGCCCATCTGCCTGCCAGCTACGATCAGTTGTGCCTGATAGTGGAAGAGGCTACTCTCCTCCAGTTGGGTCCTTCGAATGCTCAGGAGAAGCGCTTATCTAACGTCGTCAGTCAGGTAAGAGTACCCTTAATCATCTAGCTTCTGTCACCTTGACAACATACATGTGTCTTTTCTTCAGCAAATGGACGATAAAATTCTGAGAATCTTCGTTATGTCGCTGCTTACAGCCTCTTTGATTGTTCCATTCGGCGGACCGTTATCCTGTCCTTTTCACCTCGCGATAGCACAAGATTACTAACTAAAAGGTCCGTGGTTCGAACCCGATCCCAAAATCTCGGCTACTTCTGCCTACGATTGGGCAACCTGGCGTTCTTCCAATCCTCGTGCTTTCTTCGGGTGGCATAGCAGCTAAGCACCGAATGGGTTTCACAGTTTATTAATCATTATTTATCTCATTGTTTCTCGTGGACGATATTGTCGCTAACGTTTTCGCATCTTCTTCTCAACAGGTTGTTGACGTTGTCGTGACGCATTTGACGGATGGTACTATGCACATATGTACACGTGATGATTTAAGCTCAATTCTGCGGATCTGCGACCATATTATTATCGCACTCAGCGACTGTAAATCCACGCATCTCGTGAACATCCGTCTAGCTCTGGATCGCGTTTTAAAGGTCACGCTGTCTGTCACGGATAAGTCATCGGTGAGTGATTTAGTAATTCTGCGCCACCTGTGAGTCTTAGTGTTCTGAGTGGACGGCGCTCATCTGGCGTTACCCTTCAGAAGATCTGTGCCTAATTTTACGAATTCCTACTACCGCTTTAGTTTTGTCAGCCTTCAGTTCACCCCCTGCCCCTTGTGGATTCGAGCCCTAAAAACGGGCAGTGTTTGGAATAACGACAGACCACAAGTTTTAATAAATTTTCATAACCTTTCTGAATGGTATATTATATCCTGGAAAGAGGCGTCGATGTGTTGCATACCACCCAACTAGACGATCAGCTGCTCACGGACCGAAGCCAAGAAACTCGGAGTTTTTAAGTCTTTTTTATCCGTTCCATTAAAACGGCATCATTTCGGTTTCTTGGTGTAATCATTCCAACCTCTGTCATCCGTCACAAACGCGCAACGTTTATAGGTAAAACGAAGCTCATTAACGAAGATTGAACTCAGCACGCTGTTTTATAACAAAAGCTGTGCTATGGTTAGTTCAAAGCTAGGCGAATGACTTGACTCAGAAATTACCTTTAATAGTTATTGCTTATTGAAAATCATCCTCAGAAAAGCTTGCTCGTTAAACATTACAGGTGTCTTGAGATAACAGAGTGATCCCATGGTTTATTCGCAGATCGTATTTGAAACGTATCTTTCGCTAGCGTGAATTTCTTAACTACACCATTTGATCAAGAGCGTTGAATGGAGATGGCCGACGCTGCCACGTGACCTTCTGATCGTATTAACGAGTTTTCTCATTCAGATGCTTGATGATGTTCATCACACTTCCTCACTGCTCATTTGAAGCACTCCTTTCATCTACACTCTGTCCTCGTTTAGCCAGCAGACTATGAGGCGGACTCGACAAATTTCTCTGTACAGTGGGCTGTTGCACAGGTTTGTTGCATACGTCTGCATCTGCGATTACTCTCTCTGCTTCGCGGTCACCCCCCTTCTCCCACGAATGCTACAAGTAATCATATCCAACAGTTGACCCAGCTTCTCAGGTAAGTGTTATTCTACTCTGACGCAACAGAATTCGTACGGAAAAATTATTGTTATCCATCATGAACCTTTACATCATGCGTTGTAGTTGGTTCTATAAACCATGAGTTGATCTCATAACACGTTTCCATAGATGTACAGAAGTAAATTACTAAATTACTAAATTAATCATCTGTTGCTGCACAAAAGCAAGTAGACGGGTGCCATACCACCAAAGTTTTTCGAGTTGAATGTGAGAGTTGTAGTGGATGATCCTGCATGCTCTCTCTCATTGATGATCTATTTTCGTCGGACATCTGTGGACTAAACTTGTTACTTCACATCGTCCGGTGATCTACATGCTAACCTCGCACGTTATTTACGTCCGGTTTGTCATGTTCTCGCAGTCCTGTCACTTTGCAGTGCATAGAGTTTCTGTCTTGTTACGTGGGAGTTTAGTTACTTACCGGTGCGGACCAGTCTTGTAGGCTAACAGTGGTTCGCGCACAACAGTCGTGATCCCTAAATTTCTATTATCGATTTCCCAGTCGGTGAGTGCTTACGTCTGCGTCCATATAATACCGATTTTTCCGTATGTGACTTTTTTGTCATGACCTCCATGATATGCTAGTCGATCAGTCATCGCTATTTTGGTTTTGTGATGTTAGTGACTGGAATCATACCCACCCACAAACAGGATTTCATTTAACCTATGACTCGAATTCGAGTTATTACTGTACTGGACCTATTGTTATGTTTATCAGTACGCTTGCCTTTCTGGTATTGATGCGCTTTCCTCCAGTTCCGGGATCTAACTCACAAAATACCAATAAATTAGCAGAAGCTGTTTGTAGCACACATCTTCCAGGCCATTTTACAATAAATTATGATGACAGGGATCGGATCGACTCTTTTCGCGTGATTCATTTGAAAGCTCACATCCGTCGGGATAGCCACAGAAAAAATCACTTAAGGTCACTCTCTGTATCACAAACTCGAGTTACAGAAGGTTGAAAGTACTGGCTCTCATTCTGTGGGCTTTAACTTTTGGACATCACCAACCAGTCTTTACTATGCTCCAGTAGTGGCTCGCCTCACAAATCACAGATGTCCGAAATTCAACTCCCGGTACCGCCAAAGATATACACTGCCGGTATCATCATCACTGACAGCAATAGACCAGGAATACACACTGGTGCTCAAATGCCATACAACCATGAGGAAAGAAAGCCCTAGTACAGAGGTGAAAGAACAAGGAAGGGTAGGGACTCAGTGCGAATAAGTCCTGTGTTCTTAAGGAAAACAATCAAGGATAAGGTGGCCACACATCTGAGAATCATTTCAGAGTGATGCCGCTCAAGTACTTGACGTAATGTAAAAATATGGTCGCGCACCTCTTCCGGGTCGAAATCCTGCTTGGTGCTCTCGGACTTGCGTTTCATATGCGAAAGATAAGCGTCGCATTATAAGGGAAGTCAGTAGCAGCGCTCTCACAAAAAACGTGGTTGGAACAGTTTGTTCGGATACCTCTTTTGGGCACGAGTACGATCACCGATTGGCGCCAGATCTCTGGAACAAGTTCTTGCCCCCCAATAAGTAGGAACAACCTAGTCACTGCCATTATGGAAAATTCATGACGAATCGGAATGTTTAGACACATCAGTGCTACGGTTGCTTATTTTTTACCCACTTCCACTGGTGGCCTTCGGTGCTGAAGTTTCACTGAGTGGTGTATCAAGGCTCTTTCTACCTTCTATGTCTTTCTAACTGCAGCCATGCATTCCACGTGTTGCAACAACTTGTTCTTGCCGTACACCGACTTTTAATGGAAAATCCACGACTGGCCATCTCCTTGAACAAACTCACTTTGGAAGACGGGGATACAGCTGGTGTGCTGCTACAATTGGTTTCTCAACTCACGCTGACGCATTTTCTCACCGTGATCGAACTTACCGACTGTTGTAAGTCCGTCTGTTTTTTCCTGTTCCCCATACAGGGTAGTGGTGGCCAACCTAAATTATTGATTTCCTTTTCATTTCAGGTAAGAGTTTCTCCGAAAGGTTGTCGGAGGACCAGACTGTGTCGCCACATGCATTTCCTAATCCGCTCAGTTCTGAGTTTCAAGTAAGTTGTTGGGCCAAATTGTTTCTTTTTTCCATTAGGGTAGGACAGGTGGCTCGAAGAGCTTCAGCAGAGTGATGGTATTTATCGCGGTATTTTTGTTTATCGGAGGGGTGTCAAGCTGTCTCACACGTTCATAGCAAGTTATCATTGTGATTCGCCGCACCTCACGTCACATAATCGATCAATGTCATATTCTGTTCTTTTTGCGGATTCATTGTCCCCTGGCTACGACCTACCAGAACTAATGTGGGTTACAAGAAAGCTTAAGTGCTTGAGTGTTAATTGGCGCAAGTTAGATTAGCTGGTACGATGCGCTTTCCCATGTCAGATATTGTTAGTTGTTGAGCTCGTGATTACTGACCAAAAGGTCCGTGGTTCGAACCCAACCTCCGCATCTCGACGTCTTCTGTCTAGACATGGGAAACCTGACAGTATCTCGACCCTCGTGCTTCCTTCGGGGGGGGGGGTGCATGGCAGCATGAACCCAAAGGGTATTACAGCTGTACAATTATTTTGTTATTATTTTAATGTTTTGATGATGTGTACATTTGCAAACGTACCGGCAGATAGAATATGCTAACCAGCCTTTCTCCTTGGTGGGCTCTTTGCATTACTTTACAAGATTCAGCCTAGTTTTCACATATTATCAACACCCTGGTTTTGTACACTTGGGCAGTCACAGCTGACCTCGGCTTGTAAAATCTCAGAAGCAGATTAGACTGGTGCCACTAAGTAGTTGTGCACTCATATACAAATTAAGATGTCTCCAGTGCGATACGTGTTCATGGTATTCTTTAACCGAATGTGCTGCACAAAGGCCTTTGTACGATGTTACTTATAAATTAGGTATCGTCAACCTTACAATTGGTTCCTTACCAAAAGAAGTGGGCTCCCAGGATTTTTTTTATGGGGTGTACTAGCAAGCAACTTCCCTATGGGTGTTTTTAGGTCTCTGCACTCTTTTCATCCAACTAAACCTGCTTTCGGCTGAAACGGCTAGCTGGCATCACGTGTAAACAGCAACCTGGCGCAACAGAAGGACTGATTACTTTATAGGTGTGCCGACGTTGTCAGCGCTGTGGGCCTGGTTACTTTTTTTCCTCAGGGTTCATCTTGGAGGCCAACCATTTATTCGACTTTAATTTCGTTCATCCTCTCCGCACCACCACCTTCGCTAAATTCCTTTTTCCTCCTCTATCTTACAGCAATTAAGTCGGCAAGTCCCTCGACTGGGACTGTTCGAGCCATTATTTCCTGCGCTTTGGACCCGTTTATCCGTGCTTTTGGTCCAGTTGTTTGTGCCATCTGCGGATGGTCGTGATCAGGCCCTCTTCACGGCCCCGAGTATATGGTCTACCAGTGGGCACATTCTATGCGTAGAAATTTGCGCCCAAGCCCACTTGACAGAGCAACTGAGGTGGGCTGTGAAACAAGGCCGGAATGTGAGTCACCTTACTCCACTCCACATCATCTTGTCGACATCGCATAATGTTCACTTTATTCCGCTTATCTGTGTGCTGGCAACACTGGTTTTCACTTACATGACGCCGAAGAAAAGGGCTACTTAGCCGCACAATGCTCTTAGCTGCAAAACCTTTGCGAGTGAAATAAAACTTTTTACGCCAAAATGTTGCATTTTGTTGCGTATATGCTCAAACAAAAAACCACCCTAATCGACGTTCATATTTTCGCAGCTCACTAAATTTCATTGTCCACTGAAGCAATCATACCTCTGGCGGAAAAATTCCGGTGGAATACTTTCCTAGCATCACTGGGACCCCGGGGTGCCTAGATGGGGCTCAAAAGTTTGGACTGGTATTCTGAACTCGATTGCTTGTCCCCGTTTTAGTCCATCAAGGACACGTCGTAGCTTTCGAAAATTCAGTTCCATTGTGCGAACATTGAGCGCCCCAAAAAGGCCGGCACATGCTTTGCTTTCTGCTTCGCGATACTTTGTTTTTTCTCCTGCTGCCCTCATCACCCTTGTTGTTTGGCTAGAGGCCCAATTTTCATGTGTTTTGCAAACTACATTGCTAGATGTGATAGGAGATAATCTCCAAGTGACAAAAAGTAGGAGCCAGTAGCGCGTGTTCTGTGATTATGTACTATCATATTTCTCACCTTTGATAGAACGTTTCCTCTCCATGCACTCCCATTCTACTTAGTTCTGATTATTCTATCATATCCCATGGGTCTCTATAAACGTTTTGGGCTTACCAGTCGGACGGCCATTCATTCTAATCGTTTTGCACGTCCCACTTTACAGAAAACAGCATTGCTCAACCGGATAGTCAAACCCGGTCCCGAACATAAACTGCTGCCGACGGAGCTCATTCGTTTGCTTGATCTTTGGCGCTCTGGTGTATCACCGATTGTCCAACTACTAGACGAGCTCGCTAACTGCCCTACTGGAGGGTCACAGCTCCTAAGCTATCTTTCGGAGTCCGTGCCTTTTATGGTGAGTTTGTCGGTTTCCTTCGTTGTCAAACTGGAAGGAGCCCTAAATGTTGTCTTCCAAAATACTCGTTTTTCTTCTGTCACGGTCAGGAACAGATGGAAAAGTTACACGTGGGAAGGTCGTTCAAATGTCTGTCCTTTTTCAGAATTATCCTTATTAGAAACAAGATGGCTGTCAATGCAATAAGGTTCGCAGTGAATTCGTCTTGTCGTCTTATCGGTTAGCATTTTGATTGGTGCTCACCACAAAGACTTCACCCACTATATCATAATTGCCATAGTGGCTGCAAGAAGTTGTATTCGGTACAGCTTTTTTCCACCGTCCGCGATCCTATCCACTCAGCGTGTTCTTTGTCAATTCCCATCCAGACCGTCGTCCAACTTCGCACGATGTTGCGTCTTCTATTCCGTCAAGATCGTCCTTCTCATATCAACCAGCGTTTAGCAATTTTGTGGGATCATTTCATCGCACCCAGACCCGAGGTACCGTCTTCTGTGAACGAGTGCTCTACTTGTCGGCGACCGTCTCTGCCTCTTGGCCTACAGCTGTCCGCCATACGGGAGGCTTCACGCCTGTTCCGGTTGCTTCTCGAATCTGAAAAGGTGGACAAAATAGTGGTATCCAATGTGAGTACCTTCTTCTTGACTTGGTGTGGTTTTCATTTTTATTCGGACCGTATTGTTTCATGTATTGTTTCTTCTCCCCCCCCCAGCACTCCATGTCGGTCCCACTGGCTACAATAATGGACTACTGCGGCCGTCTTCCCAAAACCAACGCACTCCGGTCGTCTGTGCTCGAGCTAGGTGATCTCTTAGAGCAGGCTATCAGTGTTTGGACTCATGTTGGTAGCCATGCTCCACCTCACGGAAGTGCACCCCCCTCCAATCAGGCAGATCTAACTATTGACGTTGCCTGTGTGCTCCAGGTCCGGGTCTAATAGTTCTCACATCTTTCTACCCTTTTGTTTGTCCCCTGAAATGTCTTATCACACTGGTTCCATTTTTTGTGTATTGTGTAGCATCTGGAAAGTGGTTCAAACATTTGGCTACCTGACCTCGCTCAGGTTCTGCTACGTCAACCATCTTGTCATTCGCACATCCGTGGAGCAGTTCGTCTCTTGCAAGCTTTGCCCGACACAGATGCGACCGCTGTTCAACGCCTGACCTCTATCCTGCGTGCTTGTTGCAGTCGTTGCTATCCCACTCTCATCTACTTCAGCCTCGTGTTTCACTCGTATCCGCGCAGCCGACACCTTGTTTGTGAAAAGCAAACTATTAAGACGAGTCAACCACACACTGATAATACAATCTGCGTGACACCACAACTTGGCTCTCTCTTCCGAACCGCGTGAGTGTGTATCGAACTTTCTGGATTGGTCCTAGAAATGTTTTCTGTGGTAGTATAGGCAGCATTCGGTGCACATGATCGTCTCTGATTTCAACGGACGGAGACTTCTTTTTGTCAAATGATACGTTGCAAAGTGTCCAGCGTTACTCCAACTGGAGATCGAGAGAGAAAGAGAGAGAGAGAGAGATCAGGTTCATACTGGGAACCCAATCCTGGCTTTTCGATCGCCCCTGTCTAGACTTGGGCAGCCTGGTAGTATCTCACTCCCCATGTCTCTTTCTAGTTGCACAGCAGCTATGCCCCTAAAGCATGCCACGGCGGAACCGTTCTTTTTAAGTGGGAACCCATCTCCCAGCTTCCACGGTGTCTGCGTCAAGCGCCAATTCGTCGATCCATTACCTTGTTGGTTGTAGTGTAGTATGCTTTAGGGTAATTGTTGTCTTTGATGAGTCAAACGGTTCGAAACGGTAGTGCAAGCAATTTCGCGTGTGTCATGTGTTTTTTTTGGCCTCGAACTGATAATAGTGTGGCCTTACATCCGATGGCAACATGCATGTGCACACCCACTGACGCGCGCCTGACCTCGAGTCGACGGGGCTAAACAAGTTTGGTAAGCAGTCGAGATCTGCCTGCATTTTAGGCGCTGTTCGGCGTGACAGATAGCATGGATGGTGAGTCAGACAGCTACTTGTCAGGTGTCCGTCTTTTTATGAAAGTCCCACAATTGCGAGCACGCAGCGATAGTGGAATAGACTCTTATGCGATGCGGCATTCAGCCATGCACGAACAATTCGACGTATGGAAAGCTTTCGCTGTATCCTGCTGAGAGCTAGAGCATGATACCGATGTTTCCAAACGCTAGGCACTGATTCAGGTTGTGTAACAATATGTCATTACAAGATTGGTTGGAGTTTCATGAGGATTGAGACCGTTTACGACACCGTAGAAACTTCGAGACTCCGTATCTCGCCCTGAGGTATTAAAATACCCTTTTGTGCAGCAGAAGACTGAGGCTAGTTTTTTTCGATTCACTTGATTGCTTTGGTGTATATCACCCTGGTAAAAACGTGGCCAGCTCCCGAATTCATTGTAATTGGTCCCACAGTACCAGCGTCGAAAGGTGACAAAAACCATGGAACACACTTTTTTTGTGATTTCACAATCGTTTTGGTACAACAAACACTTGTCAACACTTTGTAACACTCGTCCTTTGGCTTTTCGGCACAGATTGACTTCACTTACAGGACGGGATCACTGAAGATTTTCAACTGTCCTTACCGTAACAGCAACATATATGTAGCTCAGAGGAAGAGTGATCTCATAAGACAAGTGAAACTCCCATTTGAGAATCCGTCGCTCGAGAAGCCAGTCAACAGCTGACGGCCTGATGTGGGTTCCATGTTTAGAAGATAAGTGGCGCTATGTCTTATCCAAGTGCGAGTTAATCACAATGCTGATCAGGTGATCGTGGCCGAACGGTTAAGTGTTCAAACTGCCAACCGGATTCCAACGCCGGGGAATTTCGTGAGGCGCGCACTACTCATGATTCCCAATAAAGATGAAACAGCTGTACAATACCACTCGGCCTCTCAGCATAGATTGGCTTCACTTACAGGACAAAATCCCAATAGGAAATTCTCAAATCTTCTACAACTTTATAAATCAGTCACTTTTTGCTGAAGATGTTTGCCGAAATTGACTCAAATGTAGACGATAAGCTCGATGTTTCCTCGATCTGCTCGAAGTTTATACCTGTGACTGTATCAACTACTATACTTAGGAGGTCTTGTAGCTGTAGCAAATGATACGAATAAAACTCATAAACTTTATAATTCGTTATTCATTTGATACATATTCCATAATATACCTAGTCAGAACTTTCATAAAAGGCCATATCATCACCGTCATCGTATCTGCCGTACCGTCATCCGCATTTGGTGGCACCACCGATTCAAGAAAGATCTAGTATGCCCTCAGGGCGTGAACTTACCGGTCCGCACCAGATATGAGTCATTGGCGATTAACTAAGAAGTAATTTACAGCAAGCAAGGGCGCCTTATAGGTCACTACCAACGCACATTTTTTTCTTGTCCCAAATCTTTTATTTCGAGTTTCCGCTTACTTCCACCTTCCGCCTCCAAAATAGGCAACAAATCTTGTTTGACCGCATCCAAACAATCGTCTCCGACCCTAAGTGCCTACATGCAGTGGATTTCGGTGAGTCAGTTTTTTGAATTGGAGGATACGTGTTTCTCTTGTCCTCGCATTTATTTTCCCAAAATAACGTGCACTTGTCGTGTAAAGGCGATTCACCAACTGACCTGGTATGCTTGTCTATGCTTGTTGCCTAAAACCCTAGTTAGGGCACTAGTCGTGATTTTCGGATTCTCGTCTTTAAGTAGACTCACCAAGTCACTCGTAGCATAATATTGCGGACTTCCATATCAACGATCTAGCTTTTAAACTCCTTGTGAGCGCTTTTAGCTTGGCTCAAAACGATGTAGTGCAAGCCGGCGACGGACAAGAAGGTATATCCTGATTGGTCACGATATGGGCCAGTCAGAATCGAGCAGTTTTAGGAGCTTCTCGTCCCATCACGAAGATTCTAGTTCGGCCTTATGGAAAAATCTGTGATAACTTCATAAATACAGCTGTACCCATCTCCCTTCGTCTCCGTACAAGTTTATCTCAAGCTACCGTGCTTTTTGATGCGCCATTGCGGGCGAACAGCAAGCGAGGATCTAACATGGGAGTTAAAGTACATAACATGTGCACATGTTGCTTCAGCAGTGAAAACGTAAACTATGCTTTTTAACCGATATGGGCATGTTGATAGTCCTACATCTTACGAACTTGAACGCCCATCCCACTAAGCTACCATGGCATAGCGGCTGCGTTCGCATGAAGAAACTTACTCCAAGTGTAGTCTGCTTGGATAATTTCGGAATATTCATGTGTTCATACGGGCACAACTGTGAGTTGCTTTCGCTGAGTAGCTGTGCACAGGCTCACAAGAAGTAAGAGAGTTGAGATACCGGGAGACTCCTGAGGTGCAGGCAGAACCAGTCTATAAGTCTGTGGCGGACTTGACTAGCAGGGGGGTTGTGCAAGTATTTCAACTTCAACTGGGTCTGAACTAATTACCTATTTCCAATGGCTGTCTTATCATTCCAAATGGCTAGCTAATTGTATTACTTAAGGCAAGTTCAGAATTTGTGTTACTAGTACTCACCTTCAAAAGGTCACAGGTACATTCTCTTTAAAGAAAGAAAGGGATGTGAAGGGTGGGGTGGGAGCTACACGGGTCAATGAGTCACGGAGTTTAGTGAGTGACATCGATGTCAGACAAGTTTACGGGGTCGGGTTTTTCGCAGGCTAACTCATCTTCGGAGGTCGCACAAGTTCTTTTTGCCGCAAACTTCTGAGTTGTGCAGTCGGATTTCAATCGCCTCTGCTGTCAGCAGTAGTCTGGATCGTACCAGCCGTCATCATCTCAGAGGCGCACTCTTTGGCGATATCGTGACTCGTTTCCGCCATATGTGATGCAATTGCACTTGAGCCCAGTTTGTTCCAACCACCACTCAGGGACACAGGATTGTGTTAGCTTACTCTCTCCGACAAACGCCTTATCGTACGACTAACCTATAATGTCTGCTCGAAATACCTCAGCGATTAAGGCGCGAAGTTACTGACCGGAAAGTTCGTGGTTAGATTCCAATCTCTTTAACGGCAACACCGTGTAACCTGCTTAATGAACACACTTAGTTTTTAGTCTGATGTTTGCTGACGAAAAGATCTGCCAAAACTGAACCTTAAGGAGACCTCATTGCAACCCCGTCTTTCTGCTTCCATCTTTGAACTTCCGCTGGCTTGCGAAATTCCCGGCCACACAAATCTGTCTGACATTGAAATCGCTCAGTTGACTTTGTTGGCTTTTCATTGACCCGTGCAGCTACCATCCCCTTTCTTCTTTTTCTTTCGTTAAAGGATTTGCATCCTAGCACGTAATCTCTAGTATCATATAGAGTAGCCAAGCAGACTAATCACAGAAAATGAGCCTTGTTCGCTACCG
Organism: Opisthorchis felineus; assembly: GCA_004794785.1. Taxonomy (NCBI): domain Eukaryota; kingdom Metazoa; phylum Platyhelminthes; class Trematoda; order Opisthorchiida; family Opisthorchiidae; genus Opisthorchis; species Opisthorchis felineus. Next base: position 83,114 of record SJOL01003030.1, on the reverse strand, counting down.
TTGTTGTTCACATGACTTCCACAGGTATCTTCACTTACTAGTTCAGAATTCATTACTGATGACGGACCTTCGGAACCGCTTAGGAGAATCAGTATGAGCTGCCCTGTAGGTTATCTCCATCTGGAACTGCGCGAATGTGCCTTGTGCCCCCCCCCCTGAAACTTCATACTGCAAACACGTCACAGCTAAGCGATTTGATTTGATCAAGGTACCCTATCGTGAACTAATCATCAGTTTACCCATCGCTTCACGTGACATGAATCAAGCAAGCCAATCACAGATAGGCTAGTTTCCACTGGTCCAAAAACAAAGCGAGGATGATGCTCTAGAAGTTAGATGACTTTCCACTGATCGGCTAAGTCCTCGGAACTGTAATCATAGGGTCCTGACGCTCTTTGCCTTTTAATTCGAACTGTGCTTTGCCGATCAGTCAGGGCTCAGCTAATTAACTCAGTATGAAGATCCGTGATAAGAGTCAACGGTCGTCAGTGTTACTGAAAGAAGTTTTAGTTATAAATTCTGGTGATTTGCGTCTGTATACTCTAAGAAGTTTCCAAAGGGACCCTTATACAAAATATGCGCTTCCGATATAGAGCTTTATAACTCCTTCTAGTTCTAGGCATTCCCGTGATAACTTGTTGCACCAAGCCCCAGTGATTCTTTGTCGAAGAACTTGCCGAAATCATTTTCTCCTCCCACGACTTTTCACAGATCCGGGATTGGACACTTCCATGCAGTGCGAACTGATCGGGCTGACGACGGCATTGGTACATTTTCTACAGATTGTCCCCGAACTGCCTGCTGTCGACGTTGTGCCGATGGAAACGGAGACGCTGGCGTTACGCTTTCTCTGTGTCCTCATAGAAGTGAGCTCTCTCCTTCTCTCTGTTCTTCTTCGAATCAGATTCGATGGCCTCAGGTGAAGGCATAAAATAAGTGACGTACGATGACCTGATATTTATCAAGTTTCAGGTGATTACTTTGCTTCTTTCATGTCCTTCGTACTCAATCGCGGCTAGGCATCAGGCGTATCGCCCGTGCTTAATAACCTCAGGAACCAATCACCACCATGTCATTGATCTCGCAACGAAATCATAAGATTATTTATGTTTTCCATCGCAGTCCCGCCCCTGGTAGATGGAATTCAGCTATTCTGATTAGTAGGATAGGGATTTCATCAGAAATCACTGCTGGACTTAAAAATCAATCGGCATAAAACCATAAAAAGTGAAAAATGGTTGCGGGCGATTTCTAGGACCACTCCATTGCTCGCCGAGGATGATTTCGGACAAGACATGGATTCATTCGGCACTTTTATCCCGCCATTTTTCCTACTTTCCGGAGTCTTTACGCGAGTCCACCGAAAGACTGGTCCTGCAAACTCTCGATCCCATTTTTAATGAACCTGGTTGCTTACTATCCAAGACCCATTCTATTCCATCCACTGGAAGTGTGGAGCTGTGCTGGGAATAACTGTTTTCTTATCCCAGTGCCTTGTCAACTGTTTTCCCTCTCGGTCAGCTTCGTGTGGCTTCCTATCTCGATCACCTGAGCGTACAAGAACCACTATACGGTAAAATCAACCGTACAGGGAAAGAACTGCGTTTCTGCCGTCTGTGCCCGCTGCCTCGTTTTTTGAGGAATGCAGGTTTTTGGCAAAACGTGTACTTTATTCTTTTGACTCTGGCTTGTAGGCTTATCGTACTTTTTTGTAGTAACTTACCCATCATTAGGCCTCACGCTTCTCCAAACTCTCCACCTTTGACTGCTATTAATCGCCTGTGCCTGGCAGCATCCACTCCCCGGTTGACTATTTGACTTGTGGTTCCAACCGGGAAGCCCCAATATGAGGTATTGTAGCGCGCGATAATTATCGGAGCATATCAGTATCCAAAACTGAAGACCGAAGCCGATTTGGGGAGCAAGGAGGGTGTTTGAGGGTATTCGAACTCGTGATGACACTGTTTTCTATCAGTTGTCTTTCAGTCCCTAACAGGTCACCGTCAGCCACGAGTCTGTTCTGTCTCGCAAGACGCACTTGGGGACGCCATTTGTCTCCAAATCCTATGGATATCCGTTACAGTGCCTCAAAAATCCATGAAGTTAATCGACCAGTCGACAAAATTGTCTTCACTGGAGCAAGATTTCGCCAACAGGTTGTTAATCTGTGTTTATCAGAATCATTGTTGTCCTCCACCGCATGCGTGCTCGAATGACCACCGGATCTCCAAAGATATTAGCTGGAACATTGACTCCTGAGCACACATTACTTCGCTTTATCTTATCGTCATTTCTTCAAGATTGGGTTTTCGTTGTGTGACGTTCTCGTTTGTTTAGTCACTCAGAAGTGATGTGTATTGACCAGGAGTGTTTACAGGCGTTGATATTTTCCGGCTGAGGTGAGTACCCATTCGTGTTCTATCTGGACCTGTAATCCAACGACCTATCCCATCCCTAGGACTTCCCCTTCAAGAATATCTTGTGACTGATTGTCGGTGTTCTTTGTCATCTGTTAACTAACCACGTTTTTTAACAGTTTGTTCTCCAGTCCCTCTGCTATGATCCGCACGAATCAGTTGGCAGCCGGAAATCTCACCTTAACCACCACAGTCGGGGTTGTTCATTTTCATTGGTACAAATTACCCTGGAACTGATGGATCGCGTATTGCAAACGATTCCCAAACGCCTGGTCAAAGGTGTGGATGTTCTAGGAGATGGTGCCGACCAATTGCTCACTCAGTTCGTCACGTTTTTTGCTGCGGTGGATAAGTTTGGTGAGCCGTTTTGTTTCAGTTTGACAGTGCTTTTTCTTACTACCGTGACATTCAGGCCGAGTCTGCTCTTTCTGTGCAAATGATTGCACTGTCGGACGTTATAGTACTAAGTAACTTAAAACATGACCGTTATGCTGTTTTTCTTGTATCCGTCTTTTGAGTCAGGCCCACAGATTACCGCACTTTCACCTTTGGAGTCCCTTGCCATCCAGTTTCCTGCACAATATATCTTTGTCGTATAGGCTGTCCGGCAGTGTGTTTGAGAAGTGATTTTTCTTGGTTATGACCTCCCCCCGCAGTTTGACCTATTAATCAACGTTCATCCTCACTGTGCTGTAGTCCATGATGCATGACCTTCGTGCTTATGCACTGTGAATCGACCACGAGGACTTACCTTGCCACATCGTTTCTCTTCACAGCTGGCCTTTCTGTGCCCCTGACCTACTGGACGCTAAATGACCACCCTCAGCTGCATACAAGGAATTCAACGCTCGAAGATGTGACTATGGCAACCCTGCTAATACCGAAATACCCATCTTTATTTGGTTCATGGTTCCAGTATACCCAACCTGCTTCGATTATCGCCACCTTCACAAGCGTTGGCGCTGCGGCTTCGGCCTCTGTTTGTCTCGCAGGCGGAGACGACACCTTCGGGGGAAGAAGCCTGCTGCAAAGCGCTATCACTGAGCGAGTTCCTCCTTGCCAAGTTTTGAACAAGTGTCGACTTCTCCGGTCATTTTGTGTCCCCGGCATGGATTGGTCGCTAAGTGGCAGGTTGAATATGTGTCTGATCGGTACGTAGAGTTGCCTTGCGTTTTCTTTTGGTACTTTGCAACCCGTGGACTTTTTATTCGCCTGTTTTTCCTCCATATATGTCGCATACTACCTTCCCTATGTCTGCATTCAGCTAGCATGCGATGACCGTTCAATAACTGTATCGTTTCCAACATAGGTATAGTGCTGGTCCGTAGTAATACACAAACCGATAACTAAAAAAGAGCGCTAACCACAACCTTCGCCCTCGGTTCTGTTCAAGGTTGCATTCGTCTGCTTACCCTGCGGACGAGTCTGTGCTCAGCCAAAAAATCCAAACCGTCTGAGACATTGGAAGTTAATTCCATGCTTGGGCTGGAACACGAAAGTATCGCTGCCACAGTTTCGTGTTTTGGTGCGCTCGCGTGGACAGACCGTAGACAGTTTGAAACGCTGTGGACAAATTTCTTGGAATTGCTGGATCCCTATGGACTTGAGTCAGGCGGTTCAGCACCACCTGATTCGGATACTGGCGCGGATGTGGTAAGTTCATGCTAGTGTGATCATATGAGAGAATACTAGGGTCTCGTTAGCCAGCCTCTCGTCGGAAGGTTCACGGTTGAATCTGTCTTTCATTTGCTTTTGCGTAAATCCTAAACCTGTCACTACTTCAAACCCCGTACGTCCTTCGGGTTGCATTGCAGCCAGCCACACAAGTCACAGCTGATTCATGCTCCCCTGTATGCAGTTCCTTCCGTTTTATGTCAATTTGACCAGAGTACCTACTCGACTGCACCGCAGCAATGCAAATTTTTTTTGACATTACTAACAAACCTAATAGTATATGAGAAAGATCGCCTCACAAACCATGCGTTTGCACTTTTGGGGGCTAGTGACCCTTCATCGTGTTCCAGTCAAACTAGGCCACATGGCTGCTCAGAGCCACACATATTCATTGTGCTGAACTCCTGTCTGGAGTATTACTGCAACCTCTTGTTAGTCCATCCCACTGAGGCAGTTGCTCAGAGCCTCATGGTTTTCCATTTCCGACAGCTTCGTGTGAGGCGCTCAATTGTTGTGCTACTCACTAAATCATGAGTAATCTGAAGCTACCGATAATTGTGGAGCAACACTGAGGCAACGGGCACACCGGGGTATGGTTTCCTTTTTGGTAAGACGATTAGAAAATTCGAACTGTTTCACCCGACTTTGAGAAGTGCTGATCGATACGCTTACGTTTGTATCTTTGTTGTACTTGATGTAGTTGACGCTGCAGCTGGTACGCAGCATTATCTACTATGAGGTTGAGCCTGTCTAATTTTTGTGCCATGACATTCATTGCTAGTCGTAATCTAATCGATCCACTCAAGGAAGCTGATTATGTTGCCAACGTTTCCATTTCAAAGTATAACTTCTGGATAAAGGATGCACGGCACATCGGCACTTTCAACCCGCTTCCTGATCGCATAGAATCCGGGGCGGTAAATTTTCTCACATGTTGATTTCATACCTCTTACTTCCTTACACCTTGAACCACTAAATACACAGCTTCCATCTGCATCCGACCAACAGCAACAGGGTTCGAAGTGTTGTTTGTCCTCCTTGGAATGCTACCAACAACCATAAGTAGCTCGTCGAGATGGAATTATAATGTCCTGCCAAACAGAACGCAAAATGTGTTCAACACACTACTCCGCTGGTAAAGGATGGTTGGACAATCTTTGTCATTTCCATCTCTTCATTCCCTCATCTTAACCGAGAACGGTTGATTGAACAAACTCTGGTATTTTCTGTCATTATCCTGCTTTCCAGTTTGAATTGAATTGTCGTTTAAATAGCGATTCATTCTGCATCGCCCAAAAAATCTCCAAAAACGAACTAACCAGATTGCCGAATGGGACGTGGGTTGCCTGCCCGGTCTTCAGTGTTTTGAGTACCATAAGGCATGCGTCCAACAGATATCGAACAAGCTATCTTTTTTGAGATTCCTTTAATAAGTGTCTTTCAAATAATCCGTCGACGATCGTTTCATTTATTTAGCCTGCCTCCTGTATTGCTGGTATATTCAACTAGAAGTTTGGTGGGTATGAAACTTGTTCTTCTAAGGGCAAATGTCTTTGACGAAGGGTCGCACACTGCAGGTGTGGTTTGGGAGTGCAGCACGGGATATTTCCAGCGTGGAGTGATAACGTAACTAAAAAGCTGCGCTTCAGCATTTGGCCTATAACCTGATTTTTGTTGGCCACTTCTCAATTTTTACTTTTGTCGTAGAAACTCCGATCCTATTTGCACAGATTTCATAAATGCACTGGGTAGATCAAACAACTGCGTTACACAGCTGTCCAGATTTCGATCGATAAGGAAAGCTGTTCCCGTGACTCGTGTTGATATTTTCCCTGTGGTCCATTGATGGGAACAAGATACTTAAGACTTTTAATAATACACCTGGTTTTGCTCAGCTTCTCAATCTTGAAGTTCGTGGATCTGAAGCGTTGAGGTTTTCGTAATGAATGTTCCTTCTGGGGGTTCATATTGAGAATGGTCGGTGTAATCGGATTATATGTGCCTCATGACGGTGAAACGAGGCGTATCTATTTTAGCACAAGAACATACCACGATTCCAAGACATAAGGCAGGCAAAATGAGCTGGGTATCCGTCTTTTGTTTGTTTGCCATTTTCAAGGAAGGTGACTTTATTGTCTTCGATTCTGTTGGAAGTTCCCATACTTTTTATCGGATTCTGTCTAGATATACCAAAGACTGGTAAATAAGGTGTGTTTGATATTGGTAGACTTCCTAAATTACTTGGGGTTGTAAAGTATCTGAACTCCACACCACACCATTCTGTTAAGGGATTCGAAAATTGCCTGAAAAATTCCATGAAATCATGCTTGTCCTGCACCTCAGATCCAGCTCTCAATGCCATTGATTAGGTGCATTTTGCGCGGGTCACTTAACTCTATTTGGTGATGGAGTTATTCCCATTTTCGTGGCCTGCAGTAATTCGGTACAAACTCTTTTCCATAGATCTCTGTTTGTCGCAGTTTTCGTCGGGTAAGATAAAACGGCTCACCCATCACAAATAATAATATAATGGTTCAGCTATAGTACTCCTTCGGTGCCCAGCTGCCATGCCACTCGAGGACGAGATACTGTCAGGTTGCCCAAGCCTAGACAAAAGCAGTCGAGATACAGAGGTCGGGCTCGAACCACGGACCTTCCGGTCAGTAAGTTCGCCCCTTAAGCTCTTAGCCCTCTTGAGCTCTGTCTACCAAAATACCTCCACGCGTTTGATAATGTGCATCATGGTCCACTCATTCGCGCTGAAAAGCTTCACCAATCTACCGAGAACTTTGCAGTGAGTCCAAATAATCCCGATTAACCTATACAAACTCCATCACTTCGAGGTATATGATTCGCTGGCGTGTAATAAGCTCGGCCCGTATACCCAGCCTCTCTGTTTGATCACCAAAAATCGTGAAATCTGGAACAGCTGAGTGATCGTTCGTAACTCCCACTGAAAAATCCATTTGGAACCCTGATGCAATCCACACCATTGTCAAATAACATGCGAACCGCTAATCCGTGATTGGCATGATTGCTCCAGCGCCCTCGTGCACAAACTCCTTGTCAAGATGTCTGTTCTGCTCAAGAAGACGAGTGGACATTGCAAGTTGGCGTGCAAGACTTTGAGTTTTGTTTCCCATATGGGAACCCTATAGCCACCATCCAGACTGCCTCAAATAACACCGTTTGTTTCGTTCTATGAATTGTCCTCATTCTTTTTATTCTCACTCAATATAGGAGCTGATTGAACGCAATCAATGCGTCGAGCTGGGATTTCATGGCTTGACTCGTCTGCTATTGGACGCCACACTTCGACCACAACCCGGTGATCCCGTCCACTCGAGATTATGCCATCACCCCAGGATGGCAACACCGCAATTTTTGCACACAAGGTAACAGTATTCGCTGGTTTGTTTTTCTGTTTACTACTGTGTGCAAAATAACACCTGTGGATTACAGGGTGGTGAACAACCACTAAGTCTTACGCAACATCTTCGTCTACCGCATTGCTCTCCTAGGCCATCCGAGGGTCGGTCCGTACACGGACAAAACAACGGACACGATCGATCACTTGATGCAGAATTTATGCACACGCACGATATCAAGGATGCGGACCAACCTGGATCAATCGCGATGCATCTCCATCAAAACGTTTTACGGGCTGGAGCGATTTTTATGGAATAATGAGAAACATCTGTGACCCTGTCTCACAGTGCTCCATTCTAGAACAACCATTTCCATAAGAGTGATTTTTCTAAAACACTGAAGAATCAATAACGGGCGCATGGCTTCCTAAGATGTGAGGTACGAGTCACTGCAGCTTAAAAGCAGTCACTATCCGAGCTAACAGAACATTTCGATACCCTTGTTGCTAAAAATTTCATGAATACCATATGCGTATAGGTGATAAACGTAAAGCCAACTGTAGGCGTCAGTTCGAAATTGATGGTTTTCTGTTTGATATCAGGGCAAGCCAGTGGGCCTAAATTAAAACAGAGCAATCAGCTCTAGGAAGGGCCAATCTACAACCAGATTTGCCCGGTCTTCCAAGGTTATGATAGACGTAAACCAAATATCGGCGTCCCACACGAGGCGAACTTCGCAGACAACTCAGCAGTCACCAATAACCTGTACGTGAATTGGACTTTATGATCAAAACAAAGCAGCTTAATTGAGGTGCAATCCTTGGAGGAGACAAACTATGCCTGAAGATTTGTTAAACGGATCCTGCTGTACAGAAAACACCCAACAGCATCAACTATGGTTGCCCAGCCATTTGCTGTGCATGTTCCATCATCTTCATTGTTCTCTGTACGTTCTTCAGGATTAGAAATACGAAGTGGACAATTTGTGACTTTAAAAAGCCATGGAAGAGTAGTTTTGTGTATTGTTTGTGCGGTCCCCCGTCCCAGATGAGGTCCTTGTGATCCTTTCTGTGCTTGATTGGAAAAGTTGCAGGAAATGGCGGCTAACTGATTTCACTGGCATTTTGAGGTGGAGGCGCCTCAGACTGATTGCCATAGGTTAGTACCTTTTTGTTCCAGTTTTTTCAGTTTAAGTAAACTTTCTGACCGAAATACTGTTTACACTGATTCACCTTCCCAGAGCTCAAGGGTTATTGGAGTAAGCGCCCAGTTGTTTTCTGATATTTACTATCACCGCTGCGTTTGACTTGATCTTACGTTTGGTCCGGTCTTATTTAACTCCCTTTCGGCACGCACTGCTTGCTGGAACAAGCGTGATTGCATGAGGTGCGCCTGATGCTGCTCGTGAAAGGCTGATGTCTGTTTGTGTGTGTGTGTGTGTGTGCCTGGTTCGCACTTTCATGCGCGTTCACTTGCCGATCAATCTCCACGTTAGATCTTTCATATCCATATTGTCAGCAACCTGTCCGATTTTGTGCGCAAGGGAGTGACTTCATCATCGCCTCCACCAGTTCTTCGTGTAAACCGAACACCAGTGTTCTCAGCTGCCACAATTCCACTCACTGATCGTACTGGAGTAGTAGGCAACAACGTTTTAAGGACCCAACCGCGTCTTTACTTCAGACCAAACTAAGCTAAATGCTGAATTTTCAACATAGAATGTTGTAGCCAATGCGTCCAGGCCAATATGCTGAAGAATGGATCGTGGACGTCTACTTTTTTCCATTGTGACTGATTTTCATCAGCAGGAGCAAACAAACACAAAGGACATCTGAATAACTGAGCAAAATAGTTTCAATAACGACGCAATGAGACACGGATTCAGATAGCTAGCCAACAGTATGATCTGCCAAAATCCCATAGAACAAAGACTTCAACGGTCTCATCACTTTCAACACGACTAAGGCTTACAGCTCCGCATTCACACAGTCCATAAGCAGTTGGTCCTGAGTGGCCTTGGGTGTCTATCATGGGCTTGCGTAAATGTTTACCTGAATCCCTCACTATTAATCCCCTCTGGAAGGGGTATAAACCTGCCAGAAACATCTGATGAGCCTGCACTGAGACAATCGACTATTTCATGGCTTGGATTTCTGGTATGCTGCATTGTTGTTGTTCCTGCCACACACTGCCAACCTTAACTAAACATAGAAAATCTCGTGTAGATTCTCATTAGGTCTTTTCCCGTTCGACTGGTTTCTTAGATGTGGTGTGAACTGCTTTTCTGATCACCTATGTGGGTGATTGTGCTGCCAAACAGCTGTTCATTCGAAGCACACATTTTCATCTCATAGATGGGAATTCATAGGTTAAACTCCGAGAAACTGATTGGGACCAGTTGATGGAACAAATACAAATAAAGTCACAGTGTTCATGCAAAAGTGCCCCCGAAATAATGGACATCGGATTAGTTGAACTCAGCTACGGGTGGACGAAACGGCCACGCTTTTCGTCGCACCAAATGCAGGAGAACGAAATTTTTCTCGCCAGAGGACGCTGTCTTCTAAATACAAATTGTTAGTGATAGCCTTAATGTAATCAGCCATCCCTTCCTTGGTTATGGGTGTAGATCCATTTTGACTCCCATGAATTTCTTGTGAGGTCGACTTTCAACTAGCCCTTGCGTCGTCTTACAGACTGGCAGGAGGCATATAACAGAACGAAAGTATGAAAGAATGATGATCTTTAAAGATGTATGCCAACCATAGACCACCGAGGTTTTCAGTCGCAGGGCTTCGACATCCATTCCATTCATGGCATAACCCGTCTTGATGAAAATACCCTTCGGAGGTGTCAAAATGTCGCTTTGTCGAGCATGTTTCTCTGTGCGATGGATGGCTGGGGCCTTCTAGTTTTCCTTTTCCACTAATTTGCGAGTTCTTTGTATGTGCTGTACTTATTTTTGTAATACTAGCTAGAACGCGCAGCTTAATTCATCGCCCAGATCGTTTAGCGTCGCTTTTGAGTTACCACTGTCTCATACGGTGTATTCCGTCTGCATCGTGATCTGGGGCGACAACGTACTGCTGCCGGTTATATGCGGACGATCACACTCCACTCCTCTCTTTTTATCTGACTTATTGCCTGATCACACTAACATTCATTCAGACTCAGTCGTCACTGTGAATTCACGTACCACTAACTGTCCCGTGCACACATCATTCCTGATTTCCACAAAATACTCCCCCTACCAGTCTATCACTCCACTGTCTCGCTTTAACCTATGACTTTGAACTGCTTACCGGCACAGTCCATACTCATACCCACCGACTATAATAGGAGTCGTGCGCCAACCGTTTCATTGGTTCGCCATTGTATTCCTTTCAACCTAGACGTTCGAACACTGATGCGTGCAGACCAATGAGCTGTTTTCGTGACAAACCTTGGGGTCGTAATACACTACTTATAAGGTTGCAGAAAACTCTCCTACGGTCGACGATCGGTTTCGCCCTTCTTGGGGCTCATCAAGTAGGTGCAGTCCCCGAGTTTCCGTCAACCTTATGTTCCACTTGAACCCAAGTTGCACGAAATTCGATTTATGCATTCATCTGCATATTAATGTGGTTCTGAACATCATAAACGAGAGGTTCAGCTAGATTCCAGGTGAGTCTCCCGTCAGAACCAAGTTGCTATGCCGATGGGTGTGTAGTTCAAGAAACCTCGTGATCCTTAAAATTGATCCTGGTTGTTGCTCAGGGGTAAGTTTACAAAACGATAGCACAGCAGTGAGCTCGCTTTCATTCTCTGTTTTTCCTCTGCAACTACATCCGGTCATGAAGATGTTAGTAACTTCTTGAATGGAAGAGTTAAATTAGCCTCTTTTGGTTGGATTCCAATCGACAGTCGTTCGTACACTGTTCCTGTTAATAAGGTGTGGAGCACCCACACCATCACGTGCTGTTCGTCATTTCCGCCTGTGTTCCTATTGATTGCGGCTTCGATACAACGGAAAGCCATTCCATGATCGACTTCACCGCACAACCAAGTCAGATGTTACAGTACTAGATGAAGTTATGGACGCTTGTCTGAGTCGTTTAGCCTCAGGTGTTGTCTTCGTAGTGGATCGTTTCTGCCTAGACAGTCCTCGGCAGATAGTGGACGCAGTTTTTTGGCCCTTGTCGGGGGTATAACCTGTTCCTCTCTAGCACCAATTTCACCATCATCGGCAGCACATCAGTGTTCAACACTGATGCAGTACACACCAGTGTACAACGAGTCCAGTGTGAGAGCAAGAGTCGCTTGCTTCAGGGTGCGAAAATTGAGATTAGACATAGAGACTGGCTGTCGAGGCTTGAAGAGCGATTTCGAGATAATTCGTCATTTGACCAAGGTCCGCATTATTTTACTCCTTATGTATGTGGAGCTGAAACACCACCAGGTTTCTCAGACCCAGGCAGGGGTGCCTGACGGTTGGGATAGCCCTAACCGACCAGGAACCCGTCTCCTATACTTTGCGCCTCTCTCAGAGCTTCTTCGCACGAATCAGCCTCAATTTTCTACCTCCTCCAGTCATTCCGACGGATCACAGTCGGACTAACCATGCGACGAACTTTCACGAGCTTGGTTTACTGTGCTGAATTGCTTTGATACACCCTACGGTCATTTAGTCGGTTACTTTTCACGATTCCTCCTTAGGTCAACAGGATTGATGCGTGCGAATTAACTACAGTCATTTGATTGGCTTCTGACCTTACATTTATTTTAGCCCTGCGCCCCCCCCCATATCGATCATTGTTGTAAAACTGCTCATTTATTATAAGCTTAAGAAGATTCGCCCTGCCTTCTCATGTGACTCAACCGTACGACCAAATATTTTCCTTTCCGTTGCGCCATTCTCCTTTCCTGTGTCGCAATTTTGCAAGCAAGCCCACGAAAACGGTCTGTCTCTCCCCTTTTACTCTTCTGTTCAGACGTGTTGTTTTCATTGTGACTACCATTTGTCTTGATTTGCATGGCAATGGTTTAGTGACTGGGTCCATTGACGTTCGTGATGTTTTCCAGATAGGACTAAAGTGTATCGATGACAAATGATCTTCCCGTCCTCTCTTACGTCTACAGGCTCGGTCAAAAGCTCAATGGTCTGGTCACACTCATAGAATGTGAACGTTTGCGTTGTAGTCGGTTCCAGAATGTAGCCTTACGGTCCCTTGACTCTTGCTCAGTTGCCACGGACTTCGTAGGAGTACTGGGTCACGTCACAACGGCGTCCGCTGACTTGGTGGCGTGTTTGGTCGAGCCAAATATCGAGCGCCTTTGCGATCCACCTGGAACCGCTGGACTTAGTCAGTTCTCGATTTCTTGGCTCGTACGGCGGTTGCAACCATCCTCACGTACAAATCTCACGACCATCGGTTCGGAGCTCAAAACGGACTTGCTCGATCTTGCTGATTCTGCCCCTGTCAGTCCGTCCTCTCCCTGTACGTTGTAGACGGTATCTCTTCTAGTGTATCAGGCTCGAAAGTTCCGTATGTTCCTATCATTGTTTGTACAGGACTCTCAGCGTTCTGGACTTATGGTAGCTAACTAATTATCTCACTGGTTAGTACAGTCGTTTTTTGTTAGGACGATCGTGGAGGCAATCCGTATTGCATGCACACTACATGGAGTGTGACGCACTTGCTGTGATTCAGTCTGTCATCCAGCCTTCTCTCAACCGTATAGGGGACAATTTCATGGTGGATTTCGTGACACTAATCTTACTTACTTCAGATGCTGTTAGAACAAGCAGTAGATCATTTCCAACTTGGACTAGATAACTACCACAGTATCCCTCCCTCATGAAGAAAGTTCCATTAAACAGGTAGACCGGACCGCGCGGAATTTCCTTCCCTTACCATCCTCCTGGAGGACCGTCACTAACAGCTGTATACCATAGTTAATACCGGCGCTTAAAGGCTATAAAACCACAAGGAATGATTCTCCTGGTGAAACATAGACAGGAAGTTATTTTGAAAAAATCTCACATCCTTTGAAAAAATACCCAAGAACAATATGCCTATATACGTAACACACTACTCATAAGGTAGCTGAAAACTCTTCGGGTAGTGTATTACGTCTATACGATATCCCGAATATCGTACCAAATGAAACATGAAGTGGCCTGGTGCAGCACATTCATTTGCTTAAGAACATCATAAACCAGAGACTCAGCTGGATACCAGTTGAGTCTCCCGTCAAAACCGAATTGATATGCAAATGAGTGTATTTGTCGAAATATGCCTATATCTGCAAATAGCGGTGAATTAAGAACATGTGACCATCTTGTCGCATAAAAATGCCATCAGTAGGATTCACCCGGCATCGTTTGCGACCACGTGCAGAGCGAATCACCTGAACGCTTACCAGGCAAAAGACGCCACAGCACCCAGTCCGGCCATGGTCTTTTTCATTTCTTGTTGTCATGTCATCGTCTCTACCTCTGGAATTCTTCGAAGAAGCCCTTCGAAACCGCGTAGGAAACTTGCTGGGTCCTCAGCGGACTGACGTGCTTTCCACGATTGATGTGCTCCATACAATTGCTCCGTATGTACTTGTCAACCCTCCTGTGAATCAGTTGATAGCATAAACACGGTTGTTGGTAAGCTGTCTTGTGGGTTGTTATCGATCGGACTGGAATCAATGATCCGGCCCAAGACACTCGCACAGCTCCACACGTTGGGATAAGTCCCGCCGCAATACAGACGGCGTAATGAAACATTAGGTAAAGCAGAGAACGGCGAATCGATGTTTTATCGACCTCCCGATATTTGCAATTGCTTTGCCTGTTATATCCAAGCGGCTTTGTACATTTTGATAGGCAGTTTTGTTTCATGGCTTCTATTCGATTCTAGCTGCATGGTACTTGGTCCCAATGATTTGGAATAATGCCAACCAGCTTCACCAGGCATGTTGTAGTCATTTATATGCAAAGGTATCGAATGCCTAATGCTCTCAGTCCTGATCAAGTGAAATTTCCGATTGCGTACTCATATACAGATACAATCGAAATTTCATTGTGCAGAACTGGTGCTACCAGTTATCCATCCCACGGGGAAAGGAAATGTTTTGATGTCCTCCGAAGGGGGTTCCTTAAAGAAAAGCACACTATATTTTGCTTTTAAGTTAAAGGGTGTCCGTGATTGAATCTCATGTTTGGCTTCTTTTCTAACTATTCTCTTCTTAGTCGTCGTACCTCGGCTATGGGGTGTCAGCTCTGAAGGTCGAGTCGTTACGGATTACGATGAAGTGCTGTTCTCCTGTCTGCAGTCTAGTCAGCTCCTATTCCAGTCTTGGCTACGACCTGCAAATGCCACCCAATCGACAGGCTCACAAAGCGGTTCTGAGGAAATAGTCTCTGGGTCGCATGTTTCGGGTTACAGTGAGCCTGAGACGGTTGTTGGTACAGTTTCAGCAGTCCGAACGTCTATACGATCGGATCCGGTTCAGGCAAAACGAAGCAGCACTGGACAAACTGCCAAACCTGGTTATCCTGCATTGGCAGTTTCTAGTGCTCTTGTGCGATCGGTCGTACTTCTCTCCGATCTCTTCACAACTAGAGAGCAGTTTGAATGGCTACAAGGATATCTCAGCGAGTGTGAGTCCCTATTACACCCGCTTCGTACGCTTGTCATACCGTTGTCTCTTTAGCTAATAAGTTGTCTGATTCCGCCCATTGCTTGCAGTTGTTGGAAAGCTTCCATCACTCAGTGATTTCCCTGCTCCCATTCAACAATGGTTGACAATTGGTTTGGCCAAAAGTTCTGCGGTGTTGGAGGTGGCCGCTAGCGGTCCCGAAAATGTGGAACTCTTGCAGCCTGGTTCATTGGATCTGGCGGTGCGTCAGACCCTCATGGCTCTTCAGTCCAACCAAATCACCCTACAAAATGCAGGTCTTCAGGCGGCTATGTGGCTGCTGCACGCAGCCCTTCTGGTACGAGCCCAGCCACATCAGAGTCAGTTGCAACAGCATAGTCCACCGACGGGATCTCCTGTACTGAATGAATTATACTCACAGGTAGGTATTTCATCGCCTTTCCAGGCCGCTACTTTCACACCCGCAGCACCATCTCCGATCCATATTCTGTATGAACCAGCCATTGTTGTCCTGAGACTCTTGGATAGAGCGATAACCTGAAAAATAAAATAATGGTCTGATACGTAATCATCCGTTGTGGCCCGCATCACACTGATCTTCGCCCTAGCTCAGCAGTTAAGAGGCGAAATTACTGACTAGAAGGTCCGTGGTTCGAAACTAACTTCTGCATCTCGACCGCTCCTGTCTAGCATTGGACAACCTAGCAGTGCCTCAGTCCTCGCGCTTCCTTCGGGTGGCACATCGGCTAGTCATCGAAAGGGTGTTATAGCTGAACTGTTATTTTTTATTATTCGCCCTAGTGTGATCAAATTCGCGAAACATATATTTGTGCCCTCATCCTGTGACATTGTCATTTGTGACATCCCAACTTTTATTTGAAAATATCTTCTGTCTTACGGCTGGAACAAGTAGAATACAAAACTTTGTTCTCAAGGCGCCTGGAGCCAGAATTTTCGTCTACCCTTGTCTTCGTGATTCAGCTGTACACCGTACGCCTTGCTGTTTGAATTTAAACTTTTGATTTCTAGTATTGATTTGTTCACTCGTTCATCCGTTACGTTCGTGGTGCGTGTTGCTTTTGGCATCGTTACCTACACGACGCGCGTTCCGTTTGACAAGGGCCTTCTAACTGATCTCATCCCGCACAAACTGTCCTCTGTTGTGGACGTAACACCCATACTCATAAGGTTGGTGAAAGCTCTTCGAAGGCCCACGACCGGTTCTACTGCAATTCATATTCAAAGCAAACTGACTTCTTTTGGCCGTACTCTACTTATGTAAGGCTTCTGAAAACCTCTCCACAGCCACTACTTCGTGAGGCTCATCAGGTAGACTTCGTACCCGAGTTCCCTTATTCTCCACGTGGACATCGCCAATCAGCGAACTCAGTTGCCCTAATCCCGTTCGCTCGTAACAGAATCTAAGGCAGCGTAACACACTTGATGTTACGTGGTGCTACAAGAACCATAGTTGGTTCAATAATGTTCGTGACTACACAGTAGATGCACCAACTGAGTCTGTCCAACCTTTCAAACACCGAAGTTAGCCTCTATCGAGGTGCAAATGACTGGCATTCAAACATTACCAATGTGGCTAGCCAAAGACTGTCATATACGAGTTTGTATAATTCATACTCACATCACTCTCGTTTGAACAGTCGTCTTACAAATCCCGCAACCATCTACGACTAATCCAAAAATTGTCCAGAAGGTTTCAAGCGTCTGTGGCGCTACCTGGCTGGGAAGTCCGAACAGGCGGACCGATCGATCGACACAGCCAGGATATTAGCTGGGTCGTCGTTCGAGCCGTCGGGCCAGCCAATCACATCACTCAAGGGCGAACATGTTCACCTGTTCAGACCTGAAGATTCAGATGCTTCCAGTGGGCGCTGGTGGAGTAGTGGTGACGTTCATCTTGCAAGTCAGATATGACGTGTGCAAACCCCGGCACGGCCAGGGATATGCACTGCTGATGTGCTGTAACAAGAGTGAAATTCGAGTCCTGTAGTTTCCCCCTTTGGTTGATTGCCCATGACAGGAGGACAACTGTTCAAACGAGAGTCATGTGAGCGTGGATTATACTGTCATATATGCTGTGGTTGGGTGTAAAAACCATGTGTCCTGTTCGTTCGCCTGTGTGCTCTTTCACACTTGACCTTGGGACTGGGTTGTCGTGTCACATGCAGCCTTTCTTGAGTCGTCCTTATATGAAGGGGTAGGGTGGATCAAATGACTGGTCAAGCAACATCATCAGACCTAATTAACGCACGGTGCACATGGTTTTGCCAAACTGTTTGCCAACTCATTTGCATACCAATTTGGTTTTGACGGGAGACTCACCTGAAACCTAGCTGAATCTCTCGTTTATGATGTTCTCAAGTGTATTAGTCGAATTGCGTGCAATTTGTGTTCAATTAGAAGATAAGGTTGACGGAAACTCGGGGGCTGCGCCTACTTGATGAGCCTCAAGAAGGGCGACACCGGTCGTGGGCTGTCTGTACAACTCTTGATAATGTTTTTCCGCTTCACACCAGCGTGTCCATTGCTGATACCCTACGATACACCTAGAAGGAGATAATACGTTGAATAGCCTTACTTCCCTCTCTCTGTGGGGAGTTATAAAATGTCTGGAATTATTCTTACGTTCAAAGGCCAAATCTACCAACAGACTACTGGAATTGCCATAGGTTCAGCTGTTTCTCCTGTTTTGGTCAACCTATTCTTATCACGGCTTAAATCTCAGGTACTGGCAATTTCGAGAGTTTGGCTAAGTTACGTCGGTGACACGTATGTTTTCGTAAAGACATGTTATAGGAATCAGTTCTTTTCATATATCAACACTTTGTGTAACTCCATTCGCTTCACGGTAGAACATGAGATATGCAGCAGAACAATGATTATTCTTGGAACCATAATCGCTTTGAAACTTTAACTCTGCTCATCCATTGAATATTGAGGGAGAGAGTAGTTTGTATGCTGGCTTGCCGAATGAATATGAATGAAATTTGTAAGCGAGGTAACCCATAATAGCAAAAGCGCTGAGAAATAAGGGGTGTCCAACAGATTTCCTCGGACATAGGCTTCAGCCAACCAACCCAGATGCCGCAACCAAACCGTGGTTGTACCAATTGACACTATGCGGATTCCGTACCGACAACACATATCTGACGGCATCCGTTGTGTACTCTTCAGATTCAGCATCCACACAAATTTCCCGAAGGATAGCACACTAAAGAAACAGCTGTTTCATAAGAAAAATCCGCTTAAGCCTGATGACCGTATCGTCTGTGTCCACAGGATTGATTTCACCGATTTTGACTGTTTACATTTGGCAGGCCATTGGAGTGGACAATTGAAGGTTCGAATCAGCGAGTATAAAGACCGCTCCGAGGAGCGCGAGTAGTTTAAGCAAACTGGAGCGTGACTCAGTGATCGCACTCCATACATTAGCTGTGTACCATCGAGTCACCCTTGATGACATGCATGTACTGCAGCGAAATGTCGACGTATATGCACAGAGGTGCTTTACTGAATCACTGGCTATTCACACAATGCCTTCGTGTGCTATCAGGTCATACACTGTTCAGTTATCTACTATCTGGTCCGGTCTACTTCACCACGCAAGCACGATAGGTTGCAGGACAACTCAGACCCCAGGTCTGAGTGAAAGGCGCACATGGCATAACACGCTCGCACGCAAGCAGCAAAACACACGACCGTCACACCAATCGTAACACATGTGACAGTAAGTTGACTAATCTTTGTCTAGCCACGTTGTTAATCTTTCAATGTGGGCCATTTGTTCTCCTATAGAGGTTAACCCCGGTGTTCGAAACGTCGGACAGATTTATTTCCCATATCCGATTTGTGATAATCGGTATTTTCCCTAGAAACCAACAGCACCTAAACTCTTTCAACTCCCTAGATTTCTGTTCGGAGATGAGCTATCGCCCTTGCTTCCTGTTTGTTCGCCAACTCTGTTTATATCACAGTTTATAATAGTTGATCTAGGTTGTTGGCCCAAATATCACAAAGCGTACGGCAGTGAAGCATCGGTGTTGAACACTGATGTCATGCTGTCGATAATGATGATAATGATGTCACAAAGCTGAATGCCATTCTTGCCTTCGAACTGAAAAACTTAGGCGTTAATGCCCTACGATCTGTGGATGCATAAAAATCACCATCCAAAATCCCAGATTCCTCGCTTACGGGGAAAATGTCTACTGAACCAAGATTTCCTACGGTACCCATGGTGTGAATGAAGGTCCTGTACTATTACAGTGTCTCGATTCTACACTTTTAAGATGGCTTTGTTTTTACCGGATGAACTAGTTTCGTTCACCGTTTTTCCCTCATCAATTTTATGTTGTTTCAGCTCTGTAGCTATTTGGAACGGAAACTGGACGCACTCTTTGGACCTCTGCGTTCTATCCGGTCATCTGTAGCAGAATACACTGATTCGCTCAAGACCACTTGGACAGATCGCCCGGTTGCTGAGCAGGACAAAACAGCTGGGGCATCTGGATTGAAACGCTTCATGACCGGCATGTTCGGCGTATCAGCTGGTTCCAAAACCGGGGTAATCGGTGCAGCCAGTAACGTGAAGCCATTCGGTGAGTTGCCTTCATCAATCTTGATAAAAATATTTCATTACCATTCGCTAGGAATCCACGGATAGATAATATCACCCGTTGGTAATCACTCTATTACAGAGCTAAAGGTGTCAGTTTTATTTATTTGACGTTTTGTGAGGTATCATTCATTTGCTTGCACATGTCTGTGTAGGTGGTCCGTTCTACGGGTGAGATCGATACCAGTTTACAGAGTTTATCGGGCGGCTATTTGTTTGTCCAGCTACCGCATCCAATTTAGAACCACGTTCCAATAACTTTACTAGGTTCTGAAATGCTAAACCTCTTTTGAAGCACACACAGCTTAGTTTTTTTACTCTTAATAAATATACGTTCGGAAGCATGATTTGGCCGGGTTTAGTGTCGTTTTGACAGTGCAATTTCAATTTGACTTTTCTCACCTGTAAACATAATTCTAGAATCGCGCTATGGCCATTCGTCCATTTTGGACCTCGCTAGTCGGGCCCGCCTCATTTGGTCTGATGTAGACTCAAGTTTCTGGCCTCCACACCACCTTGAGGAGGCTCTTTGTTGAGTGCTGCTCGTCCGCACTAATGTGTACGATCGTTCCACAATACGAGCCAGCTCGTGTTTACACGTTGTTCCGTACACATTCGGTTTCTATTCTTGAGCACACTAGTCGCTTCAAATGGGTTTACTGACAATACAACCTGTCAAATGAGTCCTCGCTCGGTTCTGGAGAGCTCACATGATACAACCTTTGGACTTGTGTTCACGTTGCCCTAGCGCACACCAGGGAGAGCCAAACCTACTGAAGCGAACAGTTCAGACCTCCTGGAGTCTGGGAAGTGGAATCCGGCTTTTATATAGTCGTCTCTAGAGCTCTGACGGCTGGTATCCCATACGTGCATCAAAGACAATTACTAACAATTGGAATGCTCCCTTTTGTTATTCTGAAGGCGTGAATATAAAAGGAACTGCTGTGTGTTGGAACTGATGGTCAAAATAGCCACAGACGTCCAATTGTTAACGTTTTCTGATTACTACGGATTGGGACAGTCGCCTCTTGGAATCTGTGCATAAGCGAGGAATGTCGGGTCATTGCTATGGGCAGAGGTACTACGCTGTAAACTTCGTCACACTAAGATGCAAGCTGAAGTAGTAAAAAGCATTGGTCAAAGGTTCTTCGGATCTCCACACCAATTCATATGCCATACACTGAGAGTACGAATGCAAGCTGACTGCACGACAGACTGACACACTGGGTGGATTCCAACGCCCTGGTCACGGTTTTTTTCGACGACTGCTTTCCCCCACTACGTTGCAGGCCCGCGTGGCTGTGCGAATTCGCATATCAGTTTCAACATTAAACCCTCCCTACAAGTACATTGGTTCGTATCGTGGTTGATTTGAGCAAAATCTAGATGTGCACCGTCGACCAAACTCCATATATCACCGATACCCGTATCAAAGTTCATGGCCATCATTGTAGCGATCCATACCGATTCCACAACCAGCTGTCGAGCGAGTATAAATTCAGTTTTCGACATTGGAGTGTCAGTCCGTGTCTTCGACCATTCGGACATTTTTCTTTAAATTCAGTGTAGCACAGCCGGGAATTGCATTAGTCTGAATCATGTGATGTGTGGTATATCTGTCTCATGAACAACCACATGTATAATTCACTGTCACACCTCATACCTCGTTTCACCCCGTCGAGAATTCTTCCAGTCCTTTAAGTATGGTCCGGGGGGTGGGGAACTGTCCACAAGTTGTTACTTTGTCCACGAAGGTTTTTCACTGTTTGAAATATCGTTATATTTCTGCCGTGCATAACTGCTGCTACATGACTTTCAGATGCTACCACATTCTCGGCCAACGCCTCTAACGGCAATTCATTTCAAACGGAACGAGTTGAGCGACATCAACTGACCATCCTAGCCGCAGCATTCTTCCTGGCAGAGAACTTTTCTGCACCACCTGTTCACCCAGTGCTTACAGATTTTGGATCAGGTTTGACGGAAATGCTGTCCGGTCTTACATCCAACCTGTTCCGTCTCGGTTCTTTTATGTTGTCGGATAGTGCACCGTCCACGTTATTAGGCACCAAAAGTCTCCACACGGTAAGCAAGCGAATTCGTTCGCAAAATTTTTTTGCTACATAGTAAATTGTTGGTTCCTCTGTATCTTCGACTCACAAATGTCTTCACCATTTTTTCTTTAGTCGCACGTCGCTCTCGGAACCGGAACCACTGCGCATTTGTGCTGTTCACTCTTAGTCCATACAGCTTGGTGTCGAGGGATCGGTCGTTTAGTTATGATGGGAAGGCTTGGAAAGGGTGCTACAGAGGTTAGTTCCCTTTTTGAGTAATCTTCAGCCTTTCAGCTTCTTTTGCCCCGATTTTTGGGCTACATCTAACTACCGACTAGGGAACAGCTCTACTGTGCCTATGCGAACTATTCACAAAGCATATTCTTTGGTTCCCGAAGACTGAAACAACATGCGAAGCTGCATTAACCAATGTACAAATGCACATCTCCTACAGCCGTGGTTACTTGATTTCGAACATCCCTGCTATCGAACCAATGATGCTATATCGCATGGTTCTGAGACGTCTTTGGTCAAAGCCCTGAAAAAGACTAGAATTCTTGACAGCAGAAATCATGTCGCAATATCGTGTAACAACTGTCGTTACATGGTCATGGCCATTGGAATGCATGCGAAAGCAACTTGCACGTCCCTACGTAGATTTGGACATTCATCTGTTCGTTTACTGCATTTGATTCTTCCGCTGATGTCATCTTATGATAATTTTGCGCCGGGAAGATTGCACTTTTAAACTGCGTGCCTCAAAACATGTAATTCGTTTACTATTTTCTTTCTCGTCGTGCAAGCCGACTGCACCTTACCATTCAAGGTCATATCTCAGCTAGCTTCCAAAACCGACACAGTATATACCAAAATCTTGCAATTGTATCATCAGGTCCGAGAGTCGTATCGCTTTATGCTGTGTGAAACCGTTGGAACTACCGCGGGAGTGAAACTCATGAGGATTGTGTGCACTATGCCTTATGTGGTAAGACAACAGCCACGCACGTTTCAATGACCGAGTTCTCACGAAAGACAACCCAGCTTGAGGCATGAGGTAAAGTTGAAGATGCCAGATATTTGATCGAGGAACTCAAGCCCGATCGACTCAAGCTAACAGCTGGCTACTTGAGGTATCTGTGGGCTTTTTCGCTTTAAAGTCTCTCGAAGTCACAGCAAGCCGTCCTGAAATGATTCTGAAAACACCTCGGGATCAATCTCAAGGTGTAACAAAACCACTGGCGAAATGCACTCACTCATAAATTACGTTGGTGTTGACGACAAACTCAGGTGAATCTGTCATCTATGGTATTCTCAAACTGGATGCCCTATGCAAAGGTCGCCTTATGTTTCAGTTGGCACGATATTCGTTATATCATAGTGTGTTTTCGGGTTACTGGAAACTCTTCGACAGCTCGGAAATTCCACGTAAGTTTCACTCTACAACTGATGTCCATCTGTACTGAAAAGCAGAGAAATAATGTGTAGCTGTTTCGTCCTTGTTGAAGACCATCAGCAGTATGCACAAAGCTCTGGGAGGATTCGAAGTTTCGATCTTCCTGTTTGTAGTGGAGTATTTCACTGCTAAACTGAGTCGATCGAGCCAGCAGATCATGAACACCAGTTCATCGAAAGGCGTGTAGCTACCCGCTTACTTACTTGCCACTGCTGGGAGGATCAACGAATTTAACTTTCAGGCCTGACAGCACAGGTGAGCACATTGGCATTATATGTGTTAGGTGTCCTGCTACGACACCACCTCAAACGGGAAAGCACACCAAGACAGCATGATGCGAAATCGCCCAATAGAATAGATAGAACGATCGATCGAAGCATACGATGGGCATGTCTCGTTACGCCTCAAGCTCCGAATTTAGAAGTGCAGTGCGCCTGACACGACAAGGTTACGAATGGGCCCCGAGTAAATTAGTAAATCAAGTCAAACTACCAGAAATATGTTCAAGTACCCATGGCAACGTGCAAGACACTTTCATATGTACACCAATGATGCGTGGTGAATCCACACATCTTGACAAGTCGTGTGTGTTCGTCCCCGCCCATCACACTAATTTCGCGAATAAATCCTCCGATAGGTTTACCGCAATATATTTTCACTGTATATCCCCCCGAATACTTTCCTCCATAACCTACTAGGCTATACGTAGTGTCTTGATTCCCGCATCATTCTCATGGCCTTTTCAGAGCCTTCAAAAGTTGTGTGTCAGTCGTCTCCGAGCATGTCGTTCTCCACTCATCAGCCTCCCTGTACTTCGCCTTCTTGTCACATGCATGTACGCAAATGCAGGACGGTTGAACCATCAGCTAAGGCAGTACCAACGTGCATCCTCCCTCATGGGAACAGTTCCTACGGAACACACTGAATCGAGCATGATGAATTCAGGTGAGTCAAATCTTCGGTCTGTCGTGGAATATCAAACGCTTTCTAGGTGCCCCAGTACACGTACATTTCGGGCTTTGGGCCTAGCTAATTTATGGCTTGGCTGTGAATGAGCCAATTACGTTGAAGTATCGTGAGCAAAAGACGCCATCTTATTATCATGGCATAGTGAGTTCGGGTTCGGTTAGCTGGTCCTTTGTGATCTGTCTTATAGGGCTCAACGATTATATCATCTCAAGATTGGTAACCTCAAATGAACGTTATCACCATCAGATGCAGAAGCATCAGTGTTGACACTGATCCCTAAAGTCCCTGAAGAAAAAATTTGAAAAACATTTGACCGCGTGAGGCAGGGCCCTGGTACTAACCGCAAGTATTCTGCACACGCTCAGTCAGACAAGCGGGAAACTGGCAGCACAAACGCCACTGCCATTCATTTGCAAGCCATGTTACGACTGACACCTTTGTGGTTAGTACATTCATGGTCTGTACTCTTTTTGAAGATGGGCGCTATTTTCGGCTGACCGCAGTTCTCTGGGACGGTATCTTTCTCCCACATAGCTTCAAGCATGCTAGACCGCGAATTCATCGCCGTGCTTGAACGGAATAGCTGGCGGGTCGTCAGGACCAAGAGAACGATAGCGCTTGAGCGGAGACGTGCACAGATGCCTCTGAGGCTGAGTTCCATATTCACAGTCCACGTTTCCATCAAAGGCCGATAACCCGCAGTATAAGTAGCAGGTGACTAACTGAATTGCTGTTCGAAGTATTCTACCTAACGGTCCAAAAGTTCTTTCTCGGGTATCAGAGAGCCGTTGTGATCCTTGGTGGTTTCACTGTTGAGCAGATCAAGTGGAGCAACCTGCACACATTTCCAGAATTTTTTCGATTCTCCCAATTCTTCGGCCTTCCGAATTCACCCAGCTTCTTCGTCTTCGTGGATGCGCAGATGGTGTGCCGAATCGGGTTGTGATTACGGCCAGAAGGTATCTGCTGCCGGACATCCAGCGAGACCATGATCCTGTCAGAGATCCATTGCTTGGAAAAGGCCGACTGGGCCGTACAGTGGTAGAGGTCCCGACATCAAGTGCAGCTTTGTATATCTTACTTCACTGCTTTTTCAACATCCGACATCGGATCAGCAAGCAGGCATCGGAGAAGTTCGTTTTGATGCGTCTGTTTAATTTCGGGGTCTACGCAAAAACGCGGTGTTTGTGTATTTTGTCCGGACCTGAAAAGCATATACGGACAATTGCATGGTCGAGGTCCACACAGGTATTCCAGAGGTAGCGGCAAGCACTGATCGGCCCTCACCTTAAGTGACTGATGGCATTGTGGTCTATTTGTTTTTGGGACTCCTTGTGAGCACCACGTAGTCAAACTAGTTTTCCCATTCCGGAACTTGGTAATATAGAGGAACAGTCTGTGATCAGCTCACTTTGCATGCGTCTAATCCCAGAGGACCACCCAACTGATGCAATGCAGTGCTAAACTTATCTACCTGAGTGACTACGACGATGTCTGAGCTCTTAGCACGTTGTAAAGAACACCTAAAGCACCATAGAATCAATCTGGCAAATCCGGGGCTACAGTCCGTCGGGACATAAGCAGATACAATTAAACCGGGAGCAGTTAACTGCTCTTTCTCAAGATCCTTTCAACAAACAGAGATGCCTATCAGTGGGTATCCAGTCATTCGGGGACACCGGTCGATGGCTCAACACAATAATCACCCCGTCATATCCAGCTGCAGCAGCCTTCTCGTCACCAGTTGTGCTCAGCCGGAGGCGGGGAGATAGCGAGTGAGCCGTCGGTTCAAATACAGTACTTCAATCCTGTTTCTAACAGGCCACCTACATCAGCTCAGAAGAAATCCACCGTACGAGCAAGAGCCGCTTGTTGTTCTGCTTGGTTCAGTGTTTGAACATCAAAGGTAGATAATTAGACCGGCTATCAGCGTTTTAAAACAGACTTCAAGGTGTTTAGGCCTGCTACAGAAGTCCGATGCGCGGAAGCTTCAGTTGAGCCCGTTGTAAGTTGGTCAGGCGTAGTGCTTGGACCTGCAGCGATAGTATTTTAACATTAGAATGGTGAGGGGAAAGAGGAATTCGTGAACGTTCAAGAAAGGAGGAGTCAGCGGTAATATGTTTTCACCCACCTGTCCTGCCCATTGCAGCAGCCGACCCGGCTAATGGCACCACGCGACGGCCACTTTTTTTCATGACCGTATTTTTAGGGCACCCACACCTAGACAGGAGGATGATCAGTGCCCTCAACCAAAGCTTTTGGATCAAAAGCTGTACCGCAAGGTAGTGGTGGTTGGCCTATGACCGTCAGAGTGGCCTATATTTTTAGGGAGCAAGTGGCCAAACATGTACCGAGCCCCAACCAGGGGACTGACCCGTACGCAGTGATCAACGTGGCGTGCGAATTTCTGCTCGTGTCAAAGTGAGACTATCAAATATGGCTCAGTGGGAGGTACACAAACCGCCACACCATGATGAGGTCCAGTCCCTTTGCAGCGACAAATGAACATCACTGACAACGAAAGCTGGTTTGTTTCCTTGGGCTCTCACCGTCTCCTCCAGATTGAATCATATGGATTGTCGATGAAGCTTCTTCTTGGCTGCTAATTACACATGAATCCGGATCGAACTAATTTGACGCCCGCCGACGTACACGATCGTAGAGCTTAGTGTAGCATAGTTCTGCTGGTCGACTTCCTTGTGTCTACCCAAAGTCACCTATTCGCCAGAACTAGGTCAACTGGAAGTATTTTGCTCATACTGGACATAAAACCCTTACGTATCATATTATTAGATGCTCCGACATCCCTATTTTCAGTTAGCCAGAGTGCAACCTGACGGCATACCATATAGTACGTGTGTTTTTACAACTATTGTCACGACTTGAAACGACTCCTGGCTTCAGCTTATTCGTGCCCGTTGTGTTTAGAGGTGGATGGTTGAGAAATCCATCCGACCTTATCTATCTCGGCTCATCTCTAAACCCTGTCAGAAGAAGTGATCACTTTTTAGGGATTTCCCGTTCGCTTTCTTTTGTAGCAAAGATTTGATTCAAAAACTAATGTTTCGTGCTCCAGGTTCACCAACCGGTGGTTATGTTTCCAGCAAGTTGGCTAGACCAATCTTCTGAATCATTCACCACCTCTCTATGAAGAAGTCGCAGGGTTGATGCTTGAGTTATTATTGTATACATCCCACTGACAGACCTGCGAATAAGCTATATACAATTTGTACTGGGCAGCCGAACAGGAGGGAAACACTTTGACTGTCAGAGTAATATGAGTTCCGTTCTTTGACCCTCCGGTTTTCGATATTTCAGTCGATGGTCTTGAATAAGACCCTTTCCTGTTACCATGGCACCTGAATAATGCTTTGCCGGCATAGCTGTGTTGGGTACTTTTTCGTTGAAAACTATCAGAGCTAGTTGTCCTAACTTACTGTTGTAACAGCTCAGTTGTTAAGGTACGAACTTACTAACCGAAAGGTCCCATCTTGATCGCTCCTGTCCAGGCTTGGGCAACCTGAGAGCATCTCAGCCTTCGTGCCTCCTTCGGGTCGTGTGGCAGCTGGGCACCGAAAGGGTGTTTTAGCTAAACAATTATTTTTCTTATTTAATGTTCTGATGATGTGCACACTAATTGGTAGGAAAACGCTGAGTTTGGGTTCAGTAAATAGCGAAACGGATTAAATCAAGCTGAATTAATGCTAATTTACGAGAAAACGCATGAGGATAACTATGCAGTAAGACTTCGTGGTGTTTTTTATTCGAAAGAATATGGCAGAACCCAATCGAACTTTGTGCAACCCTCCCTCCTCCATCTAACCCATTCATCGTAGCACTTTACATCCAAAACGAACCGGAAAACTTGTGACCAACGCCAATTGCTTCATCTTAAGGCTATCCTGAGTGTAGATTCCGCTCAGTGTTTCCTCTATTTGCTCCAAACCTCAGTCAACCTAACTCTGTTCCCTTGTTTTGATGAGCCCTTTGTGTCAAAGTGTTACCCGTCAGTTGATCTCTTGATTGTTTTCAGAACTTCTGAAAGAATTAACTTCTTTTCTGTACACGCTTCACGCTCATTCATTTTTCGGTCCAAACCCTGCATTGATAGCAACTTCGGATGATATCCCCCTGACACGCAAGTCACTTACATTACCTCCTTCGGTGGTCGTGGACTCCG
Source organism: Opisthorchis felineus (assembly GCA_004794785.1). NCBI lineage: Eukaryota > Metazoa > Platyhelminthes > Trematoda > Opisthorchiida > Opisthorchiidae > Opisthorchis > Opisthorchis felineus. Next base: position 54,734 of record SJOL01003030.1, on the reverse strand, counting down.
AGGCTGCTGCCGGTATGACACAGGAATTTCTTAGTTGCTTGTGGGAACGACTTCGGGGTGGAATCGCTCCTGTACTAGCCTCGCCTTCAAGTAGTACTTCAACCTGGGTATCCAGTGCGTGGACCTCGGCCGTTGAAGCCACTGTCGTAGCTGACCTCCTACCTTCAACAAGTATGGATATTATCCAAGCCCTTTCGGTCTCTTACATCCCCAGCAACCAAGATTCTGACTATGAGAAACAAAGAGATGAGCATATTTCAGATCCCGTTTTGAACAAGGCTCTGGGAGAATTTGCCCGTTTGGATCATGCTAATCCACAGCTAGCTGCTCAAACTCTTGCTCAGGTAGGACACATCTGTTACATGCCTATGCAGTATTACGCTTCCATTGAAATCCTGTTCTGCCCATGTTTCTCTTCGTAGCAGTGCTTATATGGTCACGATACCACTGAACTAGTAATGTATGTCGTCGACCGTTTAACTGACGCACAACAGTACGAATTCAAATATACGGGAGGACGCTTAGGCCGTCAGAACCCAACATGCGTTTGCTTTATCTCTCTTTCCCTTTTACTTTCCAGTTATTTGGGCGATTTCTGGACAACGAAGAGGGCCAGGCCCTGATCCGCCAATGGGTCCTTTTGGCGCTTCCAACTCTGCTCGGCCGAGAGCCACCTCAACTGGCTGTCTGGGCAACAACTGTCTGTCTGCTCTCCGCCTCTACTCACCCGGCTCTGCGTAGAGCGTATCCTTTTCGATGATAGCATAGTTTATTAAAAGATCACAACTGTAGTCATATACGTGCAGCGTCATTCTTTCCCGATCGTGGGCTCAGCTTCTTTATCCGGCTCCCTGTGGCCCAAATGGTATGTAATTGATAGGAAATTTAGTGGCACTACCTGGTTTTTTACTCAGTGTAACTTCATATTTTGACCGGAAATAAATGAAGACTAAAACTATACTTCACTTCCTAGTGCCTAGTTGTGATGTACTCCAGACCGCGCTCGTCCAGAGCCAAGAGTATCCGGACTGCTTACCACTCCCGGCAATGCATGTATATTGAGCTCTAGAGAGTGCACATATGACCCATACATAAATACGTACATACACACGTATACATAGACTACGCATACTCTGACGTATCCTTAACTCGATGCTACCTCTCAGTCTATGCCTCTATTCAATGGATATGGGAGTTCATTCCTCACTATTCGGTCAACCTACCAGCGTTCCCAGCATGACGGCTGTTAATAAACATTCGCCTCCTTTGATGTCCGATCTCTTATGTCTGTCAGCTATGCATTTCGTTCTTTCCGGTCTTTTGCGTCCCTTGCCTTCTGAAGAACGCTCTCGAGATCGTGCAGTTTTTCTGCGCATGTTCCAGTCGCTTTGTGAAGATTCAGACGAACAGGATGGTCGTCATTCATTTGAGGCGACCAAGGCTAGACCCGAATTCAGCGCATTCAGGCGAGTTTACGGGCTGCTCCGTCGAGAACTGGGAGACCGAACCTGCGAACTTTCCTCCTCTGTCGTTTGATCAGTTGAAGCCAAAAAGCCTGTGATAATCTCCGGCCCTTTATAATTAATTTCAAATACTGACATTTTTATTGTTGAGCGCCGATGTGCCATGACAGTGTTTTCTGTTCACGATCTGTTCCGCGTCTCCATGTGGCTATTGTGTGATTCGTGTCGATGTCTTCTTTCAATTTCTTCACTACTAACCAATTCACCATCTTTATCGCGCATAATCTTACTCACTACGTTGTCCCCCGGTCCAGTCTCTGACTGATGTCATATCAACCAATGTTTTCAGTACCGGCGTACATTTTAGTACACAACCCCGTCTTTTTCACTTGTTCCCAGGGACTTTGTGTCTTCTGTCGACATAAGCTACCGCGTCAAAGACACTTGTCTAAGTTGCAATCAAAACCGTCGCCAGCCACCTGAATCTCTCGGTTATGATAGTTCTCAAGTGACTTGTATCATTTAATGTGATCTCTATGTAGCGAGTAAATGAGAAACCCCTTCATGACACCAGCCACCTTAGTGGTTTGGCATTTACTTCTCCATATAAAATCGGATTTTAGTTCATAATCTAGAAGACCGTGCAAACTCAAACATGATGTGGCCTCTGTGTAACACGTTCAGTTGATGAGAAATTCACGTGAATTTCAGCTGAGTCTTCCATCAACCCGGCACCACCTTAGATTGCAAATGTGTGCTTATCGCGGCATACGTACAATTTATTGTTCAACTAGGAACTGGAACTGATGGAGCTTGGGATAGTAGACCTCCCTGCTGAGACTCAAGGTAGCCGAAATCGGTAGTGGGCCGTTCACAGCCTTCAGCGACCTTGTGTGTGGTATTGAACCATACATCGATATCCTGAATGTCTTTCCAACTAAACCGTTAGGTGGTTTTTTCGTAGCACATTCGGTTAAAGGATGGCACAAACGAGGGATCCAAGTGAACTCCCACTGACCCTCCTCTCGACACCAAATTACTTGCAAGCGAGTGTTCAACCAAAATGCTATTTGATTTTTAAAAATTATCATTTTCAACGGCAAGCATCGCTTGCTGTGTGCCATGGTTTTCAATCCTGGTTCCCTTATTGATCTCTTCTCGGCCTCTCACTGCGCGCATTGCGCCGCATCCTCCCAGGAAGACATGTTTTGTTTTAAACACCAGCGGATTTACACAAAACCCTAGTGTATGCAGCAGTGAGAGGAAATATAACGGGTGAGACTTCACGTTGCCTGGTAATGTGCAGCTTGGTCACTATTTCATACAGGAGACGCAAAACAACAAGACAAAAGCACACGAGGATATTTTGAAGCTCCAGACCTGTTTTTTCCCGCAGTTGAAGCTTATGTTCTGAAGCACTGCAGTTGTTTTATTTTTGGATTCAAAACCAAGTGGGTGACGCTATATCTTGTTTGATCGGTTACCCATGTCTGAATGCCAGGTAGTCCACGTCCTTTTCCTAATAGTTGCTATCTCCAGTTCTCTTGGGGATTTGCGGGCTGCACACTGCCATTGGCCATTTGTTCCAAATTCAAAATGAAATACCCCATCCAATGCACAGGCTGCATCTCAGGTCTTTTAAATAAATCGTCACTCACAGTCACTTGTAATAAAGTGTCGCAAATGTTTGTTGAAACCGGTCGAATGCATTCGTTCCGTAATCTTTCCGACCATTCCTTCTTGTGGAGCCAGTCGGTAGTCAGAGCTCTAAAGAGCAGCCTCATATATCTTGTCTGATTTGCAGCATCGGTCAATGCTGGTGCCTCACACCTTTTCCGAGTGACGCGCACATGATCCAATGAGATTTGATGAATGTTCCGGAATGTGTTCAGTGTGGTTTGTAAACCGTGTACCCAAATTTGATGTTCCTAGTCGCTCCGCAGCTTGCGGCTGCGGGTAGCGTAGGATGAAGACCGACGGTAATTTCGGAAAATAAATGACAACAACTAGTGGATTAGTGGTTGAAAATGCGAATGGAGTGAACAGTGCCACTGGTTGCTGGACATCGCCATCCAACCATTGATTTGGTGGGTCTCTGACGTCCCAGCCTCGCAGACATGTATCATGGCTAGGACCCTTATAATGTTCTTCATACTCCTCCTATGGGCTTTACATTGTTCAGCTTGTGGTATCCTTCAGTCGGAAGCTACCTGAGCAAACAGTACGGTGAGGCAATCGACCACCTGTCATGCGGAGCACATTGCCCATCCAGCGTAGTTTGTGCAATCGAGTCAATTCATCGACTGGAAAAACAGCTGATTTCTTGCCCGTGGCGCATATGCCTTGGTCCGAAGGCACCGGTGGACAGATGCAAGCAATTTTTTGTCTTTGGCTCAGACTTCCTAACCTTGAAACAAGCTTCGGTGCATCCGTACGCTGTAGATCCCGTCTTTCACCGACAGGATAATATCACTTCGATCGCCGAGGTAGACAAATTGGAGGAAGGTAGGATGAGTTCTAGAGATTATAGTATTCGCCTGCTGAGCAACGCTGTTTTCCGATGCAAAGCAGCTATCCGAATAAATGAATCTGTATACCAGTTCAAATGGTTCTAAGTTCTAACAAGGTTCTGTGGTCTCCTCACCTAGTCTCGCAATAGTACTTTGTACAAAACACATACCGAATCGCTTGGAGACGTTGCTCGGATTATGTCCGGATTGAATGTGGACCAGATAACTGGGTATTGCCTGCATACCCTAGATATTATAGTTTTCCCCGGGAAGTAAAGACAGCGAGCGTTTGTTCAATATTTATTCCAATTACGAAGTTGAGGAGGAAGGGTGACAAATGGTAATGCTGATGAACGCTGGTTCTGTTGAATTCAGCCGAATACTCGCCATAAACGTTCCCGCGGGGTTTCGAGTGTAAGGACTGGCGAGTTTTCGGATTACCTTTGAAGCAGCGACATAACCACAAAGCAGCACCGTTGATTAAGTGGAACGCTGATTGTACGTCTGACGGACAGCAACTCTCGGCTTTATGTATGTGTGGCGGTACTAGAGAAGCTGTCTTAAGGTAAACACGTGGCCAATACATCCAAGATCCGGATGAAAACTTGCTTGGTCTTCACGACTTCGCTTCTCGCGAGTGCCGGTGACTCTGCTTGTAGTGAGTGATACTAGTCACAGATTTAGAAGCGGTGGTGACTGGGCTGATTTTCACATGCAGATTTAGCCCTCTTTTTAAAGACATGATCGGTAGTACCTATCGTTTACCTGCTATCTCTTGCCATCCAAATGCTCGGCACGAATTTTCTCAAACTCGAGCGAGTTCTTCTGTCTCCTAACAAGAGAGATGGACTAGGTGCTTTGTTTCTCTTTAAAATACTTTCGTTTTTTGACTTCACTCTCCGTTGGGGTCGGTCAGTTCGTATCCCACTATGAGGTTGATGATTTGTCCATCGTTATGCTGGGTGGTTCAGGCCAGCCCATTTTTTCATTGAAGTGTTCCACTCACCAAAGCAGACGACGGGACTTTGAATAGGCATTTCGAGCCACCTTTCTCTAAAGTGACTTCACATATCAACAATCTCGTTGGCTTGGTTGGACAGATGAACCGGAACAGAGTTCCACGGTTTCCACTCACCACCACCTTTCCATCTCTTTGACCTTACACCATCAGGCTTGAAGCTTCTGGTCAAACGTAGTCTATGAGGTGTTGCGGAGATGCCTTTTGTCAAATACCGAATTCACAAATTCAACATATCTTCCTTCTGTCACCGGCCTGTTCGACGTTCAAGGGTTGTCCATACAGCTGCTGCTCATTGACTTCGTTGATGACTGTAGCTTGCAGGCAGTGAACATTTTGCTGGTTAATGACATTTTCACTGAGCTGAAACACGGAGGCGAACCGGGGTCCCAGTCTTTACACGTATTTCACGAGGTCAGCATCTATGGACAACTGCTATTTGACTGATCTGAGTGCTTGATTGTTTGGAAGGACTTCAGGTAACACAGTGGTCACTCTTGTGCTGAAAGTGCATGCTTGCGACAAACACTTGATGATAAGTGCAGAGTTGCATGAAGTGATCGCCGATACCAATTTCGGAAGTATTCACACCAGATGGTTTCCATGCTTTTCGATTCTTCCCACTTGAAATTTCAGGCTGCGGGTTAGAATAGTGAATCCGTCCTCAGAAATCTTGACGGTGTCGTTTCTCCAAGTTGTGAGGGTTCAATAGATACGAAAATTTCGGGTTTCCGGTCGCTTGTTGAGCAATCTGGCAGACTTGACAGTTCTCGCTGCACACATTTAACTGTTTAGAGAAACCCAGTCGAACAGTACGTCTTCAGCCCTCGTACTCGACGCAGTAATTACGTCACTGGGACCATGAGGCTCCCAACGCTCGGATAAAGCAAGAAGGGTTGTCCTGGCCCGTTTGGAGATGCATTACAGAAGTATGCGTGTTTCTGAAGCAGTGCACAACGGTTTGCAAGATACCTGTTGACCTATCTGACGGAGTAGGGTTTTTAAACGCTACCAGGTTGAACAGGTTCCTTGGCGTGCTTATTTTGTACTTTTTTCGTTGATAGAAATCAACGAATTTAAAAACACACTCGGTCGTATTAGTACGGGTAGTAACGGAACTGATCGATTATAGATCGGATCACTGTTGATCTGCTCACCAAGCTTGCAAACGTTTCGCTACCGACCGTTGGGAGATGGTCAGAGCGCCGTTGTTTGGGTAATTCCTCCCTACGTGCTTGCGCTTGTGTTTCTTCTATTGTGCTTTGGATGTCGTTAGAAACGTTGTTCAGTGGCTGGTTTATTCTGTGCAACTTACACTCTCTGATGATGAAAAGTGTCGCCCATGTAAGGAATCCACATTCCTTGGTTTATATCGGGCAATGATATTCATTCCAGCTTTTGCCTTGCAAGTTTTTCGATGAATCCCATGGCACTCCTCGTAATGGATCATACTATTTTCCATTCAATTCAAAATTTGAAGTCAGACATAAGTTGGCCAGTTTTCAGGGCTCTTTCTTTTCCGTGGTTCCACTGGATAAATCACGTCTATCCGAAAATTTCGCGAAAGCTGTCCTGGTGGTGTCAAGTTCCATAGACGTAACCAGTGAGCTCATATTAAAAAGAGACCATTATTTTGTCCTGTTTGATGTGTATATTTTCAGTTTCTCCGAAAATCGCTCTGCATTGTTGACCGAATATTTGGATCCATTGATGAGATATTTCAACTTTCTCCGTAGTTCTTTTGGCACAGGTTGGTGTCCTTGGAAACAATGCTGTTGGTCGGATAGGAACTGCATTGTTCTGTGCCTTCAAACGTTTACAGTAGCGAGAATCGGCCGAGTCCCGAGCTCTCAGGCTCCAAATTTCACCTTTTGCAATCGTGCGAAGTTCTTGATGTTTCCTGACGTTCTTGCTGAATTTTTTGCAAGGATTTTACTTCAGTCATTCTCTGGGCGGTGGTACGCTGTTGTGTCGCTGAGGAGGGCTTTTGGTTTGTTGGTGTAGTCGAATTTGTCAATGAGCAACTTTAAGCGTCCTTTATCGGTTGGTAGAATGACGATATTCCCGTTTTTCTTCAACTTGTTCATCGCTTCTCTTCCCTTGCTCTAAAGAACACTGTTCTTTTGTGCATGATTGTTGGAATGACGAATTCGTTGGCGAATGCGAACTGAGGATCAATACAAACTACGGTTATCTGATCACCAAGTTTTATTTAATTTAGTCAGTAATGTAAACTAACAATCGGGGTTCTGAAAACTGCCACCTGACACAAGCCACTAACGAACCAATCAAGAACCGAGCCATCACAGTCACGCGAATTCTTACAACCAATACGAGTTGCGGAACGAATTCCAGGAAGATTGTTTGTACGTAAATAAAAATGCAATGATTTTGTTTAAGAAAATAAGGGTTCTCAGGAATGGACCGAAACCTTCTTAGTCGATTTCAAGGGTCATAACATCTTCCAGATCAGAGATCCAGTTTCCTCGTTAGGTGGGAACAAAACCGCATCCGATGCATGACAACCCAACCGGGTTACAAAAATTATGGAGTCTCAAAGCACCGAACGTGCTTTTTGGACTAAGTTACATGAAAATCGGAATTATCGAAGTTCCAATTTTGAAAGCAGTAATTCGCAGAGCCGAAATAAATGATGCAAAACGTTCTGACTGTTCTACTAGGGTATCCCTTTTCCAAAGATTTCACTGCATGAAAACCTCACCTTTCTGTTCAACCACGCAACGGTGGTCAATCGATTTCACCTTGTTGTAAATGTAACCTTCATCTAACTACCACACCCAGGCGTTCAGATACTTAAGATGGAAAACACATCGTCAAACCTTTCCATGTTCTTCAGTAATAAAGACAGCCGAAGTGCATAACGTGCACATTCTCACAACCATCAACTTTAACGCCTCTTAATTCCAAATAGTAGTATAGTAACCAGTATTGTAGAGTTGCCAGGAGGCCTGTGAATTTTAATGTTGCTAAAATATGAGCACACACAGAAACAATGTCACGTGCTCAGTTATGGATTTACCCCAGCGCGCAGTAAAACACCAGAGACAAACACCTTACCTGACACCCTTATTAACTACTGTCTAATCAGGTGAGAGACAAGTCGATAGTTGCACCTTCAATACCAGTCGCCAATTGGTGGGTTATTCGCCAAGTCAGAATATATCACAAGCCCTGGTTTACACGTCACCATCTTTAACTGTGAGCTGTGACAGAGAAAAAGATCAAAGTAAGTATTGATAACAAATGTGAAGCACGTTTCGATTGGACTTTTGCATTCATCACAAAGCATGACTCAAGTGATCGTCGTTAAACGAGGGCGAATTCTGCAGAAACTTCCAGTTAACCGGCGATGAGCACCTGGCATGGAGTGTGCTCTGTGCCCTACTAGTTCAATTGAGTATGAGGTGGACTGATGCACCTCCGCACTCTAAAAGTTTATGTGGTTCTTTTACCGTGTGTAAAATTTACTGGAGGATTTTAGGAAAAGCGCACCGCAGCTACAGTACTGATGAGCTAGTGGGTCACGAACTTGATAGTGTGGAACTGATGTCACTCGGTGTGTCTGTTTGTATGCGGCGAACAATCTAGGGGAACGAAAATAATATTAAGGTAGTAAAATGTTCCCCTGAAAACCTAATTCGCTAACCTTACGTGGCACCTTCAGGTGGCAATCTTGAAGCAAAAGACTGTACAAGGGCTTTGTAGACAGTAATACAAATGAATGCCTTGGTTAGTGGGAATAAAATTAAGGTGGATACACTGTCACCAACCCAACTCTAGTCTATTTATGCGTTCTTAGCAGATCCAGTACCAGTGACCTTCCTCCTAACGCAAAATGTGCTGTAAACTCGAAAGGTACATTCGATGTGACAGCAAATGTTAGTGATTAAGACTGCAGAGGATTCAGTTATTTCAAACTTCCACCCGTAGGACAGAGAGAGGACCGTTATAATGACTTCCAAATATGTGTACCTGTTGGAATCAATCGGGATAGCCCTAATATTACACTAGTGACGCAAAATTCATTCAAAAACGAAATCGGAAACCATATTTTTTTTGTTGAATACATGTTTCCCTGTGGGAATACTTAAAACAATTTTCGTTTTGGAACTTGAAAAGTAATATCGTTTGTGGACTAAGGATATGGATATTGTTCCTCGTTTGAGGCTTTTTGCTTTACGAGGGGCCAGAAGGTTGTTATTAATGGTCTCTTCGGATATGTCAACCCAAAATCTTCCCCTTGGGAGGTCCCTCCAAACAAAATTCATTACTTTTTTAAAAAATGAACTAGACAAGCAGTCGTCTCGAAGGCACACAGCTAGAGGAAGACCCCCCAATTATACAGTACACGCAATACAACTCTCCCCAGACAGAACGAAGCACTTCTAAACATGTGAGTAACACCAACTTAGTGTGCTAGGATATTGGCAGCTCGGAAGTACTTATTTGTAGTTGGCCAGGTGACTGCTGATCTGTTCACCGAGCTTAGCAATTGACTTCCAAACGTTTTTTAATCAGTGCACAACAGTTAGGTGGGGTTAACAGCTATCTGAACAGCTCTCAGCACAAAGTCAACCTAAAGGCAGCTAGTCCGTGTGCATCAATTGATTTTCATCCGAATTTCCAGCGCACTCAGTTAATCAGGAAGAAGGTTGGCTCTTCCCTGTTCAGTTACTATCAACTGCTCACAAAAGCAGTGAACCAGTGACTTCACGACCAATAATGCGAATTTCTTTGTTTTACCTGAAAAGTGCAACGCGGAAACAGTTTATGACCCTGTTAAACAGGTATTTCACACAGCTGTCATCAGAGGGATTTACACACGCATCCTGTGTACCTACATGCAGCTTGTACAAAATAAAAGGTCGGCATAATTATCCAGGCTTAACTACAAAGAGCAGTCAATGACCTGCTGACATGTGCTTTGAGATCACATCACCTAATAGCTTCAGTGGTTTCAAACAAGAGTTGCGCAGCACTGTAGTCGGGCTTACTCGCAATGAGACGTATGCCTTTGAGCACATGTAAGAAGTAGCCTGGTTCCTTTCGAGCCCAGTTGTATAGCCATGCATATGCACGTTACCCTGCTGCTGTAACCTGCGTTGCACTTATGCTGGAGTTACCCACAATTTTTACATAAAGGTAGAAAATAGGAGTTATTAAGGTGGTGGGAAAGAAGGGAACTGAACGAGAGCTATCTCAATAAACAGGAAATCAGTTACGTAGATTCCACTTGACTTCAAAGTGGTCACTCTCATCAGAAAACAAATTAATGGGGTGAATTCAGTGCAGTGGACACTGCTTTTTCATAATTGCCCGACGACTTCCCACAATTGCAGTCAAATCGATGGAAACGCGCGGATTTGCTGTCCTTTTTCTTGAACAACATATATGTCAATGATGCATGTGTAGCATTCGAAACTGTGCGTTGTTTTCAGAACAATGACACCAGAAGGAGATGTTTTTGTTGTTTGTATTTACATTTTATTTGCTCAAGGTACGTGATAGATTTTAACACTGAACCATCGAAATTATTACTGCTGGAATCAGCGTCCATCAAACAAATCCTATCGCTCAAGCGTGAACGCATTCGCCTGTTCAGAAGTTGCTCTTAGCGTGTGCTGGTGGAGTAGTGGCAAAATGCTCGCCTCGCATGGCGGATGTCTGGAGTTCAAACCTCGGTATGGTCAGGCATATGCACTGCTGATAAGAGCGAAGCTCGACTCCAGTGTTCTCCCCCTTTGGTATGACCAGAATAACTTCTTCAAGACAGGTGGAGAACTGTTCAGACGAGAGTGATGTAAACGTGAATGCTACAAATCCTGCAACCGCCTTCTGCTGTAGGAATCGGGTGATGGGTGCTGCCACGTCAGGTTAGTTGATTGGCTGGAGGAATAACACAAAGTTAGAGGAAAAATTACCGAGTTCCAACCTCTTTGACTGCAACGGGTAGTCTCCGTTTTGAGCTGGAAAATCGACGCTACGTGAGTGATTTAGGTCGCATGCTTCTGAGGTCAACAGTCTCAGTCGCTGTCTGATTAGCAGAACCGCTTGGATCGTGGGTAGAATCGCCTGTCTGAGGTCTTCACCATAGTGTCACGCTGAATCAGAGAGAAGCTGGGCACTGTGTTTTTCCGATTTTTGACAGATTAAGCATAGATGCAGAAAAGTAGAACAAAGCAATACGATTTATCACTTTGCTGGGAAATGAGTTCCAATCCTTCGAAAGTCACCTCCATGTTTGGTGGTCTCTCAAAGTGGTTTTTAGAGGAGTAGTGATTCTACCTTTATTGAAACTAGTCAGGGTTAAAAACACCTCCTTCTCAGAAGTAATTTAACTCAACGTTGATGTCTGTTGTCGAGGGTGAATTTGAAAAAATTGCTTGCCTTAAATGAGAATGACTGAAGAACTTTTAAATGAAGCCATTTGCTCGTCAACCAACGAGGTTCCGAAACAATAGTGGGGTCCATAAAATACGTCGAACTAAGTGCTACCCCAACAACATGAAAAATAAATTAATGGATATTAAAAAGTTGGTAGCGAGTTAATTCAACAATTCTCAGATATTGTGCAGTCGAAACCGACCATTTCTCAACATAATATTTAGCTTAAAATTTAGGCAGTGAATAAACGGACCTCCTGAAAACGTACACTGGACTCTGTTGCAACTTAACACGTCCCCAAATCTTTATAACCCGTCAGATCATTCTTGGCCTGACCCAGGTCGCATGGTGCTCTTTTGCAGTTTATCACATATGCTCACCTTCTTGCAGAAGGCGGTTCACTGCCTACTGTTGGGAACTGACTCTCACTTGTCGTACCTGTAAACTTTGGGTCATTCACATGGCCTCATGGACAGCAGATTTACAGGTAAAGCATAAAAGTGTCGGTACTGTCTGTCATCATCTAAGCAAAACCAGGCCAAATATTTAGGAATACAAAGTTTGGCAGTAGAAAGCTATACGTAGAAAATCACTGGAATCAAACACATGGTTTAGTGCGGGGACAACGGAATCGATATTCCATGACCGTTATAGTTCGAGTCATGCTGCGTCATATTTCACTCTAGTTAGGTGCATAAATCTGACGCTGGTTTAGTGCAGAGCATCGTGGACCAGTAGTTCATCCCATGCGCTCCATGCTTTTACTCACCCCTATCATGTTTGCCAATCACAGTAAATCGGGAGTGCGTGCCTGCCTGCCTTGTTGCCTACTTTGCTTTATTCTCTCCGGTATAAACAGGCTAAAATTCGCCCATGTAATTTCACATACCACTTTACGCGAACTACCGTGCTTGGAACTCCATTGGTGTGACTCGAAACTCAAATCCAGTAACAGATATTGACCTAATACCATGAACCTCTCCTATAACAAATAGAAAACCGTGCGACCTATAAGTCGAACTCACCAAAATGAAGGCATGATCGATACCACATTGTCTTACCTAATCATCCCAAGTGCAATTCCCCAGAACTAGCTTCCGGAACAGATAAAATACTCTCAAACTATGGTTAAGTCCTTCGATCGATTGGCTTAGCTGGATGACGTCGAAATTTGGCGGTGTTCACATGTTGAAACATTACAAAGTGATCAGCATATATATTGCAACATCTGGTAATCCGCAAGTGTAAATCCGGAATACTATTGCTAATTTTCCGATCGTTCGTGTATTTCCCAGCCAAAGAGAAGCAATAGTAACAACACACTTCCTATCTATAATCACCATCCATTCTGCCGAGCAAATGTGCCTGCTGCGCGCGGTCACATTTGAATGCATCAAACGGTACACGGACACATCACTTCTCAGAAATCTCGTGCGCCTTGATATAATGGATGCAAACAGCTTGCGTTAACGGCATTGGTCACTTGTTCGGCTTCTCCTTTTCGAATGCAGAAGGATAAATTCTCAGCTGTTTTCCGCAGAATACCCGTAAACAAAGAATATGTTAACAGTGGAGAATCGTAGACTGGCAACCAATATCTCAAATTTGCGTTAAGCAAGTAAACCTCTGGCTGTGTGGCGTTGAATGCCTTTCTGAGAGAAGCTGTTAGGTGACGTGTGACAGTTTCCGTACAGCTATTTGGTTACCAAGAAATTCGTAGGTTTATTGAGTACCCTGTTCGTTCTAACTGGCCGACATGTCCAGAAAACAGAAGTACAATTGTGCACTCTCACAGCCTTTCAGATAACAAAATTCAACAGGTTCAGAGAGTTTCAAGGCCGAGTGGTATACTTGCATCATCGGCTATTATGTCTTCCTTATAAGTCGTATATTGGCTTGGGGCGCGACCTATGGCATACCTGTGTGTATTTGTATGAAAACTCCACGAAGGGGTCAAAAGCCGTCATCTGAGTCTTTGCTGGTCCACCTTCGATTGACTCTTACAGGATAACTATCCCGGTAGACCAGTCGCAACGGATGAGAAGATTTGCAATATAATCGCTAAATTTAAACCCTGTAGAAGTTCTGACCCCAAAACCTTGGTGCAGTCAATCAATCCAATAACTGTCACAGGAGTATGATTCATAGAAGTTGATTGACCAACCACACATTAGCCATACTCTGTCGGAACGCGAAAGTGATGAATTGTCAACTGGGTCTAAAGCATCTATCTTTGTAGGTTAAGGTAACAGGACGGATTGTACAGAACGCTTCTATGTGCATAAAGCTAGTCTGTGGAGGTAGAAAGCAGCTGTTTTTGACGTGTGCAGCATTCTGCGCGTAGAAGTCTCATTCAGACAGGACATATCGCCACTCATCCTTCAGTCACGGAAACCACATCACGTGGCCACGTGTTAACTGTCTCCTCGAGCGACGACTTCTCAAAAGGAAGTTCCACTCCTTTTGTGAAATTATCCTCCCTCTGAACTACTTATTGATTGTTGGCGACGTAAGGAAATCTGGTGATTTTTTGCGGAAGGACCAATAAACCGGTTATGTTACAAAACATGTACCCAGTCACTTCAGTCGGTATCTAGAAAAGTTAACATTTCTCGAGAAATATAATGCAATTGGAACTTGCATGCGTACGCCTAGCCACAATATCAATGAAATGAACTGAAAGATTCTATCGTTTATAAAGTATGATTGCTTTGGGCTTATCTAGAGTGGAATAGACAACCATCACCTTAAATCTGTTTTGCCGTGGTATCCCACATATTGTAAACATTGCCTACGTCCGAGATGGCTAATTCCTTTTTCGAATGTCGTCAAACAAACCTATGGATTGTGCTGATTTGGAGAATGCATTGATCTCTTATCACATTGCAGCAGAACGCTTTCAGTTCGGCACGTATAGGTAAGGATGCTGCTAGGAAGTTTCTGCAGATAGCCAAGCCAGTTACAGCCTCCTGTTGTTGTTCTGTCCGCATTTAGGCACCCGGCTGTCGAGTACACACATGAGACGAAATCACCGTTAGTCTAGTACACAGTATCGCCTCCTTTCAGATTAAACTGGGTAGGGTTACACCAATGAGGTATGAATGGAATGCAACTGGTGCGTCTCAACGACAGTGTTTCATCTGGGTCACTGCTCAACTCAAGAACATTTCACGTGATATGTTTAATAGTGTATTATATAACACTCTGGCCAGAGCCCACGGGCGGTCACGATTTGTATTACCGAATGCTGGTCAGTCCTATTTATAGTAGCGGTTATCGCCAGTATGTGGCCGATGACAAAACTCTTTCCCCTGCATGCCAGACTGTATCTGATTGGTGGTTGCATAGTCTGACGATAGTGTTAGCGATAAGCCTTCATTCATCACATTGCTCTAGTAAGAGCGCTCCTTACAAAACCCCACTTTTCACTGGCTTCTTGAGGGATTTTGAGAACATGGAGAGATCATCTTTCAACTTGAATCACAAGCCAGTTTCTTGAGCGGGTTGTGGATAAACGTTTCACCAAGAGTAATTCGATTTTACTTGTCTCTGCCTTCTCATATTCCTAGACTTTGCTCGTTGTGAGTTCTGCAGACTCTTAATAAGTTTGGAGGAACATCGTTTTTCGCACCTCTGTGGATCGATTGGCCTGATACGTCGTAACGTGTGCGGTATAACGACTGAATGCAGACGAAAGCACTACCTTCTCTCTGTACATCTTGTTCCTCCTAAACTCATCAGAGGCTCATTATGAAAAACAATACATACTAAACACACCTGTTTTTGCCGACGCTTGTCAGGCTTTTAAGCAGCATTGGTTGTTAAACAAAAGTGAAACAAATAAATATGCGTACAGGAACAACAGTTTCACTGGCAAAGCATGGCAATTAACAAGCCAGGCAGCTCAAGAATGACAATCGATTTCCTTTTAGCTCAACGAGAATGGGTAGGTCAAGTACAGGGTGAGAGCTAGGCCAGGCCTACTGCAGCATGTGGACGTGACTTCTTCAACCAAAGAGCTGTGGCCGAAAAAGCCATCTCACCATTGCTTCAGTGCTCAAAATGCGACTCCTCATTGCCTTTGGGTACATATTTGATTCAGTCGAGGCGGATTCGAAGTTGTGACTGAATAATCTTACCCAACAATATGGGCACCTACAGTATTGGCAACCCCGTTAGCCAAACACGCAGAATGGTACTCCTTAACGCGTTCGGTGAGGGGTCTGTTTGCACAAGCATTACGGCTGGTTTTGCATGGAAAACTAACATCGAAGCAGCTGTAGGACCGGACCCATTATCCCTATTTCAGGAACGTAAAACCGGTGCTTTGGTGAAGTATAGACGAAGTGTTGAGGCGTGGTGCTTCCGGTCTAACGTAGTAGCTATTTTATGCTGTCGTCCCACATTCACCCGCAGGAAACTCCTGTAGGCCCTCGATCATTACGAGGGCACTGTCGACTTGTATCGTGAATGATCATCCGCCGAACATTTTATCTCGCCGCTGGTCACACCATTATCAATCACTCAAGATCGCAATCACTACACATATCCCATGAATCACGCATTACATTTCATTGTACCCATAATTCCCATTAACTTCAGCATGAATTCTATAAAATCTGAACTTATCCAAAAAGAACAACAGAACAAGGATTGGGCGCATTTGAAACAAATTAAATGAGTGCTAACATCAAGTTTTCAGGCAACGGACATCGGGAGGCGCTGACTTTTACGAAGACCCCACATGCCATTGTCCCAGCAGTCAACGTCTTCAAAGACTGTTTGCGTAGCCAATCAAGACTGCAGTCGTTTCTGGGAAAGTTTGGAAACAATCCGAAAACGATGACTACCCAATCGGTTCCAAGCGTTTTCCAACTGATTACAGTCGTTTCATTCAAATTTCACAAAACAGCTGAACCACTTCTTACCTGTTCCTAGGCATCCGCAGGCTTCAAGATGTGCGCTTTCCGTTATTCAGTGATACAGAACAAAAGTTACTCAGAAGTCGCTCTGCAAATTCGTCATTCAGCCTTGTCGGGCCCATTCAGTTTAGTTTAGTTTTATAAACATGATCAAAGTTTTAGACAAATACTCTCATTTGCACACTACTCTGGTTTTGACGGGAGACTCAACTGAATCCAGCTGAATTTTCTGAGTAGTGCGTTACGTCTAGACAATAGCATGTTGCGATATCTCAAATATCGTACCAACTGAATCATGAGGCTGCCTGGTGTAGCACATTCAGTTGAAGTGGACCATCACAAACGGGAGATTCGGCTGGACTCTGTTTAGTCTCCCCTCAAAATCTAATTTGTGTTCAAATGAGAGTATTTGTAGAAACCCGTACATTTTGGGTTCACGTAGGACATAAGGTTGACGAAAACTGGGGGACTGCGTCTATCTGATGAGCCCCAATAAGGGCAAAACAGATCGTGGGGTGTCAAAGGGTTTTAAGCAATCTTATGATTAGGGTGTTACGTCCAGATGACCAGAGGTGTTCAGTCTGGATACCGCACATGGTCACAAACGCTCACTTCACATAAGTCAGAATCGCTATGGCGAGAGAACGACCGTGGAAAGTGAAAAACAGAAATAATGACTGTTCAGACAAATCAAGACATCCAGGATTCCTGCGTAGTCTATTCTGGCGTTGTATTTAAGCATTGGAATATAAAAATATCCATTGTAAGCCATGAACTGGTGCTAATGAGAACCGCTGAGTCTCCTCCATCAGCCAGTGCATTGTACTTTCGGTTCAGCACTATCTTCTCTGAACTACTGTTCTAGTCACCCGCGTAACAACAGTTGGGGTCTTGCTATCAGCATTCATCATCCCTGTCTGTTTTAATATAGTGGCCAATTTCAAATTCATAGTATCTGCGCGCAACTTTTAAGCACATCCTGACCGCCAAACAACCGACTGGTAATGTAACCGGACTTGATGGATCACTAACGGTTATGCGACTGTCTCACTGGTGTAATAATTCCTACTCGTCTCACGAAGGCCTACAGTCACCGAAATTTAGGGGAGATGATTGTGTCGGACTGAACAATCACTTTCTGCAATGTATTTTTGTAGAGCCCCCAATGAGTTAGTGCACATCCCAAACAGAATAAACGAAACGGCTTATTTGAAATAGGTTTGCCGTCAAACGTCAAATCCCAGTTACTTGATATAGTGACTTATTAATTGACTTCTAGCCCTAAGATGATGTAGGCCCTTTTTTAGCGCGGGGGGGATCAGTATAACTTCTGCATTCGTAGCTTGAAGCACCACAAATTTTGTTGCTTCTCAGACTGCCTGGTAAACGTTCAATTTTTTTATGTGACAGTGCGAGGCCTACTACTAACTAATTATTTAAAGTCACTCAGCGTCACGAATTTCGAGACAGATAACCTCAGGAATAAAACCTTTGACAGATGAAACAAAACGAGCTCTCTATCACCTCATTTTCCTTTATGATGTTAGCCTCATAAAGCATTATCCTGTTCAAGAGCGACCATCACTGAAAGGTGAGATCTAGCTTCTTTGATGGGATCGCTGTTGTGGGGGAGGGGTAATAAAAACTGTGAATAAAATTCCAACGGTGATGAGCCCTACAAAATACATCAGTTAAAAGTGACTAATCTGAAAAAGCATAAATTCTGCCAGACGGCCACGTTGTATATGTCAAACTATGCCGACTTGAGAGAAAAGCTGAAAGCGGAATGATTCATTCGGTTTTTAGCCAAAGTCGATATTTTGGCATACGGAACAGAACGCAACTAAGTATTCTGTGAGTAGGGGGGTAATGAACAACTAAATTCTGAGCTTCAGCCTAAGAAAAGGAAACCATTCGATCGGAGAAGAACAGTGCTGCTGTCTTATTCTCAACAGGAATAATCAATAAAACCAACCTCACAATTCAGATGAGCGTTCTTCTAGCAGGTTATCAATAGGGGGTTTAATCAATACTAGATCAAGTTAGCTGCGTGGCTGAAAGTTGGTTAGCTCTGTGTGCTGTCTAAGCGCTTGCTGATTAGCTCAACCGCTGAATGGCAGCATGTCCAACCACTCTCGTAGATATTTAGGTCAGAATGTCCATCAAGATTCGTTGGACAATCGTCACTGATAACTTCCAGAAAGAGTGAGGCGTGTGTATTTTGTGTTGTGGCCTTCGGCAAAGCTTGACTTCACTTGCAGATTGAAATCTAGAAGTTCAAGCAATTGTTTGTGACCAGGACACAACGGCTGCCAAGGGTTGTTTTTCGACAATGACTATCATCATCGGCATCATCATCAATATCAACTCTTTATAAAAACCGTCAGCTGATTTTTATCGATCACTACCAAAAGTCACGTGCGATTGGTTCAAGCTTAAGGGTGTAATTATACAAGCAATAACCAAGCAGATAAAAATGAAGTTGAAAGATTCTGAATTTCTATTATTCATTTTGAAAGATCGTAACTAACAAGAAATCCCATCCACAGGTACTATCATTCAGAATGGATAGATACAGAATGCTCCCCGTGTGGATTACTTTATTGAATGTGATGACAACGTCACTCTCTAACAGGTCAAAACGTAAGTACCCTGTTTTTTCAACGTAAGGTGGGAAATAAAGATTTATTGATCTCTCGTGAAGTTGTTGACACGACATTCGGAACTTCGCTAGTTGAAGTGGAGCCATATTTTACCCAATGTATGAAATTTTATACTGGTAAAACAACAAATATTGAGTTAAACACTTGTTTGCAAAACCAGGTGTTATTGATATTGATCGGAGTAGCCTTCTCGATATGCCACTACGTTTAATTTCAATAAAATCCCTTCTGCAGCCCAGTACAGGATCCGCCATTTCAGAATTCCGTTTTTGCGCCCAAATACACAGTAAGTCTTCTAAGAACTAGGCCTACGTAACAAGAACTAAAAAAAGCAAAAAACATTGGTGGAAGTCCCAAGATATTTTATCCACACTATAGATAGAATCATATTAAGGCAGGTGTTGTTGTCTTTAGAATCAAACAAGAGAAAATATCGAGCGCTAGGCCTACCTGGTAGGCCAAAAAGACGGAGGAGTCTATACTGTGCTCTCCAGGGGGTTATTCAATCCTATGGACATTTTTATATTGAGCAATGTATTTCGATATCTTGAAAATCTCCTCAGCTAAAATATGAAGGCAGTAGATTTAGTTGAGGAATCGTATAAACGAATTCGGCCGAGAAGCAGCTGACTGTCTTGTTAACGCCTACTCACTTTCCAAGGGTTAGTACCAATGGACTCATCCACGCGCAACAAGACTAAAAAAGAATTCGGTCGGAGTTATTTTAAAGTAATAGACTAAGTGTTCACCGGGGAACAATAAAACATACTTCTAGAAGTTCATGCCCTTAGGTGACAATCGAGTGGTCTGTTTGGCTTCACTGTGTGCAGGGGATGTGGGCCTACATCAGTGTACAAAATTCCAATATCCCAAACCGGTTTGTGGTTTTTGAACCTGTAGCATTAGTGTTCCGTGGACTTCTTGCGCGACTTTTAAACTGAGTCGTCTTCATTCGAGTTATCTGACTGATTATCTACTGACGACCACCCTTCAGTCCAAGTCATATCCATTTCCTTGCCCCTCATCTCTTCTAATTGTAAACGATGGTGCTCAGATTTTCAGTGGGTCTAAAGCTGATCTTTTTTGTTTTAAGTCGTATGGGAGGATCGCCCAATTGCCGCAGACAGTCTCATATTACTTATATCAAACAAATGTCATCGTACCGGAAAATCGGAGTAACCTGTGTGCCGTAGACTATTCGGAAGAGTATCAAGGTACTGTTAATCACGAGAGCGTCCATTGAGTCTGCAATCACAGCAATTTTGTCACGCTTATGAGCATAAGAGTTAATGCTGATCTCGCCAGAATTGTTGCTTTGGACTTGACCAGTGCTTTGCTATCTGACCGCACCAAATATCCGTAAGTTGTCAGTCTTCGCAGGATCCGAATATACCAATCAACAACAGTTGCCTCCAGCTGTTCCAGCATAGATGGCGTGTTTCATTAGACCGCGAGTTTAAGATGGCCTCACGGAAAAGCAACTCCAAGAGAATAAGATCCACGGACGGGGGTGTCCTCTCAATAGGATCTCTTCGGCTAGTCGAACTGGTGCCAGATCGTGTGGTATACATATACCAACTTGTCCATACACACTATTGAGAAGGTGTTTAGGTGTTCTACACTTGAATACCAGAATCCTTGCCCCTTCTCTGGAGCGTTGAAACGTGAGTCATGGGCTTGCAGTTCACCGTATCTACGCAGCTTATTCTACCGCATAATCTTTCCTATTGTACACCCAGAAGTATTTCACTGCATATCTATGTTTCCTCCGTTTGTCGAATGACGATGTCAGCAGAATAGATCGGAGTCCCCCTGCATCACACATACTCTCAGTTCCTGTAGCTTGGTGATCAGTCCCTTCACGTATTTTTCACACACTATGATGTAGATTGTTGGACGTCTGGTGCTATCCTGTCCGCCGTATCCGAACGCAGTATACAGAAAAATGATGCTGACTCGTTGTTCCCTGGAAAAGCAAGCCGGAGGAGTCTGCAAACCGGAACTAGTGGGGACTCTTTGGTGGCCATCCATCGATGCGTAATCCAATGAAGATGGCCTGAACCACCTGTAATTGGAATTCTCAAAGTATACAGGACTGACCGACTCATGCTGCTTGCAGACATGTTCAACTTCAAAAAGGCTGTTTTCACTTCTCCGATACCATATGAACAACTAGCAATTCGCTGTCATGTCTTGGCAATACACGAAGACCACCGATATCTATCTTCATATCTATCTTCTTCATGCCTCTTTGTGCACACTCACCGCTAAATCAGCATTCCGCTTGTCTGTGTCACTCTCCTAGGACGACCGAAGGTACAGTATTGTCTTGGTCACCTGACTGACTTGCATCATTCTTGCCCGAGTAACAGGAGACTTGGGCTCCTGTTTTGCACCTGTCTGTCACGCAGACACAAACCCGAGGAGAGGGAGACGTGAACAGCCTGCAAGCTCTATGTTGCACTGTCGTAGGAAGGTGAAACTTGCTGATCGGATGACGGGGAAACTGAACTAAATTGAAAATTCATCGAAGTCCCAGCGGACTAAACCATGCATTTTCAGCCAGAAGTAAACAATTTTAAACTGCAAACTGTGACTGCTCTTTGATCCTGTACAAAGATAAATTGACCAGATTAGATCAGCTATTGATAACTTAGGAGGCACGACCCCCCGAATAAGCTATGACGCATCTGTCGGTGGACGTTTCGTGCTGCATTTATTGTGTTGCAATATTCTTTCTTCACCCCAGACTGTTGCTTCTCTCGTCCGTCGCGCCTGTGCGGTTTTTTCACACAACTCATCTTCTTAAACTCACTTTGAAACTGTGCAGCAAATGTTTCGTCGCATGGTAACGTGTGTAGGTTTACGTATAATCACCCAAGCTTGGCCGATTGTTTGGTCGTCAGTTCTCGACAGTGACGCTCATTCACTCAGACACTTACGCGCCAATGAGTGAAATATATTTGATTTCGGGTAAGATAGACAGTGATTTAGTGTGGCGAACTTCGCTACGACCGTAAGCAATTATTGTGGACCAACAGCTTGCGGACTGTCGGAGATAAGAGACTCATTGGACTTTGTTGCACAAACTGTTCTTCATACAGTAACATCATGCAGATTCCGGAAGACCCGCTGAACACATACTGGATTAATAACTTCAAACTAAAGTGAGTCCAACAAATCAATGGACACGAGGATCGGTTTTAGTTGTTGAATAAGCTATGGATGGAGGTCATAGGTTCTAAAACAGCTGCACTGCAAAAGTACTCGTTTTCACTTAGCCTTTCAAATTCCGTTCATAATTAGCAGCGGTATATTAGCTCAACAGCCATAGAGCGAACTAAACGCACTTCACCATACACGGCACCGATAACCGGGGTTAAATTCTGAATATCTGAATGAGGAGTGGTACAATGCACGCAACAAGTTAACCTGCGCATTTTGACCCTAGAATGACCGAGAAGTCCTGTGTGGTCTTCTGGTTCGCTCGAAATTGAGTACTTTATTTCAGATTTGAGATGACTATCCGCACTTTCGTGATTTTCATGAATATTCGTTCCTACGTACCCTCTAGATTTCTATCAGTTTGATGGAACTGTATACAGTGATGAGTAGGTCGACATCATTCTATCAGAAAATGACCAGTGGACAAACTGGATACTGATGGCTGTAGGTCAGATGTGAAGGCATATTGATCCATTATTGTAAAGCACGGTTTTTCGCACGGTGTATGTCCTGAGCGAAAACTAAATGAGAACATTTTCAGTGCTTGAAGGTCAAACGCAAAATGAAACCTGCAAGGTCATCGAATATCGGAATTTCGGGAGTCCAACTGTTCTCGTTAGCCTCAGATAGAAACTGTAAACGTTTTATAATGGCCCTAACTGGTGGATTTCTTCGCATATAAAAGAGGAAATTGGGAGGATCAATCACACATATCGAAGGCTATATCTACACACACTGTCAAGTGAATCCAACGCTGATGATACTTTTATTGCATTAGGATCCAGGAAAGACGATTGGATCAAGCATGTGAAAAAGACGATCAGACACAAAGCCCACGAAGGTAGCACAATGTAGGTAACACCGTGGAAGCACAAACTCATCTAGCAGGTCTGACCAGTGGCCACATTTTAGTCAAGCTGGCATAGCAACCTGAATGCTATTCTTTAAATCAAATCATTTCGTTCTTCACATTACCAGACGAATGTGTTTCTCATCGGCATTCTGTGCCCCTTTCAATCTTCAGTACATTCCAGGTCTGAACAAGACACACCAGCTGATCAGATACTGATTATTCTTTCAAACAATAAGTCTGATAATCGGAACAGAATCCGATCCGGAAAACCCCAGGCAAAAGGCGATGACCTAGTGGAGCATGCTGAAGAGACATATTTGTTTATCGATCTCATGGCGGACGGTGCAGCAACACCAAAACAGATTGATACAAGCCATGGACTCTTAGCAGAATTCCGGGACAACACATCGATGACGCTTCAAATGAAGCTGATTGAACAACTGCTTGAGGACAGCCTGTCCCTCTATCAACGCTCAAAGAAGTTGGCAGAAGAGAAAGAACTGCATAAAATGATCGTTGGGCATGAATTAATGGAGACCGCTGATAAACTCAAGTTACGTGCAATCAGCCTGCTGAGACGCTTGAGCAAATGGATAGCGCAAAGAGATGCACAGAATAGCGTGCGCTTCAGCGATACTTTGGAAAAACAACACCTTGCTGCGCTTGATGAGTTTGAGGATTTTCTATAAATGTTTGATCCGGTGGCAGTATTTTGCTCAAGCACAGGTTGGGAGTTTGGGGGTTCAGGCTTGCAGAGTTTGGTCAGCTAGTTGCAATGTATTCTTTTGCACAAATAAAGTTGCTGCATCTTTTGAGCTGTACGTATCCGCCTTCAATGCATAGCTCCCTTCCCAATCCCCCCACTTGACAGTCCACAGACAGTACTGTATTTACGCACCAATTCATCAACTCCCACCTCCAATGCGCAGCTACATATCCCACCTCCCCAAATCATCGGTGAACGAAACTGTGGCAGCTACAACCACTGTACGATAAGTACGCGGTTGTTACAGCTGACAGTGATGATGACGATGATCCGCTCACGCCAAATAACTTGGAATTCAGATGATAGTTGCTTCGCTCGTGTTAGACACCATATACAGCCTGGCTGATACTCATCGAGGTATATTAATATCTTGGGGTGTTAAAAGAGACAACTAGAATAACTGGACCAACCACAGTCAAACCTACCCTCCATGGCTTCCCATGAATGATGGCACGTGGAAATTACAATAGTTAAGCTGGTTAGGCAGCATTAGGAATACGCCGACAGTGAAATCCAAAAAATCCAACATCACCGTTGCTAGCTTAGCACCAGCGGTTATTTCAACATAAGCGCATAATCCAGACAGCAGCACCTGAGTAGCAGACTTTTGTGTTCGCTGTGGCTTGATAGTGTGGAGTATATTGCCGACAGTAGCTAAAGGCTCACATTTTTAAGTGAACCTGCAATTTGTCGTGAGAAAGAGGACGAAGAGCGGTTTGCATGAAACCAGAGTAACGTTGTGATCAGACAGTGATTACATACAGCACACATCTGCGGTGCGTTACACTCATCTGAACTGTGTTACAATTGGATTATGATAACGTTCTAGCATATTAACGTAAACTGAAATTCTAGCAACCATCCTATACCAATTTAGGTGTAAGTTCACACTTCTGGGTTTGTACCATTTTTTGTCGTTTTCTTTTCACTTTGAGTACATCGAAGCCGTTGTTGCTAAACAACTACTGTTCAGCAGTAAACGTCCGAAGCAGAGTATCTGTACCGGAGACTAGTGGCCTAAATGTCGTTTTAAGCTGCATTTCAAATCCAATTTCGGTGTTAAATCGGGCTCGAGAAACAACATTCCTAGACTAGCTGACCTTTCTTAAAAACAAGGTATATTAACTTCATTGTAATCTAACTGGAACTCACTCATTGATTGAAAAGTGCAGCAGGATGGTCGATGAAATTTGACTGACAACTAGGTTATGAACAGCGGTGTTCTGGTGTTCTGATAATGATGTCGCGAAAAGCACATAGAGAAACATACTTAGCATTTCTAATCAAAATATCTATGCTTTAACAGGTGCCTCATATCAGGAAACAAAAGGACTCCTCTTGTCTCTTACTAGGTGGGCTTAAAGCTCCTTTCTTGTATTCGGAGTGCAGTCACCCAATTCAGCAATCAATGCCCTTCATGACTGCTAGCTTTCTAGTGGATCCGAAGACTTTAAGAAGACTAATAAATCACAATCTGGTCACCTTTTTCAGATGGCCTTCCAGCTTTCATCCAAATGACTGCCTATTACCCAGTCATGCTCATTCCTAACTTGGCACCAAAGATGCTCCTCAGGTGTTTATCTCAGAGGACTGGTTCCAGTGCATCTTTCGAAATATCAGCCAACATCAGTCGTAAATGTGGTATCCATTATGTTACTACACACCACCGATTAACCGGGCCAATTGGTGGTCTGGCAGGTAAACACGTCCACAAATGTGCACGTTGATGGATCCAAGCGGTAGAACGCACTCAAACTGTACATTCAGTAAACTGTCACCAAGAAAGCAAAAAGAACACCTTGTTGTCTGCTCCAGCAGAAGAGGTTGTAAGATGCAGGCGGCCACGGATCATACAGGATGATTGGAGCTATCATACTATAGGCGGTTCATATTCGGTAGGCATTAGGAAGACATGGATAAAGGCAGTAGATACTGTATTGACCTTAAGTGGGAGCAAAAACCCCGGGGAAAGAGCAGCAAGGAAGCAAAGCGAGGTTATGATAAACGGGCACATTCGAGCTACTCATGAGTAGTCAAAACAAATAGAAAATAATAAGCGCTGGTCGCTGTTGATTTGCAGGAGGGATCAACGGAGGTATAATAGACATGTCTGGACAGTTCCGCTTGTCAGGTCAATTTGCATGACCATCTCACTTTGCTGTGCTTTTTCACCACTGTATTACTCGGACTATTGCCAATAGGACTTCGTGGCGTTTCATCACAATGCAACCAAATGATGTGACCCCTTGGACACTGCAGGCGGCTTACGGTCCAACAGAGTTAGAATTGACAGCTTAAAAGGTTGAATTCTTGGGAAGACTTAGCGGCTTGCAGTTTTAGGTCAGGGTTCCTGGATTATCATCCGTATTTGCGTCAACGGTGCCCCAGCTTACCTGGATGTATGAATGGTAGGTCAGAGGGGAAGTGTAAAGATGTGTCACCCTTGAAGAAACGGTCTGATTGGACTGGGAACGACAAGAGGTTACATCTGTTTATTCTGAGTAGCTAAGTTTTGAGATTAGAAGGGTATCTTCTTAGTAAATCTTTTGGCAGCCAAATACTTGTGGCTTCACTACCTA
This sequence comes from Opisthorchis felineus, assembly GCA_004794785.1. NCBI lineage: Eukaryota > Metazoa > Platyhelminthes > Trematoda > Opisthorchiida > Opisthorchiidae > Opisthorchis > Opisthorchis felineus. The sequence continues at coordinate 28,330 of SJOL01003030.1, read as the reverse complement.
CCATTTGGACTTGTCGGGCAGAGTAAGGTAAGGTCTGTGTGTCAGTAAGCGCAGGAGATTTTTCGCATACCATCGAACAGCTCATGGATGGTTTTGACTTTCGGAACCGTCCAGCTGTGCGACTGGAGCCAAGCATATCAATGGTTTAGAGATGTTTGCTTTTTCATTCTCAGTCGGGGTCCGGTGAGATGTAGTTTTTACAAGAACCTGGTGACAAAATTCTGTGAACTGATGAATTTCTAAGGCAAGCGTGTCGATAAGAAAATTCTTTTTCAAGATTTGATGGGCCACTTGCGGCATCAGGTATATATATATATATATATATATGATGACCTTCATGAATGGTAAATGCAGCATCATACACGAAGTTTGACTATCCAGTAGGGAAAAAAGGTCTTTTGAAAAAATAGCCAAGATGGCGTAGAAAGGCGCAAAAATTAAAATTCAACTTTCAGAAAAGTAACTTGACAGTAAATCAGCAATCAAAAGATTGTAGGGGATATTGACATCCCCACCAATATCACAGCCCAGGCTTACCTGAGTGACCCTGGCTCCACCCAAACTAATTTACAGCCTACTCAAACGAGGACCCGCCTTGAAATTTTCGTCTACACAATCACAAACCGAGAGACTCGGCAAAGAGATATCTTTACTTTCGAAGTCGATCACTCGGCTGTCTCACTAAGCAAAGCAGCCAGAACTCTTCTGTCCCTAGGCGATTCCCGACCACAGTCGAATTATTAACTCCCTGACCAAAAGGACCGTCAAGATTATTCCTGAAAAACACCAGAATTCCATGTCACTCCCCTGCGCCCCGCCAACATTCGGAACTGGACAAAATACAGGCTAATGGATGACGGCGTAGCGTTTACAAAGACACTAGTGATACACTATTCATCGAATACCTCAGAATCCGTGCATAAAATCAAAGAGAGCAAGGTCAGAATAATTTCCTTCGGTTTTGTATTCTAAAGTGATGAGTTTGAGAAGCACATTCCAAAAACTAAACTTCTATAGAGGAAAATGTTGGCTTGTTCGCTGAGCTGGGCAATTTGACTGCAAACGTTTCATCACCAATCGAGGTGACATCATCAGTGCGTTATTGGGGAGCGTAGTGGTGCTTAGCGATGGGTTGGTGGTTGTGTGTTGAGTAGTGTTGCGTGTGTGTTAATATACGTGCTGCTAGCCGGGGCTGACCTTTGATCGCGATTAGTTGTTCGGTCGGGCGGTTCCATTGGTCGCTCCGTTGTCCTGTGTCCTCATTCGCCGATGCCCACGTGACCTTTGAGCTTGGCATCCCCTGTCGTCGTACTCTGGTCGATGCTGGAGTGACCTTTGTCCTTGGCCCTTCCGAGTTCCGGCTTGTGACCTTTATTGACCTGACTCCCAGGCGTTCCTTGTTTCTTTGTTTGTGAATCCAATATTCGGTTCTCCTTGAGTATTCCGGTTGAGATGTTGGTCCTTTGCACGTAGAGGTGCGTAAATTGGATCCAGTTCGATGCACCGGTTGAGCGAATCCGCAGTCAAATTGCCCAGCTCAGCGAACAAGCCAACGACCAACTAAACTTCTTCTTTACGGTGAACTACGGAACAGTCAACGAGCATTCAGTTGAATGGAAGTGACGGAAAACAGGTATTTGAAGCTTTTTCGGGCTTTCTTGACTCGTTCATTCTGAACTACAACATATCAAATATCATTCAAAGTGAAATTGAGCTCGTTTGTCCTCTGTTTGCGTACTATTTTCATGTATCCGCAGACCCCTTGTATTAGTTCAGACAATGATCAGGCAATAGTAAAATCATTTTTCCGAAGAATTAGGCCTTCCTGGATTCCCTAAAATCGATTCCTCTGAGGATCGTGAGTCAATTTCTCCCATGGTCATAGTGATACTGGTTCTTATGAATGTATTTAACAATAAATGCAGCAGGAGTATCAAACCCACAACAACATAACGTCCCAGGTAACGAGTTCTTGGTTGTCATAGACCATCTCTGAGTGATCATGTAGATTTTACCTTTGATCCGTGAACGGTGGGCTTGCAATTGCAACAACCCGAAATTCAGCATTATGTAAACGTCAAAACAATCATCTGGGTCAGACTGGGGATTTTGACGGCTCGTTGGGTGTTGGATCTTTATTGTTAGGTTCAGAAAAACAAATTTAAAACTGTCACGCAACTGTTCATCTCGATGTACACCTACAAAATAAAAAACTTCAAAAGCTGGCTAACAGCAAGTATGAAGATAATGCAAATTAAAAACTGAAAGCATGAAAAGTTTTCGTTCATGCATATCCCTTCAGTTCTAAACTTAAGACATAATGTCTATCAACGCAAACTCCTGAAGAATAAACAAATGCACTTTTTGAGCATTTCTGCTTGGTTGACAGGAGCTCGCACCACATCATCTGCTAACCGGTTAGGCACCCGCCCACCCTATATGTTTCCAAAACCGAATTTCTTCAATTGCTTGATCAAGTGTAAACTTCCTTGATACGAGGAACTAAACAGGGCCTGATGAGCCGTCGATTACCTTAGCCAACATGGCAGATGTCACATCAACTCTGGTATCAAAAACTTTTAAACCAAGTTTTCCCACCGACCATCTTTCAAAAGAAAGGGGAGCGCTGCCACATAATGTCACATTTTTAAGGAATGCAGAAGGCTCCAATCGAGGCACTGCACATCAATCACGATGCTTCTGTTAACATTCAAAACTGTGGAAGATAAAGTGGTAGTATCGCTGGATAAAATGAGCAACAAAATTGACTTCATAAATAGCAGCGTGGGATCGGAAATGGACAGTGATACTGTTATCTGACTGAGTCACCAACCTGTTATATCTGACTGTTGTCCCTGCTCCAGTGCCTAGTGCCGGAAAAAGACTCACGATAGCAACAGGCGAGTGCTAGTGCGTGAGTGTGAAAATACAGCGGCCTCGAGCTGTTTTAATGGAGGGGAACTGTCTGACCATGGTCCAAGGCTGTCTCGCGCTATATGGCTTTGATACAGGGCTGTTACGCGCTGCACACTGAGGGGGCGTTGTCTGTCTGGTGAGCATCTAGCGGAGTTGAGGGTAAGTAGATTTCGGGTATTCAGTGGTTACTCTCAAGAATCTGACCTTCCTGACAGAT